>VZTR01031797.1:51277-115310 GCA_013400775.1 Chaetops frenatus
TTTTTTTTTTTTTTTTTTAAGCTAGAAACAAGCAGGGAGGCTGCGAGGAGCCCTCGGCTCACTCCGCTCTCCCTGCCCTGCACAGCGTGGGGATGAATGGGGGCTTGCCTGAGAGTTCATGCTACCAAATATTACTTAAACTTCATGCCCAGCCTCACTGTTGTTTCAAAACCACATTCATGAAATTGCGGGGGGGAGAGGAAACCCCTCCAAAAGGCATTTCACTTGGTTAGGGACACCCCCCCGGCCCCCCGCCCCTTTCAACATGGACTCATGGAGGAGGCACTCGAAATTTAAATAAAACGAGCCCATTTTGTAGTCTGATATTAGTGGTGACGATGTGCCATAAATACAGCTCCCTGGCCTTGCAGATGAAGCTCTGATTTCAGTGCAGATACAGCAGAGAGCTGCCGAGCTCCCTCACCCCAGCATTTTGGGAGCTGCTGGCAATTCACCTCCGTGCCCCAAAATGCGTCTCTACCCCCCTGGGACGGATGGGTGAGTGCAATTCCAAGGTGCCCCACTCAGCCTGGCATTTGGCACCTTGTAGGAAGTCAGGGGTGCATGGTAAAAGGGAATTCCTGTCTCCAAAATACAGCCTTCAACCCAAAAACAAGGGGGAGCCCTTAAACGTGGCCAGAGAAAAACCACAGTGAAAGAAAATCTGCCTGGTGGAAGTCGTACACACACACACAAACACACACACACACACACACACAGATAAAGGCCATTTGCTGTGCTTGACTGAAAAAAATCAAACCAATACCTGCCAGGACATGCAATAACCGTGAGCTGGCAGTGACAGAGGCAGAGCTGTGCCTGTGCTCCTCACTCTCTCACTCGCCTGCTTCTTTCAACTGCTCAGAAGGCCACGGCCAGCACAAGACCTTGGCGTTTCAGGGTCTTTTTTTTGTTTGTTTGGTTTTGTCACTTTCCACAACAGTTAGAAAAAAAAAAGCCCCAAAAGCATTAAAGAAAAATATATAAAATATAATTTTGAAGAAGGCCCTGGCACGAAGCCAGGCAGAGAACCTGGGTGTTTTTAGCAGAATTAGCTGAGAAAAACCCATCTCTGCACGACAAGGCCTAAGGAAAAAAAAGATGACATCCCTCCCCTCCTCCTCTAATTTGTCTATAAATATTTGAAACTCCAGTTAGCAATCTGGATTTTAGCCACTTGTACAATTCCCCTATTTCCTTCACATAAATCAGCAGAGATTTTTTTCCTGAGAAATGATAATTTATATTTAATAACTTAGAAAAAAAAATCCACAAGTAAAATGTAGTTTGGAACTGTTGAAGTTTAGGAAATTTGTAACATAGAAAGCATCTGGTCTAATCCATGGGTTACTTCTGCAAGTGATGTGCCTTTTGTAAATGCTTTATTCATATTTATGAAGTCCTAAATAGATCCAAATACCTTTCTAAATAACGTTATAAAACATCTGACAAAATGCAGTGTTATCACAAAATACTCAGCCAGTTTCTGTGAGGAACCAGTACGGACCATGTTAAAATATGGCAAGAATATTAAAATAAGGCACGACCTGCGTGGATTTCCTAGTGATGAGAAGGAGTGGGCACACTGACACAGCTAGGGCTGGAAAATAAAAGGTTACTAATTTGTTCTGTTGGCCTACCCCAAATTTCAAAGGTTTGTAATCAGATTAAATACTGATTTTTTTTATATAGTCTGCATAGATTTTTCTCCCCTCGCTTAGGAGTAAATCTATCCCATCTCCTTTTCTGTCCTAACAACTCCACTAAGTTTCGCTCTGACTTTGCTAAAGAAACCTCATGGAGGAACAAACTGTTTTTTTGTTTTTTTTTTTTTTTGCTTATTTCATCACCAAAACCCCACACCTCATACAGATAATGCCTAGTTAGACGGCAGAAAGAGCAAAAAGAGCATCCCTCTCACTATGTAGAACCGTCGACACATTACATTACACGCGTAATTAAAAACGTCAGCTCCAGATAAGGTGGCCCTGGAGAACCTGTGTGGGCCCTTCAGCTCACACCCCCATGCCCCCCACACCCCTCGCCCTCCTCCAGAGCCTTCCTCCCCCTTGGAAACCTCCCGGCAGCCCGAAGACACCGCGGCGACGGGAGGTGGCCGACGTTCGGGCCATGAAAGCCCTTGGCGCTCCAGCCACTCGTTTCTCTGGTTGAAGCGGAGTTTGCCAAAGTCCTGGGCTCTCAGTTGTTGCTCTGTCTTTTAGCCGCTGCTCGCCAGCTCAGATGCAGCTGTTTAATACCTCCCAGGGGTTTTGTGCAGAAAATAATAGCTTACAAAACCTAGCTTCTCCCAGGTTCTACTATTTCAGCTTTATTTCCGAACAGCTGGTCCGTGTCTTTGTCCATCCCCTTCCCTCCCGGCCGCGGCGAGAATTCGGCAGGAAACCTCTGGCCGCTACCTACACCCCGAGAGCCACCACTGCCGGTGGTGGGGGTCAAAGAGCAACCCTCGCCCTTGGAAACAGGGACAAAAAAAACCCCCCAAACTTCGCGCCCCGTCTAGACAGGTCAAGGTGCAAGATGCTCCTCTCCCTGTTGCGTCTTCCGGAAAGGGGCGTGAACCGGAGCCAAGTGCACAGCAAACACCCGCGCCGCATCCCTGCCCCTTTAGAAGACTTCTTTTTTTTTTCTTCTTCTTTTTCTCTCCACCCTCTGCTGATCAAAGTAGGAAGTTTTCATGACAACCATAGTCAAAGGGCCTGCATCGCAAATGAACTCGATTTCGGCGATGTTGATATATCCCGGCTCCATTGTCTCTTTTCAGACACAGTATGAACCCTTCCGGTCTCAATGATTACATTACAGAAGGACTTTCACATGTGGGCTTCATTTGCACAAAGGGGTTGCCTTGCTTCACCACCATCTGGCCACAAATCAGATAAATAAAGGCAGGAGAATTAAAATTAAAGCTTAGAGGGTTTTTTCCTCTCTCTCCCTCTTCGTCTTCTTCTTGCACCAGGCCCATTATGAAATCCCTCCCTCCCCCAGTCACATACAGATGGAGAGTCTACTTTTTAGGAAAACTAGGAAGAGCAAAAAAGTGTCTAAAAAGAAAACCACTAAAAAAGTCTGGGAAAAGCAATAAGTGCCTAGTAGGAAAAAAAGGAAAAAAAAAAAAAAAGGATAACAACCTTTTGATCCCAACCCTGTTTGTAGGGCAGCATAACTTATTTTACAGTAAAGACAGTCTCATATAAAATCACATTTTGCTATTAAAATTCCATGTCATCCACTGGGATGCAATTTTTTTTTTTTCAGGAAAACACAGTGTTTTGCAAATTGGAGAAAAAAAAGCTGGTGGAAACAGAAGGTGGTGGCAGAAGTGGGGTTTGAAACTTTTGCTTCGAACTCTGCTCCTTCTTCCTCTCACTGGGACAGAGAGTGCAGAGGCTACAGCAGCTCAGGCACAGAGCAAGAATTTCCCCCCCAAAATTCCAAGAAGTATGTGGCAGTTTCTGAAGGTAAAAAATAGAAGCACCTGTGAACGTGGAAGGATTTACAGCCCTTACGGCAGAAGGTGGGACTCATCCTCACAGTCTAATTTCAGCCCTGGCATCCCTTTTATCGAGGTCAGTGTTGCTCTGGGAGGGATTTGGGACTTTTTTGCAATCTGACTGCTTTAGCAATAAACTGCACTACATTTCATCCCCTTTCTAAGTTTACATCCAGGACAGCAACTTAAGTTAGTTGATGGGGAAAGGCACTTTTTGTGGCTGTGTTTCTCTTCACATAGAGAGATTCAGTATCTCCAGCAGAAGGGTTTTACTCTGTAAATTTTGGAAATGAAGGTTTTCCTATGGCTATACTCCAACCAATATTCAGGTGTGTAGTCACATCTCCTGCAGCCCTTTCCTGTGGCTTCCTGGCTGGTGGGGAATGTGCTGAGTGTGGCTGAACCAAAGCCCATGGATGCCATGGGGTACCCTGCCCAAACACAGGGCACTCCCTTTTCCTGAATGTTATCATGTGCACCACAACCAAGGACTGAGCTGGAAGGAAATGTACCCAGCATCTGAAAAAACTAATGAACCATCAAAATTCATGTGATGATCCCCACAAATTTACAGAGAGGGTTTTGCTGTGTGAACTTTCTTTTGGATGCACCAAAAGTACATTTTGTACATGTACTAGCACTTCTGTGATGTGATTCAGGCTTTTATTTAGCGTCATATTTAGATTTGGGTTGTATTCCCTTGCTACAGTAATGAAAATTATTTGAGAGATTGTATATACATAGAGAAGATGGAAAAAAGCACAAGAGATTAACTTGCTGAGAGCTGGATTTACAAATTGTTTTGTTTCTGTCTAATATTATATATTGCATGTGTAAGCTCTGCATAACTTTTCCTTCCCTCATATGTTTGGAGTCAGATTCACAGTTTGGGTAGGAACTACCATTTATATGAGCCTGTTTCTTGTATATCCATGGATGCAGAGGCTGCCAGGACTATCTGTTAATTTCTGGTGTCTACTTGTTGGGTTTTACCGAGAGAAAATTTTTGCAGACATAACTGCAATTTGAAATTAAGTGAAGTATTTTTTTGCTGAGCAGTGCTCTGTCTGGTGTACAGGGTTCCAGGCAGTTGAGAGTGCTCTTTCTGAAAGTGTTTTAGTAGTAAGAGAGGAATAAGTATTTGGACAAGTGGTGGAAAACTAAAGCCTTTCTTTCTATACTGTGAAGATTTTGAATAGTACTTGTCAATAAAGCAACTCCTATTGTAATTGTACCGGAGACATGGGCCTCCACCCCGAAAAAGCTGTCTCAGAGATACTAACCTCATTAAAATATGAATGAAAAGGCAGCCATCATTGTAATGGGAGAAAACCATGTACTCAGCAACAAACTTTATCCTCTATCTTGTACAAAAATATAAATATGATTTTGCATTGCATTTGATGAGGAGATTTATGAACACAACTTTTTTTTTTAAGTTTTCACGTAAGTCACAAAATTGGCTCCTTCCCTCCCTGATTTTTCTACCGAGCATTTCAAAATTTGAAGCACCTTCAAATCATTTGAAATCCTTAAAAAGAAAGAAAAAAAAAAAGGGCTTTGTTTCTTTGGGGCATTTTTGTGAAGGTTGAAGGAAACTTTTGCATTTGTTTTTGTGGGGTTTTTTTTCTTCTTCTTTTTTTCCAGAATATCTCATCCAATTTCAAAAGAAAACAAGAGAATTCATTACAGACTACTGTGACAACACCTTAATAACAGTCAATTATAGGGTGCTCAAATGCCTGTTCATTACTATGTCTCTGTTAATCTAGTCCTAAATTTCTTACTTGATAGATACCACAACTGGCCAAGAATACAATTGCATTACAAAGTGCAATGAAAAATATACAAAATGTAACTGCAGGAAGGAGGCACTTTCAAAATAACCAAACCGTCAATCAAGCATTTGTCAAAATAATTAGATGTATCTGGTCTTTTTTTTTTTTTTTTAATAAAATATGGACAGACTCAGAATGGATAATATGTGAAGGTTTAGGTTTAAATATGAATTGTTTCAATGACTTGGAAATAAGTCTTTAAAAATGTTTCATGTAGTTTAATCATTATCTTTTCATCCACAAAAGTGTTCAAATCATTTTTGATATTAGTTAAAAGTCAATATTTAGAAGTGAAAATTCAAACCTCCTTTGCTCTAGGCTAAAACAGGAGCAACATGAATGCTGAGCTACTCTAAAGGCTGATGGGATATATAATTAGCTATTATGTTAATTGAATCCACTGTGAGTTTGTTGTATGAGATTTCTTCATATAATATGCAAATAGCTTCGAAGGTTTAGTTTTATTAGACAATATAATTAGAAATCTTCTAAAGGACTGAATTCTAATGAGGCGTAATAAAGCTTTGTAAAATATCTGTTTGCTGGGTGAGCAGACCACCTGGGCTTAATCAATACTGGGAAGTTTGTTGTGTAATGGCACATTTTAAAGAAAGTTTAAGCATTTACCTTTCTAGTCCCATTTATCATAGCTCTATTTTAGGGGAAAGAGAGTTCATCTTGGCAACGAAGGAGATTAAATTCTTGTAATAAGTAAGGAGGTGAAATTCTTGTAGTCTGAGGGGGGGGTGGAGGAAGTAACTTAAAAAATAAACTACTTGAATTCTGCTTATTTAAAATAAAAAAAAATAAAAATAAATGACAATTTTAAAAGAACCTCTCCCAGTTGTAGTGTCAGTTATGTGTATCTCTTAAGGATCCTTAAAGTGAAACGTTACATGAGCAAAGTTAGCCATTATTCCTGCCATTAAATGCCTGCTTCAAGCAGATGTACATACTTTAGCTTCTGTAGTGTAACTAATCAGCGTAACTTCACTTTTAGTAAAATAGCCCAACATGTTAATATGTGGAATTAAGCACTCTCTTCTAAAGAAAGAAATTCACACCAGGGTATTCCGGAGCCGGTCCCGAATTCCACCTTCGCATTCCACTTGCTTTAAGACCACCACCAAAGACAAAGCTTAAATTATTTTAGTTAATGCCAGAATGCCAAAAATGTGTAATCTCTCATCTAATTCGCCTTGTTCGCACTTTAGACTGTGCCAAGGCTGCACTATTCAGTCTTAATATTAATTGCAAATAATAAAGACAGGATGCTTAGTGCTGTTGTGGCACTCAGAGAAAGGCATTTTTTCTCTCCCTGTCAACAATAATCAGTAGCAACACATTATGAAAAAATCAGAAGTGCTGATTTAAGCAGTAGATTTAACCCAACCTAGAGGAAGCACAATCCCATTCAGTGCCCTGCCAGCCTGCTGGGGAGGAGAGGCAGATGAGAATACAAACTGCAGCCAGGAGAGATGTCCACGCAGCCAGGCTAGGCTACCTAGAAAATGTTTAATTTCTTTGTGCCTTATTCAAATATTTCTGGCCCTGTGCTTCACAGAGATGCTCTCTGCAATGCCAAAAATCTGACCAACCCACACTTAATAAAGCCAATTAATATATTGTTGTGAATGTATTATAAACTAACCATGCTTTGCACAGTGTATTATGAAACTGTTGTACCTAGGTCTGGGTGGAGACCTGGCTGGTACCAGTAGCCGTCCATTAACAGTTTTCTGATCCATTCACATGAAATCTGAAGCAGCAGGTGCTTGTTCCTTTGAATTATGAGGATCTCAGCATGACAGAGAAGGATAATACTGTAGACATCATTTTCAGCTGAAAGAAAAAAAAATCATTGGGTTTGTTTTTCCAGATTCTGCTCTAAGCTGTCCTGGAGTTGTTAGTGATCTCTCAGGAACTCCCCCTACTTCCCACCACTATTTGAGGAAACAAATAGTCAGTCAAAACCAACCTTCCTCCCCAAATGTGAACTTTATTCACACTCTGTTCTTATTTCTTCCTTAGATTCAAAGCGTCTGGAGAAGATAGCCTGGAGCAGCCTTCAGAAATCAGGACCGTGCTCTGGAGAATTAGTGTCAGAAGAGGCTGTTACCTGTTTGCCTTGCCTGCTATCCTCCCCTTATCCCCTAAGGGAACAAAACCAGGCTGATTCTGACTAATGTTAATTAAATCACTCTGTTAATTAGAAGTAAGGTGCTTTAGCAACAAGCAAACAAAAGGCCATTTTCCTCTCTTGCTCTGCAGGATGGACTCAAATGCATTCAAATTTTGACTGGATAAAGTCAGGAGGCAAAGAGGGACTGAGGAGGAACCCATGTGCTTTGATCATCCTTTCCCATCCTTCCTCAGGTGCAGGAGCTCTCCTAATGAAGGGCTGCCTGCAAGGGATGTTGGATACTGCTAGGAAAGCCTGGCTGGGCAGAGAACCTCGGAAGAACTCATATGTGTGACACAGTACTCAGTAAAGGAAAGAAAATATGAAATAAAATTGAGCTTGATAGTCTGTTGTTCTGGAGAAGGTTTAAGTGTTCAGACCCACTGGCCACAGCTGGGTTAAGACTCCACAGGTGCCATTGCAGGCACTGAAAACACAAACCGCTGTCTGTGCTGTTGGGCCTGGGCTTGGGGCAGCTCCTTGGAGGGGACAGCTGGACAGGTCTGAGGGGTGAAGGGCTGAGGAGCTCAGGCTGGAGGTGAACACCCTGTCTTGGAGTGCACGGCTGGGCCTCGGCCCCGCCAGGAGGCCTCGGTGCTGGAGAGTAAATTGTGGGGTTTCCCTGAGGGAAGGAGAGCCAAGGTGAAGCACTGCCCCATTGAGATTCCCATGGGATACATATCTGAGCTGATCAACTTCATCCCTGGAGCCATCGGTTCCCAGGTAAGGGGTGACACTCCCCACTGACCCCAGCTAGGCCACCTCCTCCCTGGGGGTGACACCCTGGGCTTCCTGAACATCTTTCTCCGTCCCTGGCAGCAGGTGAGTCGGAAGGGTTGCTACTCCCTGGTGCTCCAAATAAAGCAGCAAGTTCTTCTCATTGCTCTATTAAAGTTGTAATTTCAAAGCAGCACCACGCCTGTCAGGGGACAGGCTGCGACTGGAGTGCAGGAAATAGCACTGATAAAGGGAAACCCCACTGGAAATTTTTAACCAGTCTCATACATGACAGTAGATAAAATTTTCTAATCCGTGGACAATTTCTATGCTTCACAGATTTCCATGCTAAAACCTCCGAATTTCTCAAACTCCTCAGTCCTCCTCAGCCAGCAGTCTCTGCTCAGGAAGGCAGGCCTTCAGCCTCCCCCCATGCTCCCTGGGGAGATCCTCCACATCCTCCACAGCACTAAACCTGCACCAGGAGCCTCCATCCACCGCTGCTGCTTGCACGCTCCCAGGCCAAGGAAAGGGTGGTAGGTTTCAGCTACTTGGCTGCAGCCCTCTAAGACCACCTATAGACTTAAGCCTGTTAAATTAACCTTAATACCTTCATTATTCCTCTGCTGGATGGTAACCATCTGGCCACGACTTCGAGTTACAGTTAACCTAGGCTCCTGCTTAGGTTTCAGCTGGAATCCCTGGGTTTTGCCTGCACTGTCACAGCAGTGATCGAGGCTGGGACAGGTTTAAGCTGGTACATGTCTCCCCAGCATCAGCAGGGATGTGGATTGATGAGTGCTCTTCCATCTTATCCCAGAGCTGTGCCAACTGTGCACACTGCTGATCCTCTGCCTGTCCTCTGGTGCCCACACTCATCTTTCTGTGAGTACAAGGGTCTGCAAAAGCAGGTCTCCATGTAAATGGTACATTTATCTTGGCTTTTCTCTTTGCTTGGGGACTCAGGTAAAGGAGTTCATTTCCACTTAAAACAGCCTCTCACCTGACATTAGCAGCATGGATGCTACCCAGGCTACAGCTCTCCTCATGTTACCTTAGGGGATGGATTTTGTGTCTCCCCTGCCCACTCCATCCTCATTCACTCCATTGTGTCTGAAGCTACTCACACATCCCTGACCCCTGGAACAAGGGACACTTCTCACAGCCCAGTTTACTGAGCCCTCCTCTACAACAGGACCTTTTCTACACTCAAGGTCCCACAGGATCAGTTAGGCTGGAAAAGACCTCTGAGATCAGAGTCCAAGCTATGACTGAACACCATCATGTCAACTGACCATGGTACTGAGTGCTGCATCCAGTCTTTATCCATAAATATCCCAGGGACTGTGATTTTCCCACCTCCCTGGACAGTCCATTCCAATGACTAAATGATGGAATACATCCTTGTGGACACAGCTTTGGGTGACATTGCCTGTCCTCAGTCAACAGCAACAGATTCTTTTGCCTTTCCTATCTCTGGACAGAAGGCAGTAGACTCTTTCTCTGCCTGAGAAAGCTCTTCCCAAATCTGTTAGGCCACCCCAGCTCAGTGACACAAGACTTTTGAGGAGAGAACCATAAATTAGCAGACAGGAAGAAAAAAGACTTACTAAAGAAACACAGCCCTGGCTGGGCTGCTATGTCTTCTTATCACATCTCATCACTTATGACTTCCTTTTTATTTCTTTATAGGGCTTCCCATTGCATGCTGCACTGGCTTTCACATGTCCAGGAAACAAGAAGTGAATAGGAGGTTTACTTGAAAGATATTGCTGGCTCACAAAGTACTACAGAGCCATGGCAAATTGTGCATTTGAGGTGTGTTTGAAAACATTGCAGTTATTCCCCACCTAAAGCATTGATCCTTTGACTTCAGTGGGACATAAGTGTATGCCTAACCTTACCTGTATGTGTTATGTATTAAATATTTGTGTCATGCTTATGGAGGGTATCCAGGCACACTGGATCCAAAAGGTCCAGAAGAGCCTCACTCCAATTCTGCAGCACAAAATAAATCTGATGCTCCAGTCCTGAGAAAGGCCATCCAAGTGCAGTTTAAGTCTGCCTGAATGATGGACAAAGAGCAGAGGTGATCCAGGTGAGCTCTGCACACAGAAGAAGGATTGGCTGCCCAGGAGATTTATGTATTTGACACCGAGTTTTCTATGGCAATGCAGACTCCCAGCCTAAGTTTTGTTGGTCTAAATCCTGCTCCAAACTGGGGAGAGCAGAGTGTGTCCCAGGTGCAAAGCCCTGCTCCTGCCTTCTGCCAGAGACAGCTGTAACTCACGAGGCTGGGATGCCTGGACAAGGAGCACAAAAGTCATGGGTCTCCTCCCCACTGGCCCAAGGAGCATTGCCAGCATCTCAGCAGCCATGAGAAAACCAGATACTGCCTCTTCCTTCAGTCTGAACAAAAACAAGGGCATTTAGCATCTGTGAAAGGTATTCCAGGAATGCTGAAATTTTTGTGAATTTTCACCTTGTTTTTCTCCAGAAAAATATCTACTGCAAACATTTAGAGCTGTCCTCCAACACATCTGCCCACACACCTGCCCAGAGGAAAACAGCAGAAACTCATAACTTCACCTATGAACAATCTAAACCGAGCTTCCCTACCCCCCAAAAAATTGACTCTGAGTAACTTAGTGGTGAAAAGAGCCTCAGTTGATAAATAAACATCACGGAGTAATTCTGTGCAGACTTATCAGCTATCACTTACCAGAGGCACAGGGGATTATCACCCCAGCTGGCAGGAGTGGCTGCCTCCCTGCTGCACTCACAGGTACCAAAGGTCAGCTCCTTCCAGCCACTTGCTGGGACTCCCTGCCTTTCTCCAGGGACTTAACCCCCATTCTGCAGAAAACTAAGAGCTGACTTTACTTAAACACTGGGAAGTGTTTATACACGTAGGGAAATTAACAGTAAGGACTAGTTTGTGGTTTTATCTTACAGGGATAGCTGTCCCTAAAGCATCCCTTGTATTACAGCTCGTGGGACAAAAACAAGTCTGTCTGTTTTTCTGTTCAATGCACAAAGGTGTTTGATAAAATTGGATGTCATTTTAGTTAAAAGGAAATAAAGAGGACAGTTGGGTTCTTGAAATAATCCTAATTTTCTGAGTTAAACCTTTCTAATTTCTAGTTTGGTTTCTAGAATGCTTCTAGGGATGGTGTATCCAAATATTCCAAGCACACACATTTTTTCATGGGCCATCTGCTCTAAGGATATGTTTGATAGTGCCTTAGATGCAGCTGTGTAACTTTTCCAGATCACCCTAAACATTTACGAGTGCTTTTTTACAGCAAAAGTGGACAGAAATCTCTAAATACCGAAGTCCTCTGTTTCCAAAGAAAATGCAAATTAAAGGGGAAGATTGCACATCAAAAAACACTGTACAAAAGCAAGCCTACCTCCATGCCATGAGCTAAATACCATGAGCATAAATCCGTGTTGGACCCCAGGCACCCCCAAACACCCTGCCATCCCCGATTCCCCATCCCACAGTGACAGACTCCACGTGATGATCAGGAGATGATTATGAGCACATTACCCCACCTAGCACTGCTGAGGAAAGGCTCCCATGCTGAAGGGAGTCACAAATAATTAAATGTTTCAAAACACAATGGATATGACATGCTTTCAAAATAGCATCTATAGAATCACTTCCACTAGGGCGAGGAGCTCTCGGGAGGAAAAGCCCTTTCACTCACTTCAGTTGATTACCTGTATAAAAGGGCTTAATTTCTCTGGAGCGTTTCCTTTCCAAATCACCTCTTTTCACCAAAGCCATTGCAGCAGGAGTGGCAGGTCCTGATGAGGTGATGCTTCCCCAGACAGATCTATGAGGACATGGGTCCTGGCTAGACTCAATTTTTAACATGAAATTTAAAAAAAAAAAAAAAAAAAAAAAAAAAGAAAGAAAGAATTGCAAAAAAATTTGCCATTCCTGGTTTTGTAGATCACTGGTAAAATGCCCAAGCTCTTTACCAGAAGGTCTGACCGGGGTTTAAGTCTTCAGAGTGTTTCAGCAATGTCTGGGAGCTTTTTCTTGGAAATCACCCTTTCCAACACAATTCTGCTAACCTAGACCCATTGAGAGATGCCCTTTTTCTGCTCAGTTTGAGAAGCAGCAGGTTCCTGAAGGATTTTATCATCCCTTGGCTGAGAGCCAGGCCAGCTCCTGGCCTCCTTCAACACCCATTTGGGAAGAAGGGGTTACTCAGCACCCTTGGCCATGGTGCTCTGTGAGTCACTTCCAGAATAAAATCTTGCATTTCTTTGGTGGGTTCCCGGATTTGTGTCCTTAACTGGTGATGCCATTTTCAAATGTATTTTGATGGGAGACACTGGATGGTCTGTGGTTTTCAAAGATTGCCTCATCTCTTTCAGTGAAGAAAGAATCGTTGGGGAATGCAGCAGCAATTGCTCTTTAAGAAAATCCCAGTCAGGTGAAGACAATTTCCTTTAAAACTCTCTCAACATGTTAAAATCAACAAAGACATTAAATATTTCAAGAAAAAAAAAAAAAAAAGGTGTGCCACTATAAAGCTGTGTAAAACAACCAGATACCCAAAATTGTAAGGAAAGTCAGTGCAGGACACAAGGAAATGATATCAACATTTAACACCCGGGATGAACTGTGATCAATTTCCCATGATCAGTGATTTGAACAACTGTCCCTCCACCCCTCCCAGCCTATGGCTACATCAGGATCTCATTGACAGCAAGAGTATTCTTCATTTGTTCTGATGGAAGCCAGATCAGGTCACTGGATACTTCTGTGTTTATTACCTTAACGTGCTTTTAATTCTTCAGTAGTGTATATTTATATCTGAGCTTCCTGGAGGCTCTATGATCTTTTTAAGGATAATTACAACCTGCTAGGAAATGCCCTTAAGTTCTACAAATACATTCTCAACTCTGATCTTCATTTTACACAGATGTTGTCTCTGGGATTTTCTCTCATTTATAAACATAACATCTAAAAGGGAGAAAGGAAATGAGATTAAGAAATCCAAGATTTTTGGTAGGCATGCATTGCTGCAGTGTTCATGGATTTCTGGGCTTTCCCAAGGACTTTATGAGACCTAAAATTTTTACCAGCTTGAGACAAATGAGGATAAATCACATGCATTTTCTAGAGAAAATTGATGGAAATAAATACAGCCAGTCTGGTGTTTCTTGTTGTTGACATTGCATTTCAGAGGGAAGGTTGTGTGTTGGCTGACTAATAAAAATAGGATGTTAGTGTCCCAGTGTGAGCACAGGTATGAGGCTGCTGCCAATAGAAATGCAACTAGAAGCAAAAAGGCACAGGTTTTAATACCTGTGAGTTTGAATTTGGCATTTACTGGGCACTGATTTTTTCCCTGGAAGTTGTGCTGTCCAGGTGTCCCCTCTGATGCAAACCCCCATTTGTGCTGGTGAAACCTTTTTCCTCAACACCTTTGAGCTCTCTCTTGGGGAAACCTCTCTTCAGAAAAACTCAAATCACCAAGCAACTAAACAACTTAAAACTCCAATAGTGACAGAAAGAAGAATAAAAGAAGAATAATTAAGCCTTAAAAATCCTATGTGAAAATGACTTCATTCTCAAGTGAGTATAAAACTAATATACGTGTGGGACATTTGAAGAACACCAAAGGCTCATGAGATACTGCAATGAAATTTAGACCACAGCTAATTTTATCTTCTCTGATGGAATGGGCTTTCCTTTTATCCTCTGGTGTCCAAATTTTCTGTGCAAACTCTGATTTCCTCTATTTAAAATATACCAATTTTTATTATTAAAATTGTTTCGATTAGAAGCATCTTTGGGTAAAAGCTGATTTCTGTAATGTCTTTTTGCTGGGTTGTGTGGAGTTGGTTGCTCCACGACTCAGACTGTTGGCAGCACTGAGCTGCCAGCACTGAGCAGTACCAGCTTCTTAGTGCACCCTTCTTTTTGTATCTCATCCCTTCAGGAGAGGTGGTGTAAACACCACAAAATGGGATTATTGAAGGAAAATATATTTGCTTTGTACAAAAAAAAAGGAATAATTCCTTGCGAAAGTTTCTGTTTAGCTTCCATTCAGCAAAACCTTGGAAAGGTCCAGGAGCGATGAAGGATCTGCTTCCTTCTCCAAAATCCTGCACAGCAGCTCTCCATGTGGGAGGTGACATGGTCCAGTGGGTGGTGGCACCAGGCCCCAGATCCTCGCCCTGCTGTCAGGCAGGTGAGTCACAGAGTCAGATATGGCTCTGTTCCCTCATCAAACCCTGCAGAAACAGCAACTCTGCTTCCTTGTACGTGTCAGGGGCTGAGCTTGGCTTGGATGGAGATTTTTATTTCTGTTTGGATTGTTTGGAGGGATTTGGGGAAGCAGACTGCAAGGATGATCTGTTTCTGTATTTCACCAGCATCTTTGAGGCGTTGGACTCTGTCTTTAGCTTCAGCCCCTCTCAAGGAGTGCACACCAATAAAATGGGTGGCTCCCAGGGTGGGAGATTAAAGCCATTCACACCCCAGGGGATATTGGAAGTGACAAGAATATCTAAGAAGAGCTTTAGAAGTACAGCTTATCCTCCATACATTGCCAATCTGCCTTTTGCTGGGAGCTGCCTGGGAGTGGATTTCCCACTGGATTAATTAATTCTAATTATGACCTTCCATCATCTACCCATAAATTGGCTTGGTGTGGATGTAGGTGAGATTTCAAATATGGGCTACACATTAAATATACATACATACATACATATATATATATGTGTGTGTGTGTGTGTGTGTGTGCATCTGTATGTGTGTGTACCTGCCCCAGCAATTCTCCATCTGGGTAACTGAGCTGGGTGCTGTGTGCACATACCAGCAAAGGGTATTCCTGTTTCCATTGCATGGAACTAGGACAACAGGAAGGTAAAGAGCAGCATTTTATAAGTGACCTGTGCCAGACGTTGGGGTTTGACCAGATTCCCTTTTTTATTGGCTGTTTTTTCAGCAGAAACACCCAGTCCCTGCTTTCCCCCAACAGTCAATGTCTGTTTGGACTGTGGGTTAATTTTCACCTCTCAGTGTTTCTGTGGTTCCAATGTGCTCCAGGATCTCAGTAGCACCCCTTGGGATGCAGCAGTGCCTTCAGGGCAGTCCTCAGGGCTGTTGCAAACACTGCTAAAGGCACCCACAGCCTCCACTTCCATCACACTGCAGAGCACGAATGGGATGGGTGTACATAGGACACTGAGAAATAAATTAATATTAACAATGCTGTTTAAAATAACACACTGGTTAGAGCCTGAGGGGTGCCAAGCCAAGAAAATTACTGTAAATATTCCATCTGCAACTCACCCCACTGAGTGTGGAATGTGCAGGGTGTCTTTGCTTGATGAACCCAACTTCCCAACTGGACCAAGGGGACGGGGCTGCCCCAGTCTTGCGATTTCCTGCCCTTGGAAGCATGGAGCAGGCAATATTCTCCCTGCCAACATGAAGGTCCTGTAGTGTCAGGAAGGAGCTCAGCCACTGGCACATCCCTTGGTGATTGGCGCCCTGTTTTTGAAAGCCTTCTGAAAAGTTTATATTCTCGAGTCAGATTTTTCTCACGCATTGTACTAAAAACAATAGTTTTGTTTACATTCCTTCTTGGAGAAGGGAATGTGATGGACTGGTCACTTCACCAGTCTGGTTGAGAGGTGGGATTTCATCTTCCAATCCTCTCTCACTTTGCAAACCCTATAAAATTGTGTATCCATAATAAACAGCTCTCTCTTTTTGGGGGCCTCTGCTGTTCTCTTAATTGTGGTGAAACCGTGGCCTTTTTTCATGCCCGGGTGCTGCAGGTACTACAGGTGATGTGTATGACTATACCAGAATCCAGGCTTGGCCAAGTGTTTTCTTCTTCCCAGGAAAAGTTCTGAAGACAAGTGCTTTTAGTTCAATATTTAATTCAAGAGGATTAAAATAAAATAAAATAAAATAAAATAAAATAAAATAAAATAAAATAAAATAAAATAAAATAAAATAAAATTCTCCAGATTATCTAAAAGGAGAGCATTAAAGAAATAATTGTCCTTTTCCTGATACTCTGCTGTAAATCTTCTAGCACAACAGTTGCAGTAAGTATCAGCTACTGTTTGTAATCCATATGTGTGGAGCCATGTGTGTTACAGTCTGGATTAAGGCAAGCAGAGCCCATCTGATCTTGGTTGTCAGTAAATCCTACAGGCCCAGAAAGACTCGCAGGAATCTCAGGAATTGAAAGGCTACAGTTACATCTTTGGCCTATAATATTACCAGTGATTCATAGAAAGTTTAATACTGGTGACATAAAGAAAACTCTTAACTACTCTGAAAAGTCTAGTCAAACCTAACTACTCTGAAAATGCTCAGAAAGTGTCTGTTTTGGGCACGTTAAAACTGAATTGCAGGAAACTTATGAAGAAAATAAGAGCCAGTCTTTTAAAAGCTTATTTTTGTGTGAAAAAATAATATTTACAGGATTATATAATTTTGGTGGTGCTTATAAGAGCATTTCCCCCTTAACAATTTTTTGCAAGGTAGGAACAGTGGACAAGTAAAGCTAAAAAAACCTCATAACTTTGTCTAAGTTAAAGAAATAAATGGCAAAATAGCTCTTCTTTAAACCTCAGATCCACAATTCCCACAACTCACCTACAGCAAGTGCAAGCTTTTCTTTTCCTTGGGGTGGTTTTTTTTTTTTTTTTTTCTTGTTTTGTTTTGTTTTGTTTTGTTTTGTTTTTTGGTTTTTTCTTTGGTGGGAAGAAAAATGATCTGACTTTAGGAAAGAGGTACTGCCAGAGTAAAAAAAAAAAATTTCTCTGCTTTTCTCCTGTCTCTAAGTGCTGGTCGGGTCTCATTTGGGGGCATCCTTTTGGGAAAGCACTGCCCCGAAAGAGTGCCTGCCCTGCAGCCCAGAGGTGTAAAGGCAGAAGTGCAGTCCAGCCCTGCTCAGGCCTCGAGGTGCCCCAGGAAGCCTTTTCTGATTGGGCTGATGCTTCGAGTTTCTCTGTACAAAGGCAAATCCTCATCACAGACACAGAGCAGGCTTTGTTATCCTCAGTTATTTTGTTATAAACCAGGAGAGGACGGGACTGTGCACAGAAGACTTTAAGATCCAGTGTGTGTAATAATTAAATACAGGGGTTTTTTCTGCTCACCACCCTTTTTTTGTTGTTGTCAGTCTTTTTTTCTTTTTAAGGAACAGTTGTTGTTCATTTTACAGCTCCATGCTTCACCTGGAAGCAACAATCCTTCCCTTTTAGATTTTCGGAGTCCAGGTACCACACATGTACTGAACAGTACAGATGTACTGGACTGAACCTTGAGATGCTCTGCTTAAGCACCTCCAAATCACATCCTCACTTGCTTCACCACCCAGGGCTGGAAACCCAAGGAGCTCCTCATCAGGTCTGGGAGCTCATGGCCAGGGCAGCTCCCAGGGCTGACACTGCACAGGGACAGGGAAAAGCCTCCCTGGATCCCAGCACACTGTGCTGCTATTTCACCCCTTGCACCAAGTGCCACCTACGTGTTTCCTGCTGCTCTTATGAGCTGCTTCGATGGCTGCACAACTCATTTTTCCAGTCGTTTATAACAGAAAAATGCTTTTATTTGATTGCAGGAGCAAGATCTGCCCTGCCGGATATTTTTGTGGCTGAGAGACCAACACAATCAAATCAGGCAGATGCAGCATAGAGGAAATAATGACTTGATGCCAGGGAGATGACACTTCAAATCATATGTCAGTTTAGACACAGGAAATGAAAATCCTAAGGAGACTCAGAAGAACTGGAAAGTCGTTTAACATTTTGATATTTCTGTATCAAAATCTCCAGGTTACAGCCAATACCAGCCTTCAGTAGTTTAGGAGGTTCAGCAGCACCACGAGGAAACAGAGATGAAGACTGCCAGGATCCAAATCCTGGCTGCAACAGGGAGGACAGTGGGTGGTTTATTTGCCAGCAGATGGGTGGTGTACAGTGGTGCACAACCCTCAAAGACAGGCAGGTTAAAAGCCAAGCTATTGTATCAAATATCTTCCTTTTATCTAGTTTTTTAGCTTAGAAACATTAACTCTTGTCCTATCACTACATGCCCAACTAAAAAGTCTGTCCCCACCTTTCTTTCAAGGCTCCTTTAAATACCAAAAGTCTGCAATAAGGCCTGCCCAAAGCCCTCTCTTCTCCGAGTTAAACCCCAAATCTCTCAGCCTGGTGGAGAAGGGGTCCATCCCTCTGATCATCTTCATGACCCTCCTTTGAACATGTTCCAGCAGGTCCTTGTCATTCCTGTGCTGATTAAAGTCGTTTGGGAAGCTGCACAGGCTAGAACATGCAGCTGTCAGGACCTCTGAGCACAGGAGTTGGGTCCCAAAGGTGGCACCAATATCTGCCTGGTTCTGGGAGCAAGAAGAGGACAAAGAAGTGGGAGGAACTCATCTTTCCCCACACTACTGGGAGAAGGGGATACTCTGCACAGGAGAAGAAGTTATTTTTTTGATGTCCTGATATTAGTATTTCCTGAAATGTCTCCACAAGCTTGTGGAGACACCAGCATGGCTTAGCAGAGTTATCACTTCTAGCAATTTTTCATTTGAGGCACTGAAGTCCAGGTCAGTCTCCTTTCAGGATATGGGGACAAAGGAGACATGGCTGCTTGGGATGGAGACTTGGACATCCTGACCTGGGTTAGGATGATGGTGGTGTTAAGAAAAGATCAAACAAAGGCCAGGATGTGCCACAGCTTTATGGATTTCAGAGCTGACCTTGGCCAAGAGCTCCCTTGGCACAGGTTAGTGTGTCCTGCACTGCTGCTGCTTGGACATTCCTGGGGCTGCCCAAACCCTGTTCATGTGATGCTGTTGTGGAAATAGCTGAAATCAGCTGGACCAGGCACAGTGCAGAGGCAATGGAGAGAGTACCCTGAATGTGTGCTGGTCTCCCTGGAGGTCTTTTCCATCTTGAGTCACGCAGGTTTATCCTGAGTAACACAGGCCCCATGACAGTGGAGTCAATCCTGTGGCTATGTCAGGTTGAGTAAGACAGGAGATGGGTCAGCTGCTGAATTTTTCAAACTAAACTCAAATTAGACCAACATATGTGTCAGAGCAGTTATTTGACAACTATTTCACTGTGGAGACCTCACAGAATATCAAAGGGTCTAAGTTTCAATGCCCTGAGGTTAGACAAAAAAGCTCAAAGAAACACAAAGCAGAAAAGCATCCCTGACAGGGGACTTCAGGGACAGGTAACAAAGAAAAGCAATCTGTATATGGACTGTGTGATAAAGCATCCCAATATTCCTGGACAACATGCCTGTTCAAGCAGTTGGATAGTATTTGTCTCTGAAAAAAAAGGTGAGGGTGCAGCATTAAGGGGAAAATAAGTGGAAGTGAGACTCATTAAAGAAAAACACAAGAGTGGGATGTGCTTACTGCCTGGTTATAGCACTGCTGAAGGGTGTTCAGGGAAATTTGTCAAGAGCAAATTTCCCTTCTTGCTGCTACAGCCCAGCTAAGATCTGTTTGTGGAAGACCGTAAGCAACACAACTGATCAGCAAGTAAATGAGAGCTCCTTAATTCCAGCCAAGCCTCCTGGATCATTTCCCTTTAAAGGCTCAAAAATGCGAGGGACTTCTGACAGATGAAAGCAGAATTGGTTCATTTGTTGAATGCAAACTGAAATCTCTCAAAAGCATTAAGTCCCATTAGTTGTGTCCCATTAAAAAAAAGCCCAGCTCCTAAGTCAGCCTGCAGATTTGTGCTGTGGATGGCACAGAGGATGAGCTTCATCGAGCTTCACTCTGCACAGCCAGGCTCCCCATACCAAGGCTGTGAGTGCATCTTACAGCCCCAGTGAGCAAAAAACTCTGTGCCTGGTGACACAGAAGGTGATGTCTATCTGGTTTCTTAAATACTTTGATTCAGTCCTTCAGGGAAGCTCAGGCTGGGGAAAATGGAAAGCTGCAGTGGAAGGTAGCCAGGAGAAACAGAGCAGGCAGAGCAGAGAGTTTACAGCACAAAACAGCAAAAGTCTTCAGTGAGCACTGAGACCCAGGCAGTCCACACCCTCTTCAGTTCAAAGTCTGTAGAGAAATCTCAGATAACTTGACAGTAAATGACAGAAATAGGGAAGCCATATATCTAAAGGAACTAAAAGAGAGAAAGAAATATATTATGTTACAGGTCTCTTCATACTCAGGGATATTCTGGATTAATATTTTTATTATGGCAAAATGTTCTCTCTGTATTCCTTGATCCTGCCTGCAGTATCCCAGTACCCAGTGCATGGCAGAAGTGGGGCCATGAAGCAGTTGCTGAGAGGTGGGATGCTGTCACTGAGATGATGATCTATAGGTAACAGTCCTTAGGAAAAGCTGTTCATTGCACAGGAATAACAAGCTGTGGTCTGGAACAAAAAAATTGAGAACTGCAAAGAAGACTTGCTCTATGCCTATGAATTAGGGAATTAATTTTGTGCTACCTGCCCAGTTTACCTTGGCTTTGGAAGAAATAAAGTAGTATTGTGCAAAGGAAATTCTGAAATCTGGGAACCTAGGAATATAGTCTCACTCATAACATCATAAAGTAGATATCCTTGCCATGAAGAGATGGGTCTACTTAGATTTAAAGCAAAATGTTTCCATTGCTGAATGTACATAAACTGCTGGCTGTGTGGATATTTAATATCTCTGCTTGCTTCAAATTTTTCACTACAGGATCTAGTACATGGGGGCACTGCATAAAATGCAAATATAACTTTTTGTGGAAGAGGAAGGAGATCCTTGGCAGTACAGCTTTTCTGGAAAGTCTTCCAGCAAAGGATTAGAAACTATGGATGGTATTTCCATAAGCCCTTGTTTCTGGCCTGGCTATGACTCCCAGAGAAGCTGATGGTAAATCTGCCATTGTATCCAAGAGGAACAGACTTGAGACAGCACTGAGCAAACTGAAGATCCCAGCCTTTGACTCAGGAGTGTAAATATTTTGCTTTTATGCACAGAGATTAGTAAATTCAGGGATGTTATTCAAAAGGCAGTTTGGTAGCTGCTTCACTGAGCAGCTTCCATACACATTGAGCATTCTTATCTCCCCCAGTTTTAAAAACTGCTTCTTGTCTTTAAGGGACAGAGGACATAAACCACAAAGGCAGCTGCAGTCAGTGTCGAAATCTCAGCACAAAGGGGACAAATGGGTGGCAGACACATTATCCCCTTTGCACCCCTTGGGATGCTCCCCACCCCCAGGGGATTCCTGGCTGTAGGGATGGGTGCTAGGAAATACCAGCGCTGCTGCTGGCACAGCTGCCTGGTTCTCTGCAAAAGCTGCTGGAGTTGGTCTCTCCTGCTGTTGCTGTGCTGTTTTTAATGGGAAAGGAAAAGAACTGTAAAGGGGAAAAGGTAAATCCCTGTTCATGTTCAAAGTCCGAAATATTGTTGTGTATAGAGAGAATTTAATCCACTCAGTAGGAAAGTGCCTGTCTGAAAAGGTATCCAATAAAGATGTTCAGATGTGCTTAAATGAGTTGGAGAGTGGATTTTTCTGAGTTGTCTGTCCAACATAGGTAGCAAAGATAGGAGATGAGAGCAGCATTTCTTACCTTGTAGCTATAGCAGGAGCCAGAGTGGTCAGATATCCACAAAAAGCTCAGATATCCACAGACTCTGTTACCCATAAAATGCCTCATGCACTCAGTGTTAGAGGAAGAAATGGGATTTCAGGCTGACATTTCAGGCAGTCAGAAGAATATGTTTGTGCTTTCCTGAAGCACTTCATTGGAGTGAAACAGCCTACAGATCCATACCAGACTTCACCTGTATACTCTGCCTTGGCTGGGAAGCTACTTCTGTGTTATTGCTGAAGGTTGGAGTTTGATAATTAGTTGAAGAATTAAAAAAAAAAAAAATTTTTTAATGTTAGTTTGTTTTGTTTTGGTTTGGTTCTTTTTGTTTGTTTGGGGTTTTTTTTTTGTTTGTTTTGGGATTTTGGAGTGGTTTTTTTTGTTTTGTTTTTTTGTGAGTTTTTTTGAAACTTATCAGGATTCTGTGTCCGGTCTAAAAAATGCAATAATGGAACTTGTCAAAGAATTCAATTCAGACAAAGACCCTGACTTGAAATTTGTGTGTCTGGAGACTCTACCTCTGCCTGATGAACAGAAGCAGACATCAGCTGGGACAGTAATGTAAAGTGGTGTGAAACTTGAAGGGGGGAAGAAAAAGAAGCATTTATATAGCAGCAGTTTTATTACTTGAAGCTTTTCCCAAACAAGCTTGGTACCATCATGGCTAGCAGAATCGACATTCTGAAAAACTGACATTTTACTTAAATATTTTGCTCCTGCTGGAAGATCTGACCCTACAGTTACATTTAACCTGCCCAGAGCATTAGCTGAAGAGCAACCTTTCATGTCACACACTAGATTAAATCCTGTTCAGTGACTTCTCTGAGTGTCCAAAGCAGTATTAAGAAGTCCATCCATCTCTATGCTTTGGTCTGACAGACACTTTCCTCAATGAGTTTTTGCAACAGAAAACTTTTGCTGGGAAAAAAAAAACCAAGAAGCCAAAGATTCAGAGCAAAGACTTGAGGGAAATCATCAGAAAACCCCTGTGACAAAAAGAGATGGACAATAACAGAGGTTTTTGGTCTTTCTATCTCCGGTATAGTTTTGGAGAGCAATAGAAAAGTGGCAAGGCACTAATTTGAGAAATGACCTGAGCTTATTTATTCTCATTCATGTTACATCTTGATAGATGCAGGGGAAATCTGATACCCGTCCATGAAAGTGACTTACATGAAATGGGATAGCTCCCTAATTTAATTTGTTTTAATGGAAACCTCAGTGATATCCACCCTTGGCAGCAGTGCACACTGGTGGAGCACCTGAAATGGGAAATATCTCTCCACCTAAAACTGAAGCTGATTTATCTCAGCTGGACTGAGCTGATCTTTTTCCTTTCAGTTTGCTTATGCCTGTCCCATCAGACCTGCTGAAACAAACAGCCCAGGAGAGCCTGTTGCCCTCAGACATGAGTCAGAATCTTCACAAATCACTGTTCTGGCTACTGAAGCTGTTATTCATGGATTCATGAAGTCCTCTCATCATTCTGGAGATAAATGCTGGGTTTTGAACTGGCACTTGAAATGATAAGCACAGCTGGCATCAGTGCCACAGGCACCAAGTGTGATATCCACTCACAGCAGAGACAGGGAAACCTCTCCCAGTCACATGTGCTGGCAGAGAGCTTGAAGAAGACATGACAGGAATTACTGTTCCACCCTCATGGGAACAGGAGATCAGAACCCACCATAGATTTCCATGAAATCTGGATACTTTTTCAGTGTGGCCACTTTCTTCCTGTATGGTCATCACAATCTTCTGTCAGCTTCCTGCCAAGGTGACAATTCTCATGCAATCCTGTTTGTCTCCACTTCCTTGGCTGCATCTGCCTGCATTTACAGTGACTTCAGGATCCCCTAGAAACAACTTTCTTGGTGCTTGCTCCAGCACTTCCTTGGGTCAAAAATCTTGACTAAAATCCACAATAACTGTCTGATGAATTCCTCTTCCTTAAAACCAGTGTAAATTCTACCATGACCCAGAAAGAGAAGAATTTGTCGGGTCAGACATCAATGACCAGACATGAGGTGATGGAGAAAGTCACCCTCCAGGTGCAGCAGGGAAGAACCACGTCAGGGGAATGTGAAAACCAGCCCTCTTTGGGGACTGAGTCAGACTTGGAGCCCTGCTCTGCTGGTTCCTATAGCTGGAAATTGGACAGAAGGATTGTACTGCCATGACCCAGAGGAGATGAAAAGGGATTTAATTCACACTCTGGTATTTCCATGCCCTGGCTTAAAAATGCAACATTTGAGCACAGGAATGACAAAGTGGTGTTACATAACTCCAGAGTAAACTTTCTGGACAACATCTAATGACATTCTTCTGAAAAAAATTACAAGTGGCCATTTCCCTCCAACCTGGGAAAAAAACCTTGCCCCAGTCCTTGGGTGTGATAGAGAGCAGAGCTGAGGTGCTGGTACCAAGTGCTGCATCTTACATCACACCCTGCCCTTGGCCTGCTCACCAACAGTCAGGTGATGCTTTATCCTCTTGCTGTTCAAGGACTCCAGCCATTTCCATATGGTTTGTATGCCTGCCAATACTATAACTTGCTTTTTTTTCCTGATGTCTGAATAATCTGAGGGTTTGCTCTATGACTTTCTGCCTCTGAAAGAATTCCCTCCATGTCCTGGCACCAGTGCCTGGCCAGAGGTTCTCGTGATGGTCAGAAGTCTCCTTTCTTCTTTATTTTGCTGTCACCTTTGTGTACCAATAGTATTTTTTTTCTTTCTGGATGAATGCCAACCTTGAGATTTGTCCCCATTAGTCGCCATCAGGAGGAAGAAATTCTTCCTAGAATGGCTCTAGTGGCTACCAGTGTCCTTCATCTCCAAGACACTGAGCTTGTTCTTTCCCCCCAGCTAAAATGGGGTCTCTTCATAGAGAATCTGGAGTATCCTTGAGTATTAGGGCATGCAGGGAAGGGATGGTGGGGGGGCAAGGAAGCTGGGATGGGATGGTGAGGTTTGACTCGCAAGCAGTTTTTTGCTTTCATTTTTTTCCACCCAGAAAAAGCAAACCCAAGCCCATGCTGTGCTGTGGGGCCAGCCTGGCCAACCTCCCATGAGGGGAGCATCAAGATATATGGAATCATTGAACCACAAATTCACAGAATGGTTTGGCTTATAAGGGACCTTAAAGGCCACCCAGTCCCACTGCCCTATCCCCTATTCCACACCTATCCATAAAGTTGCTTCCTTTCATCTCTGCCTGGCAGCCCCATTTCCCTGTGAAACCTGCAGAGCAGCCAGCCTCAGAGTCCGCCTTGGTAAGAAAATCTCTGAACAGAGAGAATCGCCTCAAAATGAAAGTGCTGCTCAAAATGAAAGGCACGAGCCTTGTATTTGGTAAAACCTGGAATTTCAGGCATTTGTGACACATTGAAATTTTGTGGCTGGAAGTCCTGGCCAAGCCACGTCCCACCCACCTCTGCAGGGTTTGTATGGTGGCTGTGGGATTTGCCTCCAGGCTTTGGCAGGGCTTTGCTTGGAGGATTGTGCAGGTAAACAGAGTGAAAACATTTTCCTTTTACTGTAGGGACGCTGCAGAGGACACAGGGGCACCTGGTCCTGCCTCCAGACTGTCTGGAGGCTGCTGCAGCCACTGGCTCTTGGCACAGCAAAGGCACTGCGGTGTTACTGTTATTTTAGAGAAATAATGGCTACAGACCGTGTTGCTCAATTGGCAACAATGTGAAAGGAAAGTTTGGGTTTAAATAAAACCACAGTGGCAGCTCTGAGATGGAAGTGCAGATGTGCCTAAATTCCCTGTAACTCCCTGACTCTCAAAGGTATAAAAGTCATGTTGCTTTCAGCCTGCTGGAAGAGCAAGGGGAAAATGCATCCCCGAGCTAAATTGTTTCCCTGAAATATGTTTATCCTTGCTCTCAGCTGATGATCACAGCATCTCCCTTCCTGATGCCTCTCTCACCAGCACCTGTGCAGGTGATGCTACTGGAATGTGAATGGGGTTGACTCCACATCACTGATGTAATTAAATGTGATCAAATGTGTGTAACCACGGCTGGGGAGTGGGTCTGGGTCAGCCTGGGCAGGGCTTCCCTCAGCAGCCTGGCCCGGGTGCCAAACAAGGTGTTTATTTTCAGTGCTTCCTGATATGATAGACCTCCTCTGGCTCACTCTTTTTTTAGCATCCTCTGACATTTAGGGCTGGTTTATACTGGGGATTTAATTCAAATTGTTCGAGGATGTGAATTTAGAGAGGAATAATTATTCTTGATTAACTCCCCATGTGGACAATCTTGTTCCAAAATAAAAGGGCTTTATTTCAAATGTGTTCAATTGACTCCAAGAAAATCACTAGGTTGTTTTCTCCAAGAAAAAAAAAAGATAGATACAAAACAAAGAATACTTCTCCCCCACCCAATTCCTTGAAAAATGGAGAGACTTTTGAACGTTATGCAAGTTTTAACTGAAAAATGCTGTATGTTATTATGTATAATTTGCACCTCTGATAAACTGCACGCTGTTAAAATTATTGTTCCATGAAAATAATTACACAGCAGCCAACATAATTAGACAAGCAGTGCAAAATCAGAGGCAGAAATGTAGGGCGAGACTGTGACTGGGAGAGCTGTTTGTAGGGAGGTTGCTCTGAGGTGTATTTTATTCTGTCCACACATTCACACTGAGCCTGATTTACTGCAGCCAAAACTGATTACAGATGGTAACAAGCATCACAAAAACTTGAACAAAACAGGGATGAATTTTCTGTTTAAGGGGAAAAAAAAAGCAAGACTGAAGATGGATCCCACGATAATCAACATTTTTCTGGGGAAAATCAAAGAGATTCAGGTGCCAAAAAATATCCAGCAATACCAAGAGTGAAGGCACTGCTGCCTGTGGTACCCAGACGGGAGAGCTGGTGTCAGGCAGGGATCTGGGTGCCAAGTGTCACACATGGGCTCAGGCACTGATCTTGTACCATCCATAGCATTGAACTCTTCTCAAATATCACCATTTAAGAATATTTTATGGCCCCAGTGCAGGATGCAGTGAGCAGTTTAGGGTGGAGAATGTTTAGCATGAATCCAGACACAACCCATGTCATACCTTTGTTTACAGGACAGGGAACTGGTCCCTGCTTTGTTGGGTACCAGGACAGACCAGCCCATATAACCTCCTCTTCCCAAATTTGTGCTCTGTCTATGTGCAACCCAGCCTTGCACAGAAATGTCCTCCTGGAACTAAAATGTTTGTCCTTATGAAATTGTCATCAGAGCTGCTTCATGTGATTCTTCCAAAAGCTGTTGTCATCAGGAAATCAGCATTTTCTGCATTAAAACAAGAGAAAAAAAAAAATCCAACCTACCTAAAGCAACCAAAACTCTTGTGTGAATCAGTAGATGGAGATTCTTATCCTGGGGCTTCCCAGAGAGGAGGAGCTACCACTGCCACTACTGGTCCTGTGGCAAACACAAAACACAGGCTTTTCTCATCTTCCTTTTTCCCACCCAGCATCAATTTGCAGTGAAGCAGGGAGAGCCAGCAGCCCCTGGATCCCAGCCTTGATTTTGAGAACACAGAGGAAGTTGCTGGGATCAGGGTTGTACAGAGGTTTACAGGATGGCTCATGTGCATAAAAATAGGTAGAGTTCTGCAGAAACAGGGCCTAGAACTGAGACTTGTGCAATCATACCATGAGAAGTAGGAATCTTAATGCTCCCAGAAAATGTTTTTTTCTTTGCTTTTCTGGCATTACTTTCAATATTGGGTTTGACTGTCCCTTCTCCTTTGCAAAGATGGAAGAACAATGAATAGACAGGATGTGATTATGCCACTCTTTTAAAATTTACTGTACATATTACACATTTAACAGCTCAACTGAGAAAACTTATTTCCATATATTTCCATTCTTTATGTTCACTTCCATGTACATTATGAACCCCTACTCACTCATAGCAAGCCAAATCTTTCCCTTCCTCTTGAAAATTAATATCTTAATAGAGTGCATTATTTTAATTGTCCAGCCCATCAACCAAAGCAGATCATGGCCAGGTGTGTTTAACTGCCCATCTCACCAACCTGGTCACCTTTGCCAGGTCCAGAATGAGCAGGAGGAACTGTTCCATTTCTGTGGCCCACAGACCTCAGCTTGTGGTGGGAGGGAAGGTGGTGGCTGCACAGACCTCGCTCTGGGGTGGAAATTGGATGTGCCAGATGCAAACATCTGAACTCAGGAGCTCAGGAAACTCAGGAGCTCAGGAAAGATCTTCAGTGCCACGCTTTAGGTACAGCCCTAGTAACTTCAGGGACTTTCAGTAGAGCTTGGGTTTTCTGGGACCTGAGCCATTCTGCAAACAGGACTTCAGGATGCTTTTGTAAATCTTAGTCAAGGTGAATTGATACTGAAGTCTAAATCCACAGTTAATTACAATGAAGAATAAATGGTTCTGAAGAGATTAGGGATGAGCTTTTGAAGGAGGCCTCTGAATTTTAAGTAACCAATTCTCTTTGAAAGTCACTGGATTTGGGCTTCTAACTCCCTTGTTCACTTTTGAAGATCCAAACCAAGGTTTAAAATTCATTCTGTTAACAAGCTAGCCAATATTTCTTTCCTGGGAAAGCAGTCTTCTGTTATCCTAAAATTAAGACAACAGAGGGCTACATTTTTTGTTTTATTCTCCAAGGCTAATAATGAAACAATATAGAAATTGTGAAAAATAAACTACAGCAATTTAGATATTTAGTTTTCAAATCAGTTGACAGGCATAGCAAGGAAATGGTTTTGCCTCTGAAGAAATAAATGTAATAAAATACTGTTTAAATAATGTTTAAGTGATGTGATGAAAGATGGGTTCACGAACCCTCTGTTATGTTAACAATTAGCAGAGCAGGACATGGATTTTGTTTAAGAAATGTGTACTGCTAATACTGGGGTCAACATATGAATAAACAAGAGTGGCTCTATGCACCAGAGTCAGGCTCTATCAATATCTGCTTGGTTATCTGCACTGCTTTATTTATCATGGCAAGATCTGCTGCAGTCAGGTCCTGTGTGTCCACAGGCAGGGATGGGCAGCCATCCATGCTCTTGCCCACACCAGGACATGGTGGAGTTGGAACTGGATGGTCTTCAAGCTTCCTTTAGACCCAAACCATTCTGTGATTTGTGTGCTGGACTGGCTTTCTTGCTCTCAGTGAGGAAGAGCCACATGTCAACCCAGTACTGAAGTCTGACCCGAGCTGTTTGAGCCAGCCTGGTCCATGGGCTGGGGGAATGACCTGGCACCACCCCAGAAGCTTGTTCTGCTACAGACTGCGCATGCAATGCCAGCCAAGCCGCTGTGCTCTCCTCTCACATTCTCTTGTAAGCTGTTAATCTCACTTACCATGAGCTGGTCTCTTGCTGTTGGCCACAATGGCACCCTGAGCGTGGGGTTCTCACTGACAGGAGAGATAAACTCCTTGGAGCTGGGCTCCAGAAGACTCAGGTGTCTTGGACAGCTTCTGATCCTCTCAGTTCCAGCTGCCCTGGAAAACTGCTGCCTCAGGAAACTGCTGCCCCTTTCCAGACAGCTTTTGGACAGGTTGATTCTCAGTCCTGCTCAGAAATAGCTTGGGAGTCAACATAATTGCTAAAGCCAGGCCTGAGAATCATGAGAAGGCTCTGCCATTTATAAAGAAGCAGCTACCATCTTCTTATGCCTTATATACTCCCTTAAGCCTTTGTGTTTACACTTGGGGATGATGGAAAGCTTTATTATCTGAGTCAACAACAATCCCCTGGAATATTTGCTGAATGACCTAGCTCACCAAATGTTTCCAGGGGTTTTTCTATTTAGATGTATGGAGGACGACCTCTAATTTCCATGCTGCAAAACACAAAGGGCAAGCCAAGCTTTGCTCCTGGAGGTTGGCAATGTGATGTCTTGGTCCAGCAAAATGTTGATGACCCTCAGTTCCCACCATGGGCAATGGAAATTGCAGGCATCCAGTAACCACAGGAAGCCCATGGATGGCAATGGGCACTGTTTGGACCTCAGTGCAATGCCTGATTAGATAACAGTCTGTCTCTAGGTAGAGCATATATTCTCTCTCTTTCGTTCTTCCTTTTTCTTCCTCTGTCTTAATAATGCATGTAGCTCTGATTTATTTTTTATCAAGATTAACAATGGAACAATAACACTTCAAATATTAAAAAGGCAAAGAAATGTAGGTACTGAAAAGGAAGGAAAATACCTCAATTTCAAGCCTAAAGATTACTTTGGGTCCCAGAGGAAGCAGAAGCAATTTAGTGGCTGATACCCTTAGCAAGAAAAAAGGTTGTAAGATTAAGACCAACTGCTGTTTGGATAAGTGGTTGGTAATTGCACATATCAGCAATTATGTGCTGTCATATCATTTTTCTGCTACCTTACTCCTCTCTTGTGTCCCGTCAGGGTTTGCTTGGAATGACCCTACATCTATGGTCCTCTTTGGATTCACCTTCTTAATGTCACACCACAGTGCCTCGCCAGTTCAAAGAAAAAAGAAGTCATTATTGCAGGAGGTGCCTGGTGGAGGTGCTCCTCTTCACAGATGTAGCTAGAGGCTACTGCTGTAATAACCAGGCTTCCAGGGAGAGAAAGAAAGAAAGGCCTCCTGAACCTGCAAAAAGCCTCTTTGTCCTCCATCCTTGCAGTGGGAGAAGGGGGTGTGTGAGGGGAGAGTTTTAGTGGGGAGAGGTTTGAGTGGGGTGGGAGAGGGCTGTCTCCAGGTGTGGCTCAGGTGCCATCCCACCCCAGAGGGAGCAGCACCCAGCTCCAGGTGACACTGGAGGGACTCAGGGGACCTGGGTGTTCTGAGTCTTGCCTGGTCAGGGCAGTACGGGTAATATTGAACCCCCTGTTGAAAAGGGGGAGCTTCTGTTCTGTGCATGTAGGCTGCTTATAACTCCTGCCCCATCTGGGGACATTTTGGGGGGGTAACAGAGGCTGGCCCTTGAGCTGAGCTCTGGGGCTCACTTCTGTAGCTTGCCAGAGGCTTTGCATCTCTCAGAAAGGCAAACACCATCAGAAACACCTTTTTCCTCACAGAAGGAACTGATTCCCCAGTAAAGTGTCAAAAGATAACAAAGTCTGTTCCAGCTAAACTCATCTGTTCATTGCCTGAGGGGAGCCTCCAGCTTATATGGCACCGGGTGCTCCCATGGAGCAGAAAATATTTAGCTCAGTAATCAGACTCCTGTAGGCAGGAGGTGTAAGTGTGGCTGCCTGCAGGTGCCTACAGTAGGGCTGGAGAGGACAGGCACCAGCTGGCCTTCCAGTGCCCCATACTGACCCACAGGGACGCCTCTGAGGACAGTGGCTTTTCAGGGATGTAAAAGAGAGCAGGGTTTGACACCAGGATCCCAGCACACAAACAGAGCAAGCCCTGTCTCTGCAAGGGCCACCAGGGTGGGAAGCCCTGGGAAGGACCAGCAAAGCCTGGTGTCAGGCTGTGGGAGATGCAAACTGCAGCCAAACACAGGAGTCTCAGCAGTGATAGTGAGGTGCTACCTCACAGCTCATGGAAGAGCTAATACCCTTTGAAAAGCAGATAAAAGATTCATCAGCACAGATGAAGATATGAGGGCTTGGGCTTAGACAGCCTGTAGCTCCTGCCAAAAAATCGTGTGGAAGGTAGAAACGAATTTAAAAGGTTGAGTAGGGGCTAGCAAGTCAATAACTGAATAATCCCACCCAGATAGGAAACCAGAGCATAAACAAGAGTCTCCACGTACTGACAAGTTAGCACTGGTTGCACTCTGGAAAGGATCCTAAAATAACAGAGATTCCTGTAGGCAGAATAAACACATCTCTCAGTTGTCATCCTGAGCAGAGGGTAATTGCCTAGATGTCTGATTGACTCACTGCTAGAACTAAATATGTACTTCTCTGACATGCTGTCACCTCCTCTGCTGTACGCCTGAGATTTCTCAGCAAAGCACATCAGGAATCAAAGCAAATGTCCACAAGGAAAGATGCATCTCGACCTTGAACTTTAATCACTGGCAAAGGGCTGAAAATGTATTTAAAAAGAAGTGGAGTTCCTGCATTCCTGAGAGTGACATTTAATCTCAGAATTCCCTGGGGGCTTGTGCACCTAGGACCCAACCCCCCGGGAGAGGAACACGGAGCTGCAGCCCCTGTCTGAGGGCTGGGATCTCCCTGAGCAGCCCAGGCACACCACAGCAGGGTCCTCAGCTCCCCTCTGAGCCCCACTCCTTTCCAGGGCTTTCCTTCTGGGTTTCCTTCAGCATGTCTCTTCCCAGTTTGCACTCCTGGAAGAGACAGAGGAGCAGAGTTCCTAAGCTAATCCTCCTTCTAGTTTTAGAAGCTCTTTTACCCTGAACAAGAGTGTTTGATGCCTTCTCAAAACCACTACAAGGCTTTTGGTGAGTGATTCCTATTGAGCAATCCTGTCCCCTCTGCTCATGCTTTGCTGCCTTCCCACCTCAGAGCCAGTCTGTTTCAGCTCTGTTAAACTTTTCTTTACAGAAATGTAAGAGAACCTGCTCAAAAGCCTTAATTTTGGAACATTAACATGAATATGCAGTAAGTCATGGAAGCTGCAGGGGCAGGACAACTGTCAACACAATACTGATTTTCAGAAGTAAATTGGCCTGGCCAAATCCTAGGCTGGGCCAGCTCATGGGAAGGATGGTGTGCTGGTTTAGAATTCAATTCATAATAGATATAAAAAATTACTAAATGCAATGCAGTGTGAATCCATGAAGGTAACTTTGCTGACTCAATATTACACTGTAATACCTAAGACACTTGTATTTTACTCCACAGTATGTGACAGGTTTGGTACTGAATTAAATCAAAATTAACCTGGCATTTCATATGTAAAAGGAAAATGTTTCAAAAACGTGCCTTTAATGGTAACTATGAAAGAAAACCATCAGTAATTGAAGGTAATTTGGAAAAAGTCCTGGTTCTAAGTCCTTGGTCTTTCATATTTTGTATCTAGAGAAAAAAATCAGATCATCAGAAGGCACTGACATTTGATGTGGGATTGGATGGAGCCCTGAGCAAGCCCATCTAGTGGCTGGCATCCCTGCCCATGGCAGGGGAGTTGGAACCAAATTATCTTTAAGGTCCCTTCCAGCCCAAAACGTACTGTGATTCCATGATTAACCCCAAAAGGACAACCATGGATGTGGGATAACCTGCACCACTCACCAACTGCTCTTGGGCAGCTGGTGTGGCTGGATGTGCAGTAACTCCTCACCAAATGAGGAATGCTGGGAGAGCTCCCACGCAGGCTGCACTGGAACCAGGCAAAATAAGCTAATGTGAAACCTGGGGAAACCCTGAGAGTGGCAGATGGGAAGGAGGAGGTCACACCACCTCCCACTGCGGGTCTGCTGCGGTCCCTGCTGCAAAACTGCCCCCAGGAGGGCAGCCCAGCACCACCATCAGGTGATGCAGCAGGAGAGGCTCTGGGAAGCCCTGTAAAGGAATTGTGGCATGGGGTGGGGGAAAGAACAAGTTGTCTTTTCTCCCCCCATGAAAGGGACACTGGAGGCACAGGAAAGCCCAGGCACACGGTGAGGCAGTGGAAACCGTGCACCTCAGACCCCAGCTGGCGGCCCAAGATCAGGACTATCTGGTCTATCTCTCTGCATTTGAGAATTCACCCTGGTGTGAGCTGAATCCCAGGTCAGAGTGAGGTTGTGAGGGTGGTTTACAAACCTGTCCCCTTCCCTCACCTCCAGCCTGTGCAGGAAAATAGCATTTTCTAACAGAAACTTTGACAGAGCCATCACCTTGTGATCACTGCAAATACATACACCAGGCAACTTATCTAATGCATGTTCCAGATAAAAGTTTGAGATGTCAGAAAATTTTATCTGAAAAAAACCCAGGCATTCATGCACAAGAGGATAACTTCAAACTATCTAGCCATCTATTAAACTCAGAGCTTTAGGTAGATAGAGAAATCATGCAGAAGCTAAAGCAGGCAGACACATGTAAAATTATTTCTGAAGGCAGAACAGGCCATCCCTACAAGTACTGTTAAACTGAGTTTTGAGGGGGAAAGTGCAATTACCCAGCCCATGCCTCCTGCCCTCCCATGCATGGCCCCAGGAGTGAAGTGATGCACTCAGCTGAGAGAGGCAAAGGTGCCCCAGGGGACTGGGATGGCAGGATGGCACACATCTCCACTGCAGCCAGCTCTTCTACCCAGAATGACCTACTCATCTTTCTCTTTGCTTCTAATTTTCTTTTCTTTCTCTTTTCTTTTAATTTTCTTTTCTTTCTCTTTTCTTTAATGTTGTAATATTACAGCTACCTGGGCAGAACAGGGTTAGGAAGGTGGGCAGAACAGGCAGGAGGAGTCCAGCCCAAGCAGAAGATGAGGTGCTCAGCTGGTGCTCCCCTGGTCTGATTTCATATCACTAATGACAGGAAAGGAGCCCCATGATTTAAAACCAGTATAAATGTGTCCTAGTTTGGGCCTACCTTACAGCAAATTCCCTTTTCCTCCAAAATGGTATTTGTCATGAAAATCCTTCTCTCACAGAAACTGCAAGGCCAGAAGACCTCCTCCATTCATTTACATATTAAAACTCAACAGATGAAGGAGAAGCAATTACTGGAGACAGCAGCAGTAGTTCTCTTTGTTAAGTTTATTAATTTTCTTTTTTCTCCGTGACGTACAAACTCAACAGAAACCTGATTATTTGTACCCAGCACATTAACTTAGAGTGATTTAACACAGTCAAAAAGAATGAAAAAAATGTAATGTGAAAGACATGTGTGGCACTTCACAAGCAGGAAGCCCCATCATTTCAGCTGGGCTGTGTCTGTCACTCTGTTAGAGGAGAGGTTTGTGCCTGGAGCCAAGCACTGAGCAACACCTTGGGGCAGTGCTCAAGTGCAGGGTGCTGCTCCCCTGGCCTGGGCAGAGTTCAGCTCTGTCCCTGCAGCAAAGTTGGCCGTTCCAGCTTTGTCTTCATGATTGCTAAGGGGATGACGGGTGCTCTTTTTCACCCAGACCCTTCTGCACAGAAGATGGATCCTGAAGATGATATTTTAAACTTCCTTTTTCCCTTCAAGTGCCATTTGGATTGTTTCTTTTCCTCTCTGACATTGGTTCACATTAGCTATATTCAACAGCAGGGAGTATCAGAAAATATTACCTCAGCTTGAGACTAGGTTTGCTCTCAAGTGACACCTTCCAATACTTCTGATTTATACCCTTTTCCTGCATTGATCTGTTGGGAGATTTCATCAGCTATATCTGACATAAACACTGTATTATTCTGTATTGCATTATACCCTAGAAATCCACTCAAATCCCTTTGCTCCTCAAATTAAAGCAATATGCATTACAGTGTCCTGATTTCCTTCTATTCTTGCATTTGCATTTTTGTATCATGCTCTAGATTACTCATGTATATTTTGGCATAAGAATATTGCCTTTAGTCTTCATTATACCTTGAAGCATACAAAACCCTGGCCCCAGAGGACACATGGAGACTTTCAGTTCCCAGAGTGGCTGAATTTCTGTGGAAGTTATTTCAAGCAAATGTCGTGTTGCTCAGAAGCCCAAGCCTTGTTCCAGGGCAATCCCATGGACACCCACAGTGCCCCCTGGTCTCACTGCTCCCCACAGAACAGGAGGCTTGTCTGCCACACTGCAGATCACCTTGGCTTTGGGAAGGGACTTCTCCTCCTTCCACAGTGGTGCAGACTGCAACTCTGCAGCCGAAAGGTTTTCTTTGTGTGGCTGTGCTGGGGTGCCTGAACTCCTCATCAGTTTAACCATGCAGTTCACTTGCCTGCAAGCAGATTTTTGGTGGCAGAAATGGAGTAGCAGCTGTAGGTTGCACTTTTGCTGCAAGAGATTGGGTGTGTTCATTGCATTGTTCTTATTCGCTTTAAGCACCTTCTGAGCATCAGAATTACTGTATTTCTTACAAAATATAATTCCACAAGAGAATACCTAATAAAATACCACATGGTCTTGTAGGATTTTTTGGTGGGTCTGCCTTACTTCACAGATTTGTTCTGTTGTAGGACTCCATGTGGGTCCAATATTTGCCTCAGTCAGGTACTAATGATTATACTGGAAATGTGTTCAGCCAGACAGAGTCCTGAGTTCAACAAAGCCACAGGACTTACTTGAAAGGTCAGGATATTCCTTGAAAGAGGAGCTTCTGACTTTTCTGAGATAGGATTTAGGCATGTTGGTTCAGAATTACTCTGATAATCAGTCTAGATAACCAGACATGCTCCTTATTCTAGACTTTCCTGAGCTATAACATCCCCTGGAATGTGGACTGGAGAAAAGCTGGTAGGAAAAGATGACTGTAATTTAGGGACAAGTAATTTTTCTGTTGTCTTCTTTGCAAATATCCACTGTAAGATATCCAAGATTTGGGTTAAAGATCTGAGCACAACAGACCCTGCAGGCAATCAGACCCAAGGTGCACAGAGACACTGGGTTGGGTCTCAAGAAGTATTTGAAAGCTGCAATCCTTTACCAAGAGCAGCAAGAAACCCACAGTGCCCAGGAAGATCCACGTGCAAACCATGACCCATCTCAGTTAGCACTGGTCTGTGGGTCCAGTGTCAGTAAAAAAATGGAATATTGATCATTGTACTTGGAAAGGAGAAGCCTTAGTATAAGGCAAAGCAGAAGTTTGACAAGAAAACCACTGTCACCCGGAGTCATCAGGGAAATGTGTCTGCACCTCCCATGTCAGCACAGGAAACTTCTTTCTCCACTCGTATGTAGGCGATGCCCTCATGCAGAGCCACTGATCAGTCCAGCATTGCTTCAGTCACAGCCAGAAATGCAAAACTGTCCTTGGAGGACAGTCCAATACCATGACTGTGAGGACAGCATGCCCTGAAATCTCCCACAAAATTCCCCTTCTTGTCCTGTTCACATTCAAGAGCAAAAGATGCTGTTATTGCTGAAAACTATTAAAATTGTATGTTCAAGCCAAGCAGAAGAGACCAATCTCTGCTAATGTCCATGGAGCAAGGAACAAAAAAGACAGACAAATAGAAAAGGGCAACAAAAACTGTCACATTGTACCTACAAGAGCAAGTAAAATACCATTGCATATTCATTAACATTTGTTCAAAAGTTCAGAAAATTCCCTCCAGTAATATAATGAGTGATAATTCAATTTATTTATGTTTTTAAGGCATGAAGACTAGCTTTAATTTCCCTCAACTGTGCCTCTATTATTATTAATCTACTTATCTTCTAAAAAGATCATCTAAACTACACTTCAATGGGGAATGTGATCTTTGGCCATGTAGGGCTTTGCAATTATCCAGTTCTGAATGAACTTGTTGTTAAAACATTTTTTAAGTCTAATGAAAACATTAGATCAATTCCTCGCAGTGATAGCTGTCATTAAATCAATAGTGTGTGTAAGTCCATTATACTGATATTTGACACCAACTGCTGAAGGTCTGCTAACAATGAAACCATACTGAAGTGTGTCCTCTGCTAAGCATATTTTGTATGAGATAACAATCTGTTAAGTCTACAGTAACCGAAACTTTTCTTCTTTAACTAAAATAAACAGAGATGTGAAATGCTGCTGTAACTCACACTAGGACCACCATGATCACACAGGTTTTGGAGCTGGTCCTTTTATCACACCTCTATCACAGCTGTGCTTCTCAAATCAGTCAGAAAAGCTTTTTTTGATTGTTTATCTGTGTGGCTTACAAAGAACAGGCAGAGGTTTCGTAACGAAGCTCTGATGGAGAACTTGATCCTACCTATTCCAAAAGCAACATCGCTGTCACCAGCTTCAGTGAAAGTTGGGCTGCTCCTCAGGACCCTGGGAAATGGACTTGAGGAAGAGTCTTCTGGCTGAGGATCTTCCCAAGGAGGAATAGCATCTTTGCATCACGCTGCAGCAGCTTGCAAGGGCAAGAAAGACAATCAGACTCATTTCTCCACAGATAGGAGCAGTTTCACTGTATATGCCATTATATATTGCAAATGGGAAAGGTAACCGAAGGACCTCTGGCTCTGTGGTTTAAAAATATTTTCCAGTGGCCTACAAATTCAATTTCCACTCCTACCACAGATGCTTCAGCAACAGCCTCAGTGCAATCCTGTGAGACTGTCATGTCTGATGTAATATATTATGGGACTCTTACTATGAGAGAAATATAAAACTTGACAAAATGGGTAGTTGATGGAAATGAAGACTGCTCAGCATGCCACTCCTTGAGGTTTATAAACTTAACAATTTTTCAGTAGTAGTAGGCAACATTTGCTCACAGGCAAGGGAGCTGTGTGTACACAAGTGTAATGGGAAATAACAGTCAATGGCAGACATTGACCATTTTCTGGCTGGAAAGACCACTTTACATTGACCAAACTAATTAATTTTGAATATGCTAAAGATTTACTCTGAAGTAGAGAGAGGATCACTTAATTTTTGGAAATTTGGTCCTTAGAAAATTAATTTTTTCACAAACAAATGCAATAATTGACAGGGGAAAAAAAAACCAAAGCAAACCCACCTGAGACATTTTCTGAGACTTTGGTTTCTGTAATATTTGCAGCAGATAATCCCAACCAGCACCGAGGTGGAGCGAGGCCCAGGCAGAGACGGGTCCTGCCCTGCCCTGTGCGATGGCTCCCACTAATGGCAGCAAGGGAAAGCTCGGGCACTCCCAACAGAGCAGAGACAGAAAACACCCTCTGCAAATCCTTCTCCAACCCATTTTCGGTGTTTGGTTTTAAATGTCTAAAAATACAGTTAACAACTAGATTTTCATTACTTTTTTTCTATAGTCAGAATATGAGCATGACAGAGAATAATCTGAGCATTACTCTCCGTGGATGGGTTTTATCTCACCATCAGACACCTGCAACAGAGATTTGTAGAGATCCATGGGAGCAAGATCCAGGATGTGATTCCCATTGATGGTCTGACCTATTTCAGGCATGGAATGAGTCATGAATTCAATTTCCCTTCTAACTTCTGTCTTGACTACACATGGAGTTGGGGCAACTGGTCCAGACACTTGATGGAGATGGCCCCAGCATGACTGCAAGGAGATGTCACACAGAAAACACCATCCTTGTGCTCAGCCAGTGAGGAAGACCATGGCTGAAATGCGGACACTATGTAGGACTCTCTTCTAGGGAGCCCAAACTGTGGGATCAGGGCCATGGGGTGGAGGTTCTTGTTTATGGCTGGGGAGAGTTTCAACCCCCTTATCATGGGGTCTTGGCATTCTGGTCAAGCCTGTGCTCCACTTCTGTTACAAGGAGGGAGAGCCCAAAACCCTTGGGTGAGTTCTAGTAACCATGGATGGAGACGGACAAATATATTTGTTTTACATTTCAGTTTTGAGAACAAGAGAGATTATCAAAACAGCTGAGTAATTTTCTGTCAGTAACATTGCAAAGATATCTCCTCACAATGAGATGCAGAGACCAGGTGCAGACTGTCCTTGGGTCCCACTTCTAAATCTCAGATACATTTTTATAAGGTCTCTGACTCAAGGAATAAACATGAGAGGATTACAGCCAATCAGATAAGTATGTCTTTATTTAACTGTAACATCAAAAATTAAGCTTGCAGTATGTTTTTAAGAGATAGAGTCTTCAATCTAATTCAAAGATTTTTTGGAAAGATTTTTTTTCCTTTTAATTAAATTGTGTTGATCTTATTTGACATTTGATTTCAAGCAAGTTGCCAGAATTTCTCCTTCACCGTCTGCCTCAAATCTGTGTGTAACATGTCAGAGTCATAAGGCCACCCCCTTCTCCTGAACATTGGTGCATTTTAGGTTCTTTGTGGGTGACACTGATCAGCCCAGGTACAGATTAACCCCTGGAATATTTCCCACTGAGGAGCAGGATTTCTGTCCTGTGCAGGTGGCACAGTTGCATTTGGTGTACGTACGTGCAGCAAAAGTGAACGTGCTGGCACAGGATGGGCTCTCCTCGTGCCAAAGAACAAGTTATGCTGGGATCAGCAGCACAGCAAATACCTTGCAAATACCCAGGAAGATATTTTGAATAGCTTTTCCCCCTGCACTGATCCATGGAGGGGCCAGAGCAGCAGCCAACAGGTATGACCAATAGCAAGAGGCTGAAGAGAAGGAATATTGTTCCTTTTCAGCAGGAAAATATTGTCCAAATCCAACGTGTCTTTTATTTCAGCTCCATTGATGAAAGCCTTAGGGCTTAGGTGGGGTCATTCCTCTGGTCTGGACAGTCACATACCTGCCAAGGTGGCACTGTGGTGGAGGGGGAAGGGCAAAGCTGTCCCTCTTGATGGCAGTGCTCCTTGCACCTACAGAGATACTCCGTCAGCAGCAAAAGGAAGATTAGGGAAAATGTGCTGCAGATGAATCAGCTGGGTGTCCTGGTAATGGAAGACATAAAGAAGGTGGAATTACTGAATGCCTTCTTTGCCTCAGCCTTTACTGCTGATGTCAGCCCTCGGGAGTCCCAGGCCTTGAGATAGGAGAAGAAGTCAGGAAAAAGGAAGATTTCCCTTAGTTATAAAAGATTGGGTTAGAGATCAGCACATTTAGCATCCATGGGCCCTGATGCACACACAGGGAGCTGGCAGATGTTGCTAAGACACTCTCCATCATCTTTGAAAAGCCATGGAGAGTGGGGAGGTGCCCAATGACTGGAGGAAGGTAATATTACTCCCAGCTTTTAAAAAGAGAGTACCCAGCACTTTAAAGCAGGAATACCCAGGAAATTACTGGCCAGTCAGCCACACCTCCATCCCAGTAAAGCTGTGGGAACAGGTCATTCTGGAGGTCACCACCAAGCATGTAGAAGAAAAGAAGGTCATCAGGAGTAGTCAGCATAGATTCACTAAAGGGAAAGAAATTATGTGGGAGCTGGGGCAGTTTAGTCTGCAGAAGACAAGGCTGAGAGGGAATCTCATTACTGCATATAAATATCTCCAAGGGTGTCAAGACAATGGTGCTGGACTCTTTTCCACGGTGCCCAGCAACAGGATGAGGAGCAATGGCCATGAACTAAAACACAGAGTGTTCCACCTTAGCATGAAGAAGAACCTCTTAACATTGACAGTGGCAGAGCACAGGAACAGCTGCCCAGGGAGGTCATGGAGTCTCCCTCTCTGGAGTCATTCCAAACCCACCTGGACACATTTCTGTGTAGTCTGCTCCAGGTGACCCTGCTTTGGCAGGGGGGTTGGATTGGATGACTTCCAGAGTTTCCCTCCAACCCAAAGAATTCTGTGATTCTGTTATATGTTAAAACAGATTGCAAGTTCTTCAGAACAGGATAAAATTAATAATAAAAGAACCAAAAAGAGGATGCTGTGCTCTACAGAAGTAATCACGAAAATATACTAAGGTTGCAAATCAGGATGTCAGAAGTTTGTTAACGCTCAGCTCAGCACCTGCTGGGAAAGAGCCCTGTATCCACTCAATTCCCCTCTCATTTGTTGCTGAAACCGGAAGCTGCCCAGTGAACGAGGCAGGAAATTTGAGGAGGAAGGAGACATGGTGAAGGCAGCTGAATGGTGTCCTGGGGCACTGGCTGCTATCTCTGTCCTTGCTGAAGACTTTTTCTGAGATAGTGCCAAGTCATCCAAACCATACATTGAAAGCTGTGTCTCGGTAATTGTGTGAGGTTTTGTTTTTTGAATGCATAAATTAATACCCCAAGTTCTGATTCACAAAACTGCTGAGCACTCGTTGCTATGAAAGAAAACAAGGGCACTGTCCTTCCAGCACATAAAATGCTAGAGAACGTGAAGAGCTCAGAAAAATCAGGTCATTAGGCATGCAAATTGGGTCATCAAAATTAGTGGATCTTTTTGACATTAATCTCTCTAGACTTCTTCCTGGGAAAACAGGGAGATCCCGTACCCTACAGGAGAGTTGTGAACTAAATTAATTTAATGTTTGTTTCTCCACCAGCTCCCACTCCATCTGATGCTGATGCTATTTGCATGTTGGGTGGGCTGTTTCTTCCTCTTTCTCCTTCACCACTATCACTGAGGAGATGGCTGTAGTGGCACAAAGGACAGACATGGAACAGGAGTCCTGCCCTGTCCCCTGCAGACACACCAGGCATCTCTGGTGCTGATGGCTCTATCAGGGCTGCTGACCACTACGACTTTGAGCTCCCAAATTTTCAAATTTGCTCATATTTGGGCATTGCTTCACATGTCCAGAGTATTGTGAGGGTCGGGATGACCTGACCACTGCCCAGCTTTAGGGCAGCATTCCACTACACAGAGCTTCCCAACAGCAAAAGCAACTTCTGAACGCACTTGTTCCTCAGAGTGGTTCTGTTCCTCTTCCATTTAGACAAGCCCAAGTCTATTATCCCTGAAGTAAAACACTAAAACTCCTACCGCAGATGTTTAAAGTTAGAGTTTCTCAGAACAAAGAGCTTATTCAGCTTGAAAAGAGTTACTACCTAAGGAGAAGTGCTAACGTCTTAGCTCCCTGCTGCTCCACTCCCCGGCATCTGGGGGCCGTCTCAGTCACTGCTCAGCCTGCCGCCCCAAATCCTGCTGCTGCTGGAGGCAGCAGGGTGGGACCCCTCAAAACTGCTGTGCCTCCATCACCCACAGCTTTGTCAAGGGATTCGGGGAGAGAGGTACTGCTGCGCCTGAAGCCACGGCGATCACCAGGGAGGACTTATTCCAATATGTTCTTGAAAGGATCTGATGTCAAGCCGCGCGTCTCAGGGGGCCGCGAGTTCCGTGTAGTTTGTTACGCCATCTGTTAAGGAAGGCAGCCACTCATCTCTCCGCTCCATGACCACAGATGGGGAGCTTTTCCCCCTGCGTGCATTCCTGTCAATATATGCCAAAGCCTCCCTAGCTGGAGCCAGGTGGAATCACCAGCACGACGAGCACGCCTGGGAAGAAGGGTGCTGCTGCACGGGCCTTCCCAAGAGCCCTGGCTCACGGCGTGCAGGCCAGCTGAACGAACAGAGCCAGCCTGCACCGGCCAGGACAGGTCCCCCAAACCCCTCTGACTTTCAGGATACTGAGCAAAAACCCCGGCAGCAGAGCTCAAGGAGGAGGCTGTGTGGCTCCATGCAACATGTGCAGCCCCACTGCAGATTTGACCCTCCTGTGGGCTGCCCCAAATCACTGTCTGGCAACAGCACTGTGAACCTCAGACACAGAAAAAAATCCAAATCCTCAACTGTTGCCTCTGAGGAGATGCCTCAGCTCTCAGTAGAGGCTTGGTGTGAGCTGACCGACCCACCAAGTCCTGCAGGGAAAAAGCAAACAGAGTGAGCAGCAGGTCCTCCAATGGCCATAAGCAGCTATTGACTTCAGAATCAGTAACACTCCTTTTTTCCAGGGGTGATTATCACACCTTTTAATATTGAGCTGGCACTTTTCCAGTGTAACTGGGTCCATTTCTGAGCATGTGAGCTGGAGGTTTTAAAGGGAGACTTTACAGACAGGACACTGAAACTGGAAGTTTTATTGAAAATTGGAAGAATTACGGAAAGGGGATTTTGGTTGGGAAGGCAAATTTTACAGAAAGAGCCAGCCTAATCAGAACATTCTCCACTTGTGATCCCTTTGGAACAGGTATTCCACCCAAGTAGAATAGAAACTGGAAAGGAAATGCTTGTTCTGCTCTCACAGCACTGCTCCCATCACAAGGGTGGCAGCAACCAGTGGCATTCCCCAGTGCAGGCAGCTCTGCTGTCCTCTGAGAAGACACAAGTCAGCAGCAAAATGAGCAAAGCAGCTCCTTGAGGATGAGGAAGAACTTCTGAGGTGGACATGCCAGAAAGAGCTTCTGAAAAATATAATTTTCTACACCAGTGTTAGAAATATCTTCCTCCCTCCATCCCCAGCCCTGCTCCCAGCAGCCAGAGGTGCTCAGCCCTTCTGCAAACCTTCTTGCAAAGTTCAGACTGGATGCTCCCTTGGGAAGCAGCATTTTGGGATACCAGTAGATGTTTGCATCTATCACTTCTTACAAAAGCCAAGAAGGACTCAGTGAATGCAGAGCTCAAACAAACTTTTCACCTTGGAAAAGCCCCAGGGGCTCTTCCTCCTCACATCTACTCTGACCAGGCTCTGGGCATCTGCAAAGACAGCTGAGGTGTCCGTGCTTCAGATGCATCACAGCAAGGACCAGGTGTGAACCCCAGGAATCATGAGGGATGGGGGGAGAGCCCGAGGTGCCACGGAGGCACCAAAGGACCAACACTTCTCACCCCAGATTTTTCCAGACAAATGCAACTTTTGACTGATGCCCAGTTCACCCATGCAGAGATTTCACCTTTGAAGTCTGTATGTAGTTAAGGCTCCTTCCTCTCATCTCACACTGCAGAATCAGGAATTAATTTACCAAGTGATGTAATCTGTTGCAGGGCATTTTTGATATTTCTTAAATTTTGTAATGGTTTCCCTCGTTTATAATGGTTTATCCCTTACCCCTTCATTGCTCCCTGGTTGGTATTCCCCGGGTTTCCCGAAACATCCCTGTCAGTCCCTATTCTCCTCCCTCGGGTCAATCCCTGACTCCTCTCTCTCCCACATCCATCACCCTCAGCCCCCTCCTCCCCTTCCAGAGAGTTCTTGGCAGTCAGATCCTGGGTTGGTCTGTTCAAAGGACTCCCCTCCCCTCCACACCCCTCAATGGCTGAGTTCTGCTCCCATCTCCCGATCCTGAATCCTCCCCTTTCCCTTCATTGGCTGTCATTCCCCCCTCCCACCTCCTGTAAAAAAAAGCCTGTCTGCTCATGCTCGGGGCTTCGGAGCTTGGACACCTCCACAGTGAACACCTTGCCGGAACTCGATCTCTGGAGCCCCCTCGCCTCCTTTGCCTCTTCCTCCCCTCCTGGATTTACCCTCACAGCTGAGCTGTTGCAGCCCCCACGGCCTTGGATAAGCTGTGCCCCTCACCCGGTGAGGAGCCAGGCCCCTCGTGCATCGAGCTGAGGCTTCGGGCAGCCTCTGGCAAGCTCGCATCGGTAATCAAATAAAAAAAATGAAACCACTTTAACAGAATACTCTGACTAACGGAAAGGATAACTTAATTTGCAGATCTCTTCTCTACTTCCTCCATTAATTTAATTCTACTATAATTTAAGTTTACACATGCCTATGACACAACCCTAAGGACTCATAAAACTCTTATCAAACAAACAGGCAAGTTATGCACGTACATCTTTGAGGCATGTGAATCCCTGTATTGAAACCAACTTCCAGAAGAGCTCTGCCTGCCATGAGCTCTCAGCAGGGTCTGGCCTCACACAATCATTCTGAGTGCCCACAGATTGCACCTGCATGTCTGATGGCGTGGTAAGGGGACAGCTGGCAGGGTCCCCCGGCTTGGGGATGCTTCAGCCACCAACCAAGATGACCAGCATTTATGTGGGGACCCACACAGTCAAAATTTTCCTCCAGGTCTGTTACAACTGGGAAGCTGCCAGTGCTACATCTGCCTGTAGAAGCTGAGTCAAGTATTTGGGCTCCAAAGAGAGGGCCCCAGTAGGGAAAGGATTAGGCATAACTCTTAAAACAAATGAAGTCTTTGTGTTTTAATATCTGCACTCACATCTCAGCCTCTGTCAAGCTTTTCCCACACTGCTTTGGGGGGTGGGCAGGACAGAGTCAGGGCACCTTGGAGGGATCTGCTGGTTGAGGGAGCATGTCCTCCACACCAGGGAGGGCAGAAACAACACAGATCTTTGAGAAGAGAAACACTTGCTCCTTTCTGCACCTGTATAATTCCCCAGATGGACACCCACTAGGGTTGCCAGATCTAAAATCTGACAACATGAGGTGCAGCAGCTACAGCAGCTGGAGGAAGCTGTGAGGAACAATTTTTCCATCATGTCATTGAAAAAAAAAAATTAGAAATGGAAAAGAAGATGGAATTAAAGTAGAGGAAAAAAAACCTAAAAAAAGAACAGGAAGAATAAAAACTGCAGACGTTCCAGGGTGGAAAGGAGAGCAATAGAACCAACAAAAACCAGGAAAAAACCCCCATCACCTTCAGTCCTGAAAATAAATACTTCTGAAGAAAAATAACAATTTTGTTCCTACCAAATTTTAAAGTGAGACCCTAACAAAAAACTCTAAATGGGCAAAATTGCTAGCCTTAATAAAAAACTCATGATCTCCTCAATTTTTTAGGCAAGTGACCAGCAAGATGACAACTTTTATCCATCGATCCTTAGGAAACAGCTCTCCCCCCCCACCCCGATTCCTGTCAAGGAGGACAAGGGATTAGCTCAGGCACTGAGGAGCTGACATAGTTAAACACTGCTGCTGGCAGATACAATCCAGTTTATGACTGAGGTTGTGAAAATACGCATGAAAGCAAATTCGTAAGGAAGAGGCTCTAATGAAGATGTATAGAAGGGCTGTAATGCCATGTAGCCTCTTGATAGCTAAGGCCCTGATCCTGCAAATTAAGCTAAGCGGCAAAGTTAATCAGATGCATAAGCATTTGCAACATCAGTGGTTTTTTTTCTTCCCCAAATGAGCTAAATTCAAAAAGCCTTGGTTTAAATTACACGAAGATATTAGCAACATCAGTTCTTTATTAGGAACAGTTTATTCATTCAGGGTGTACAGTACGGAGCAACACGCCTGGCATGGTTAGCGATGCGTGAACCTGAAGGGGAAGAAATCCCTTTGCATTCCCTTCACAGCCAAGTTGCACAACAATTCAGGCTGCTGCCTCAGCAGCCAAATGGGCATTTTTCCAAGCCTAAAAGTCAGCAACTAACCCAAGTGTTAAGGCAGCTTTGTTCTCCCTTAAAGCTGACCAGATATCCTGAAAAATTCCCTTGGATCACCCTTCTTCCTCCCCATCTTCTCCTTGACTGCCTCTTTCTCTAAAATGTGACAATCATGATGTTCCACTCCAAATCAAGGGAAGAAAGCACCACATGGAATCACAGAGTCAACAGCAAAACCTTTGGTTCATGGCAAGCTATGGAAGCCCTGGTGAGGATGGCAAAACTAAAGCAATACACCTGAGGTATGAGGAGAAGTAACACTCCAGGCTTTCCAGCTCTTCTACCTCAAAAGTAAGTTTCAAGTAAACATGTGTTTGATAGGGTGACACTCAGGAGCCATCCCGTGCTTGTCTTCATGGCAGGGAATGAAGCAAGGCAGCAAAACCTGTTTATAATTTGCACGCAACACGTGACTGAGAACACCTCTTTTGTGTGATGCAGGATGTCCTGCTCAATGAGGGAGAAAAACTGTCAGGAGCTGGTAAAGGAGAGAGAGAATCCTGCTCCATCTCTGTGATCACAATATGACATGATCAGGGCTGGAAGGTCAGGGGACCTTGTTGTCCCCTCAGCACACCCATCAGCACCCTGGTAGGGCTTTCTGAGCTGATCAGTGGAATAGTAATGGTTTCTGATTTCAGTACATTTTTAGAGAGGATAACAAAGCTCATGAGACACTGCTGTGAGGTGTGCAGGGATGACCTTCTCCACAGTGAAAGGCAGGCAATGTTGGGATGGGATGTTTAAGCTAAACAGTGATATACAGCAATGCTGCATAAAGGGTAAAACTCTGTAAAACCTTGGAGAAAGAAATTACTTTATTCAGGAAGAAATACAGCACCGTGGGGAAAGAAAAAGAACAAGCAAGCAAACGGCTTTTGATCTTCTCCAACACTTCTTAAGAGGCTTAACTGAGAATTTCTAAACATATTTTTCTCAGTATATATCCTCTCCATTTTCTATTGCCTCTGATAAGATTAATTTCTCACCCAAGCATTCCAGCAACCTCCTTGGCCAGTATTGCCTATTTAACAAATATTTTCGTCCTTCACCATGGTTGTACTTCACACTTTCATGCAAGTCTGTGCTGAATAGTCCCAATGCATCTAGAAACCAAGAATGCCTGTAAAAAATTCACTCTGCAAGACCTGAAATTTCAGGGAAATTCCCCAAATTTAGTGTTTACTTGTAATCATTAATGACCTAAATTTTTCAACAGGAGCAAAAGATCTAACCTAGTCTTCGAACCATGGTCTTGTACTGAGAAGCAAGATACCAACGACAAGAGTGAAACAGTATTATTCACAAAGATATAATTTTTAGTTCCTCAGTCACAAATGTATGGAAAACACTTTGAGTACATATAATTGTTCTTCCTTCCTTTTTCAGTCTTGGCTCTACATATCTCTTACTGGTCTTTGCTGGAGATAAATACTGTGTCAGATGGACTTCTGTTCTTACCTAGCACACAACTTGCATGGTTGTAGTACCAAGACATAGCTTTCCAAAATTTTCCGTGTTTGGAAGCATTGGAAAATAGAAAAGAAAAAGAAATGCCATCAATCTAGTAATAGTTCTAAGTTTTGGTGGGGTTGTTATTATTATTATTGTTATTGTTATTGTTATTGTTATTGTTATTACCATTATTCCCTGCACTATTTGTAATAACCAGAAAAGTATTAAGTAGTTAAAGAGTGACAAGAAGAAAAACAGAGAAAAAGAAGGAAAAGAAAGAAATCCCCAATCACTCATTTTATTTCCCACAAGTCAAAAAGAGATTAAATGAGTATTAAATTTATCTTAAGAAGTGAAAATAAATGCTAAAAATTATTAGCTAAAACAAATTGCTGCTTCATTTCAAATCTGCAAGAGAAAACCATCTACTTTAGAAATTTATTGAATATAAATTAAATTAATTCCATTCATTCATGAGCTAACCTCTTCATTTCAGTTTAACCTCTCTGCATCAGAGCGCCGGATGAAGGGGACATGGAGGGAAAAGAAGAGGGAGCTTCCTGGAGTGCTTTGTGCTGAGCCTATTTTGGGTTGCATAGCAGCTGGTGGGCAACTGTGGGCAGCATCCATGAGCTATAGCAACGCTTGGGGTGATGGCTGGCAGCTGTGCCAGCCCTTGGATCAGTCCTGAAGCCCAGAAATGCAAAGACATCATGAAGCTGTTTTCCTCCCTTGTCTTGTGTGGAGCCTCCTGGGAGGCACGAGACAAAACCTGCCACTGAGGTTCTTCTTGATCTCTGTCAGCCAGAGCTTCCATGCCCGGACATCCAGCCCACGGGCACTCACAGAATTGGACTGATGAATTTCAGAGGGCTCTCCTTACAGTCAGGACCACAACAAACTCCACGTGTACATCAGCTCCTGGAATGACTGCTGGAACCAGACCAAAATGGTAGGCAGGGTGCTTAGGCCAAAAAAGCCTGGCTTTCAAACTCGGAAATGTTTGATAGCAGCGCTCCCTTAGGTTGCTGCAGAAGATCCCTTTTGCTAAATTTAGGCACTAAATACCACTGTTGACCTATTCTCTTTGCAGAATGCCTGGCATGGTGCAAAAGCACTTTCTGGAATAATCTGTTCAACACAACTCCACGAGTTTGCTGCTGTGGAAATTTAAGGATACACCACGAGCTGGTATGTGTGCAATGACTGACATTTGCTCTTGAGCTGATTTGTATTGTCATGTATTGTAGTGTGAATATAAAAGTGAGCAGGTTCTGGGAGATACAATGCAAAGTCAGCACCATTGGTACCAGAGCGGGCAGCAGATGTGCATTTCAGCACAGCTCCTGCTGGAAAGGGAGGAATGCAACCATCAGTCCCTGGCCTCTGGATAACTAAACACAAAATACTTGTCAACATAAAAACCAACAAAATCAATCCGGTTTTTAAATGGCTACCACACCTGACGTAGCCAAAACATCAAGTGGGTGAAAGATGCTCCATTTTCCCCTGCGGATTTCTACTTGCAGAGAGCACTTGGCCATGGCTCTCCTCAGATTAACAAGGTCAGCAGCTCCTATCAAAGAGCAGCCTTTGCTCTGCAGCTGCAGCCTGACACCTGTCAGCTTAATCAGCTGGATTTAAAACCTTCCCTAAACCCACCTCTCGGTCTGGGAGCAGGCAGCCCAACCTGTGTTCAGGGTGGACTCATTTAGAGCCCGAGGCTGATCGATAAATGTCCTTCCTTCCACTGGCATCTGCCATCTGGCACCCACACTAAGGACACACAGCACTTTGCTGGTATGTCACAGGTGTGCTCCAAGGGCTCTCTGCTACTGCCACCACCCTGGGAGGTGACAACAGCAGCCAGGAGAACCAGGGAGCCTCAGCAGCAGAGCCTCCTGCCATGGAGCTCTGGCCAGGCAGTATCATGGTGAGGCTGGAATTGGATTTTCCATGGCAATGAAATGACCTCACTGGAGGCTTTCTTAGTACAGGATTTCTGGATGATGCAGTAAAGCTGATTGTAATGCTAATTGTCTTACAGGACCTGAGCATAGATGGTTGCAGGATCTGTCCCCTCCCCTTCAGGGAATTTGAATCCTGCTTAAAGTCATCAGTAAAAATAGGATTTCACTAATTCCCAGTTGATTGTGTCACAGGAATGTTGCACACACACACACACAGAGTTTCTTCTCCAGAGAGATCTAGTGCAAGGATTTTGGGGCTATGAGGAGGTTTGGGTGGCAGCTTGTGATGGCTTCAACATTGGTTGCTGCAGTCACAGAATCACAGAACAGTCTGAGTTGGAAAAGATCCAGAAAGGATCATCGAGCACCACTCTTAAGTGAATGGCCCATATGGGGATCGAGCCTGTGACCTCGTTAGCACCATCTCAATTTTGCTCAACTCTCTAATAATTCTTATAATCCTTATAAATTCTCTCATAATAAGCATAGTCCCCTCACCCCATGGCAAAGGTGAATGATGCTTCCAAAATAACCTTAAATGCAGCAGGCTGAATCTGGCTGGGCTGCTTAGAGCTTTTGCAGTACCTTATGCAACAGGACAATGGTCTTCCTTCAGTTTTTGATTGACACTGGAATGTTGAAAACACAAAAAGGAAATGGAAATTTCATTTTTTCCTCCTGCTTTGCAAGTAAAACTAAAGACTTCATCTCACCTACCTTTGCTTCCCATCAAAGCCACATCAAGGGATGTTCCCACAGCTGTCATTCTGAAATCAGACCACATGAACAGTCGACAAGCAAAGAGCCACACAGCCAGTTCTGCTCTTGTCCCTGAGATTGCCCATGGTGTGGAGCAGAGACACTTGCCTCCCAAAACTCAGCTGCCACTGTTCTCCCTGGAAAGCAGGACATGAAGTCATGAGTCTGCACAGCAGACCCACTATAGTATCCATACAATCTTCATATGGACATCTCTGGTCCTCCAGTGCCTCTCTATTCATTCACTTCTGTTGTTTTAAGCAGTGAGAAAATGGTGGGGTTTGTTGGGTTTTTCCTGAGAGGTAATACTAAAGCTTGTTTCATATTGTTAAGCTGATTTTTAATAGACTAAGAGTTACTGAGAAGAATTTTCATGGTATTTCATGGTTTGATGTTGAAAAGTGTTCCTGTCTTGAAATATATTGTCTAAGGTTAGTTTCTTTGTCTAACTAGATCAGTAAACTAATGTGTGACCCAAACATAATGACTTCATTTTTAGATCAGTAACAACTTCAAAGGAACATGTTCATTGCAGACTACAAAACCATCCTAGAATATTCACTGAGAAACTCTGCTTCAGGAAACATATACATATTCATTAGCAGTTTTTATTTATCTTCAAAACACTACAGTTCTGAAAAAACAATTCAAACAGAAGTCTAAAAAGCTTTTGTATTCAGCCAAGACTACTTGGGAAATAATTAGTATTACTGCAGTTGTACTGAGTAGACAGGGTTATTAATTAAGACATATTGGTTTGCTCTGGTGCACTCTATCGTCAGCAGAAGATCTGTCAAGTTGTTGTGGTTTGTACAAAAGTTTTCTCCACATACCATTTCTCATGTTTTCTGAAACAAAAACAACTCAACCTCTTCATGCTTTCAGATTTCTCAGGGTTCTATTCACTGAAAGCAATGTCAAAAATCCTACCCACAACAGTTAATGGACTCAATTTAGAAATTTATTTGCTACAATTTAAAAGTATCTTTCTGTTCTCTCAGTAAATAACCCCATAATTTGTTTTATGGGCCTTCGAGTCTGGGAACAACTGCCAGCAGTCTGTGTTCTGTGGAACAACAATCTTCTGGAGATTTGTGTTTGATTCGCCACAGAAATGAAATCTAAGCTCCTAAGAGGGGAACAATGAGCCAATAGTCCTGTATGAGACTGAGAATTAGGGCAGGGAAATTCAGTTTTGCTATAATACCAAACTTCTTGTGTGATCTTGGACAACATCCTAGTGAAGGTCTATGCTGCTCTGCCTGGGAAGCAGCGTGATTGTGATGAATTGGTGTATCTGGAGCTTCATGTCCCTGGTCTATTTCTGGGTCCTGAGCCAGGTCCAAACAAGCCATGCTGGTATCTCTACACTGATCTGCATTGTAAGCCCAGGAGTATCTGTGGTCATAGACCCGAGAGGCCTAGAAAATGAGCTTTGATTCCTGTGACATTAGGCTTCAGCAATTGCTGAGGTAGCTCATATGTCTCTATAGACCCTTAATTCTCCTGCAGTATTTTATTCTTTGTTTTAAAATGGTAATGGTAGTGGTGAGTGGTGAGGAGAGCCTGGCCACCCTGTTCTGGGGGTAATAAGAGTTCAGTGAGCTGGACCATTCATCTTGAGGACCAGAGGGTGACCTCTGATGTCTTCTCTTTACTTATACAGGTGTAGCCATTCTCTTAATAGAAGGACTCATTTGCTTTTTAAATAATGGTCCTATGGTGAGTAGTGTGACCTATGATTGTGCTGACTGAATAAATGGCCTGTGAATGTGTCACAATAACACAGTACTGATGTCTAACAGAAAGAAATCTGCATTTTCCCTAAACCAAACTGCAAAGAAATATAAGCAAATTTGATCCAGATGTTAATAAAAGGCAGTGCACAAGATATTCCTTCTGTTTCTTGAGCTAATTTTGCCAGTATCTGCACAAAGTAGAACTGCATACTGATTCCTGATCTACCTCAAGTTCTGACCAAAGTGATGCTCTTGTGAGATCTTTCGGTTTCCTTCTCCTACTGAGATTAGGATCTGCCTTCTAGCTTTTGTGACCACCTCAAAGTACTCACAGCCTAAATGTACAAAGCAGTGAAAACAATATATTGAAAACACAGTAATGAGGATCATAAAGGAGCAGAGGGGCAACTATGAGAAGTGAAATGGCCACTGTCACAGCATGCCAAATCCACAGAAAGCAAGTTGCATGGTTTATGTCCTGCAGTAGGCACAGCCCCTTGAGCATTGCATGAAGGTGCTCTGAGATAAGCAAAGGTCACAGCAATTCTTCTCCCCCTCACACGCTCAATGCAGAGTCCAGGGCTGCAGACTGCACTGGCACAAGCCTCTTTTTGCAACTCCTATTAAAATTGGTCTTTCTTAAAAAGTATTCCACCTGGAAACTTCAGAGGTAATACTCTGTCTGAAAAAAGCATCAAATGCCTCTTGGAATTGGGTTTTTTTTTCATTCTTCCCTCAAAGTTAAGAACATTTCAGTCTCAAGGACAAATTTCAAAAGGTTTAATTGATATTCTTATCTTTTCTCTGTCGAGTAGACATTATGGGATTCAACTCAAATCCCTGTGTCCAGCAAAGCCTGAATTATCACCAGTAACCTGACGTGACTATCTATGGTTTAAGTTTGGACAGCTTTTATAGTTCCTCATCTTTTTTATTTTTCAATTCTCCTTACTCCACAACTCCTTCAACTCCTTTTCCTTAATTTGGGTTCTCTGTAAGGGACTTCTCATACCCTGCACTAGGAGGACATACACAAAACTGTTACACTTTCAGCTTCTCTGAAAGGTTTAAAAGCCTGGAAGTTTCCTCTGCAATACAGGTCATTTCTGAACATGAAAGCTTTAGCCTAGATGGATGCTGTCAAATACTCCATGGAAAATCCTATGACTATTCCAGGTTACATGGATAGTCTTCATACACCATCTAGCAGATGGAGCAAGATTTGATCTTTGAATTTACCAAAAGGCTCTTGGCAAACATTAGGGGATTGTCTGTGCTGAGGTAAAGTGAAACTCTTCTACTCCAGTAGATAGAGGGTCAAGCTGTCAAAGCAAAGCAATTATGTGGAGCCTACTATAGAGCTTCCTACAGTGAGCAGCTCCTTGGTTTCTCCAGGAGTCTTCCAGATGAGATGTTGGTGCTAAAGATTTGTACACACTCAAATCAGTGCTTTGAAATAATGAAAGCATTTAAAATTTCTTTGGATGTTATTATGAAGAGTACACAACATACACACGGAGGATGGGAAGCAAATAAAAGCAGAGGAAGGTGTCGTGTCTTGAGGGAGGTCACAGAAAAAGCTGGTAGCAAGACTCAGAACACAAAGCAGATGTTCTGGCTGGGGGTTTTTTTACAAGAAAAGCCTGCCTCTCTTCTCATAGGGATCCCTCATCTTCGCATAATGCTGCAATAACTGCTGCAGGGATAAGGCAAATGCAAGCAGCAGACAGCCACCTTTTCCAGAACATAAATTCTGAGAAATTTTGGCAGGTTTCAAATGATCTCTTCCCCAAGATTCAGCACCAGCATATGGTTGTGACATGCAACATCATGGCATTGTATCAGCAATACCTGGCAATGCCCTTTGAAAAAATCTCTTGCATTAGATGGCACAGTCGTATGCACACAACTTAAAAAACAGTAATAATAAAGGTAACAGCTGTAGAGTCACCCCTGCTGGACAGGCCATTTCCATCAGAACTGTTTTACCTGCAGGCAATGTTCTTCCTTCAATTCTTGTTTAAAGAGTAAAGGACTTTTTCTTCATTATTTTCTCACATTATATTCTATACGTTATATTATATTCTAATCGCTGTTGGAAGATGAATGTAATGTTAACAGTATATCATTCAATAAATTTTTGCCCATATTGACACCAAAATAAAACCTGAGATTGAGCCACAGTCCCATGGTTTTATTATACTGTAAGTACAGTTTCAAACATAATAGGATTTATTCATAGCATATTTACTCCGCTGTAGTGAGCATAAATATGTAAATATGTAAGCCTTAAACTGGGAATTGCCTACTGCTGCTTTCAAGTCATGCAGCACTCTCTGCACTCTAAATACAGGCTGACAGCAGAAACGGCAGAACTGTACTTCCAAGGAGAGTATTATAGAAGGATCAACCTTGCATATCATTACCTTACCCCTGACTTCTAATACAGAATGACAGTGGACACACAGTTGTAGCTTTTACACTCCTTTAATGGAACAACTACAGAGAGAGAGTGAGAGAGCACACATTGCTGACTGGGGCAGTTCCCGCTGGAGTGTGATTTCAAGGAAGAAAAATCCCTTTTCATAAGATACCATTCAGATGTACTAAGCAAAATAATTTCATGTTGAAATACGTGTAAGTGAAAGGGTATTGAATTTGTTCCCAGGTTGTCAGGGAAGAAGAAGACAGCAGAAGTGCCTGAGAGCAACACTCAGACAAAATCTTTTTCTGAGTGAAATAAACATGAAGTGTGTGGTGGGAAAGTTATTCTGCTGAAGCTAGTGAATGCAGCTTCATTGGCTTCTCTGGAGTATGAGGCAGCAGAGACCCGTTTCAAAGACTTGCAGGCATGAGAGGTTACACCAATGTGAGGGAACTCCATGTGGGGTATATTAAAGTGAAGGGACCCTGCTTATAGCTTTCTCAGAGGCAGAAAGCTCAATCACTTTTCAAAGTTGCAAATAAATAAGTAAAAAGACACAGCAGAATTGCTTATGGGGCAACTACTGGAGGGTAGTTGGAGCAACAAAGAATAATACCAGCTTTGCAGCTGGAATTTCATATCTAAGCAAATACTTGAGTGATCGTCTTTAGCTGTGCACATATTTTAATTCACACCTTTCCACTCACTTATTGCCTCCGTGCCAGATAGTTCTTAAGAATGTGAATCAATCGCCCATAAAAGGTGTCATATTGTCAACAATGGAAATGAAATCCCCTGGTTCCTGAACAAACAGGCTCAAAGCAGCGCTAGAAACTTCTGCTCACCACTGAGGCAATTTGCCTCTCGTGTAACCTGGAGGGTATCTCTCATTATAATTGTTGCTCCATCCTGACTTGAATTGCTCCAAGCTCTTCTAATACAATCTGATCCCTTTAGACTCTGCTTTACTGCCCTTGTTCAAGCATGAAGAATTCAAGCTGGAACAGGTGCAGAGCAGGATGATTAACAATCTGGGGAACAGGGGGTCTTTCACAAGCAGAGCTGCCAACGCTATCAATTTATGTGGTAGACAACTGCTTTGGGCAGTAGCCTACTGGATTTCCAGTATGTGGCAGCTTAGGTTCTTGGATGCCTGGAAATTCAGGAGAATTTCACAGAGCATACACAAAGCAACTTGAAGTGGAACGAGCAGTGTGTCTGATATGTCCCTGGTCCCAGAAGGGGCACAGAGTCAATTGGTGCTTGTCACTCCTGGACAGTGGTCCAAGGAGGGCTCTGTTCATGTACTGTGGTAAAGGCTGACTGATGTCTGGGCTTACATGGGGATGGGAAGGAAATGTCACAAGTATGGACTGGCCAGGGATACAGTCATACTGTAAACTGGAAGTTGCCAGGTAATTATGAGTGTACAGATGTTGCACAACAGCCTTCCTCTGAGGGAGGGGGACGCAACAGCCCAGCTACTCCTAAAAAGAGCTTGAGCCTTTATGAAACGATTCTATTTAGAAGTGTCTGTAACATTAGGGATTAAATCAGCTAAATCCAAAGATCCTGTCCTGTTTTCAACCATGCAGTGGCCCTTATGTGTGCCTTTCTCATAAAAAACATATGCTCCTCTCTCCTTTCTCTGGAATTTCCTCTGTGTTTTTCTCTACTGAGCATTAGCACTAGTATTATTTTGTGTTTTCCAGTGTGTTCATCTTATTCTAAGTGCCAGTTCTTTGCATTAGCCTTAATTTCTTTATATGTTTTCTGCTTACATGTCTTTATATCACATAAGTAAAGGACTAGAGAATTAGGCATCATTTACCTTGCCTGACAACACAGTCATTAGAAGAACTGTCTTGAAATTATTTTCCCCACATTTTTGTCTACTGTGCAATCACAATTTTTTCTAAACTCTACAGCATAATCACAACTATAACTCTCTGAAATCATTAATGAATGAAACTTTTTTATGGCCATGGGATCATGAAGTCACTGGAAAATCTCCTGGAAATCAGATGCTAAATTTCTACTTCATCTGAGACCTGGTACACTGTGAATAGAAATGACATAAATCCTATTAATTTCACCCAGTGAAGGCCACTAGTAACATTCCTCCCTGCTACAACCTGCCTTACAAATATCCATCTGAATCTTTAATACTAAGTCATGAAAGAAAAACAACCTAGAACTTAAAAAATAAGGTCTTTTCAATTAAAGATTTAAAAGCAGAAGGCACCTTATATACCTTTTTCTTATCTTTCAGATAAAGACCTCTTGGGTAAGCTTGGTAAATCCTTATCTGCTAGATAAAGGGCCACTATGATGGGCCTTATCGCTTAATTAAATCCTAGTACTATGTACAATGAAGTCAATAATTTGTTATACAAGATAGCACTCCAACCTGTGCATTGGATAATGCATCTCTATCGCTTCCCTGTACCTCAGCCCGCTGTAGTGGGTCATGTTTCATAACCTGCTCCTGGGCTGCCTGGAATTCATTACAAAAAAGGTACCCAGCTTAACGTGGACAGGCTGTGATAAATAAATCTGTTGGATCAACTACATAAATTAAAGTTCCCAAATGAAACTGATTTGATACATAAGCGTTAATTCTATCATTCTTCCTCATAAGGAGCTCAGCTGAAGATGAAAATTTTGTGATTTTGGCCCAAATAAAATACCAATGCTGCCAATGACTATAATGGAAAAATAGTATAACCAAAGTTAATGTTAGAAGGTGTTGCAAAACCTGTGGAACAAACATAGCTACCGAAAAAAACACATGGTAAGGTCTAAATCCTGACCATCCTTGTGTTCATTAAGGTTCACATCACCAATTGCATTTACATCCACACGTATCAGGATGAAAAGAGAAACTGATCAATAACAGCTATAGCAACTATCACCACATATCATACTGGCAAGGTCTCCCTGAATGTAAATCCAGTTAAAATTATTCTGTTTTCTACACCAACATATTTGCATAAAGCAGTCTGATATTTGCAATGCTTCATTTCACTAATTGGCTTACTGGTAATGTGCTAGAGTGATCTGTTCCTGAGTCTGTTTGGCAACAACACTTTTGTACATATGGAAAACCCATAAAATTGGGTACCTCTGAGTGTCTGAAGGACCCCATTGTAGCCTAAACCCATTACCCATTAGGCCAAGAAAACACAGAAATGGCTTGATTCTGTAATAATGCACTAAAGCTCTCCAAGAGAGACTCTTTTCCAAGTAAATGTGGAAAATGTTGGACTTGAGGTCTGCCAGCACTAATCTTGCTCAGTACTATAAAAATAGAGACTCTGTGGCTGGGATTTATTTCCCTTCACTTTGACCAAGAGAGGTCTCCCACTGCTAAGAGCCACCATTCAGCCCATTCAATGTAACTGAACAAAGGAGGTTACACAACAGGCTTAGCTTAGGTACCTGACCTTTACACAACCAGAGGCAGAGAACATTTATCCTCCCCTTAGAAAGAAACCCTGAGGAGCATCTGAGCATGGAGCTGTACCAGTGCTACAAAGCAGATGTCCATGAAGCATGGGGCATTAAAATTCTCAGGTGCCCAGTAAGACAAAAAGCCCAGATGAGAACGTTGTTCATGCTGAAGACGCTGAGAGCTTTGGAGTGTCTTTACAAATTTATGTCAATGACGTGCTCAGACCTGCACTCTCAGTGTTAAGCAGAGACAACTCCTAGACACTGTGATACACCATAAACTGACTAGATTATGCCACTCCAAATCACTCCCATTAGGATTATACCGTAAATTTAGCATCCCCACACATTTACAGGATTTATTGCTATCACATTCTGCTTTCGTAAAGCTGAGGGTGCAAAACCTGCTTCCAGGAACTGCTGGTATTGACGCCAGGCTAAATAGGCTCTAAGTTGCTCGAGCTGTGTGCAGGAGTTCCTGGATTTCACAGCTGGCTACTTCTAGCAAATTGTACTCCTTTCTGTGCATAGTCCCAGAGGATTTACCCATAAATGCATAGACCTAGTTCTTGCATGTCTGGCAAACTCTTCTTGTATGCTTGCCAAGTTTTAAAGGGCAAGGAATCAACAGCTGATAATTTATGCCAGGAACCTACAATGATCCAAACTCACCCCTCGTGTAATTCTAGTAAAGACAGCAGAGTTCCAAGGGAGAAGTTGTTGGCTTAGCAAAGCAAATTTTCACTGACATTTGAGGAATACACAGTATCAATTAAAGCAGAGCTAATTATTGCTACTATTATTTGCATTGCAGTAGTTCCCAGAGGCTTTTAACGGGATTATAGCCTTCTGGCATGGAGGAGATCTTAGGAACATGAGCTCGTATCTGGAAGTTCGTACACGACAGCTGACATTTGGTACCTGTGCACAATGTTCAGTGGGGCTCCACAGAGCACCGTGCTTTGCTCACAGGTATGGGTCACAGGAATCTGAGCCACAGGAGTTCCTTGTGATGCTCAGAGGTTTGCCTAGAGCCATCACATGTCCTTCTGCTCTTTTACAGCCTGGCCTGTGTCCAGAGAGAGCAAGCTCTTCCCAAAGCTCAGCATTTGGGCAAGGCCAACAATGCTGCACATTGGCTTCTTGTCAGGAAGTCTTGGGAAACTCTCCTAACCTTTATTTATTCTGCTATGTTTATCATGGGGTACCATTCCCTTTACCTAAGAATGGGGGATCTTAGACACTATCCACTATATTGAGTCATTCTTGAAAGGAAGGACTGCCCTACGTTTGTCAACTTCACCCTGATTCACCTGCTGTCCCTGATACCAGATGGGATCCTGGTGAAATGAAGCAAACCTTAGTAAGATTTCCAGCACCCAGACTGAAAAAAAATTAAAAATAAACCAATGTAAAACATTTAACACTTGCATTTCCTTGGTGTTTCTTGATTTCACTAGAAATATACAGAGTACTACCCAGGCTTCTGAGTCTTGCTCTCTGTTCACAACCCAAAGTACAGCCCAAACTTCCCTGCAACCAGTTGGAGCTGGTAAAAATTTATATATTTTACATTACAATAAGATATTTGTGTTCTGTTGAGATTTTGATCTTTGGTGGTTGAGCAGCTTTCTAGGGACTCCACACATGACACATCAATAACACACTTGACACATTGCTTGTTCAGCCCATTTCCCAGCTCACAAGCTCTCCTGTTCTCTGCCCTCGCAGCTGCTTAAGGGTTCCAGGGTCACATTGCTCTGAAGAAATTACAGCTGAAATGAGATGCATCAAGTGGATTGCAGACTACAAGGCAGATAAGCTGCAACAAGGGGATAAATATGTAACAAGAATGCAGGAGGAAACAGAAAGAAAAATTACAGTGAAACCAAAATTGGATACACATGAGCACTGCCCACAGCTCCGAAACCACAGCTAGTCGTGGGTCTGTAATGCACTGAGAAATGTTTCTGCTCAAAGTTTATCACCAGTGTTTTTCATATACTTTGTCTTAATCCTCATACTGTTCTCTTTCCTTAAGTAAGACATTTATTAGTTTTTAAATCTTTGCAATTTCCTAATCTGCCTCTGCCCTTCCATGGGATTGGCTCAAAAGAGAAAGCACTTTTCACCCGTGTCTCTCTTTCAAGAGGTACTGCTGCCTCCTTTGATTGCTGTCACTGCCAACAGGTCATAGATCAGGGCCAGTGACACCTACAAGAGAGCAAGTTTGCTTTTGCACCCTTCATATGTACAGTTTAAATGCAGAATTTCCTGCCAGGTGTGACAGAACATTTGCTGCATCACAGGATGTTGCTGAAATAAGCCAAGGACTGTTCGGTGTCTAGTCTGGAGGACGTCACCCAAAGACAGGTTTAACTTTGAATGGAAGGTGGTGCCTCAGAGTGAGGTGTTGCTGAGAGGTTCAGCACAAGGAGGTTATGAGCCAAACCCAGGACTGGATCACCCATCTGGGCCAGCCTGCCATGCTGTGAAAACACAGTCTGGTTTTGCCAGACTAGAAACCAAGCTCACAAAGAGGTAACTGTGGTTAAAAAGTAAGTCAAAAGTATATATATATATTCTTTTTTACGGAATTAGGAACCATTTGCTGTTGATAACACTGTTCTAAACATCCTCACATTAATTTCAAGTGTTTATGGAATTAAACTTGGAAGGTTGCTGTAGTGGATTTCTGACTGATTTTTGACCATTTGAGTGTGCAAAAACAAATAATTATTTAAACATAAAAAAGATTTTTAAAAATTGTGCCTCCTCCAAAAACAAGTTACAAATTATTTTGAGAAGAAAATGTTAACATCCAAACCCACTGTAAATAAAACTGATAATGACTATTACTGTGGTAATAGGTTAACTTAGAGAAGTTAGGACACAGCAATTTTTACAGAACAGTTTAAAAGAAGAAATCTGAGGCGATGCAAATGCAAAGCAACCTGCTTCAGTAATGCAGTGAGTGCAGAACCAGGATTACTGGATCTTGAGTTCTCTCTCTGTCATTTACTTAATCCTCTTGAAGACAATCTGCTGCATTCCTGACTACAACAAGATTTGCTTGGAAGATGCACAGGCAAACATGTTATTTATGCAGAACTTCCAAAAGTATTTTTTAAACTGATGATGAGTAGTTCACATAAAGTAATTTTGATTCATGGGTTCCAGAAGCTGTATGTTAATTTACTGAAAAGACACGAGCACATTTGCATTTTATAGCACAGGGTAGGTAGTACAGAAAAAAGCTGGAGTTTTTTATACAGAATCCAGAGCAAGTACAGTTCCTGGAATTTGAAAATTCATAGAAAGTTTTGAGTGAAGGTGAGTGGAGTCAACATACCTGTCTCTGTCGTTATCATTTAGGTGCCTGTTCCACACCTGCTTAAGTTCAGACATCTGGGAATGGCCACTTTTTTGTATCAGAGCTGTGCAAAGTGGTTAAAGTGTTTGTATATTGACCAAATAATAGTTAAGTGTCCTGTTATTCCTCTTTAACATTGAACTGGTCTGTTAAGCAAATGGTAAGTTGGTTTCTGTTTGGACTGTCAGTCATAGCAAGCAAATTAGTTATTAAAATGAGCAATAATATAGAGCATAAAATATCCATAAAATACACTCTTCTACATATCTGAATTCCACAAAGCTGCCCGTTGTGAACACTGTTTAAGTTTAACAATTTCCCAGCACCAAACAAAAGGGATACAGAGAATTTTGACGAGAGAGCTATGAATTGTAACAAGCTGCAGCTGAGACTGGCTGAGTCTTGCCTCACACAGCCTTTAAAGTGTCCAGGAAACTCCTTCCCTTGCTAGGAAACCCTTTTGTATTGCAAACCAGTTTCAGGAAAGACAGATCGATACCGAGGAGCAACTGCTGAACTCCTGGCCCCAATGAAATCATCGTGAGTTTTTACCATTGATAGTTGTAGTATTCACTTATCACCCCAGTGCCAGGCAATCAGAGCTGGACTGATGGACTACACATTAAATTATCCACAAGCATCACCTACCAATGGTCTGTTTCCCAAATTACAGACAGAATTTGGCTGAGTTTGTAGGAGTACATAAAGAATAAACCTCTAGCTGTATGTGAAGAAAAGCTGAAAAATGAGATCAAATGCAATGTAGAGACAAGTCTGCAGGGAGCACAGAACAAAGTGACATGAGAACTTCCCTATTCTCATAGCGAGAGTTTAATCAGATAACGCTGATAATTTAAATACTAACATTGTTAATTATTTCCATGAGGACTTGTCCACCTGGGAAAGTTTTGCCGTTTACTTGAACTAGTCTTGTTATAGTGGGCTCCATTAAACAGTTTTAGATCAGATTTGGTTTCCTCACAAGCAGTAAAACCTGGAAGTTTGTTTTATATCATGGCATAATTTTCTATTGGTTTAACTTGGCCTGTGCAGAAGTCAGGATTCCCCTGTTAAAACTTGGAGAAGTCAGGAAGGAAACTCAAAAGGAAAACGTTTTGGTAATTACTTTTTTGTGGGATCAGTGATATACTCAGCAGCCATACAATCACTGGGTCCTTTGAAAAGGAGAGGGGAACAAGTAGTTGAGCAACCAGGAGGGAAGTGCTTGGAGTGCCAGCAGGAAAGGATTCCCAGCTTGCAATGAACTAAGCTGAGCATGTTGTAACACTGAACCTGTAAAGGGAGGACTCGGGTGAGGTTTGAGTGGGGAAGCAAGAACCACATGGTCTGAACTTCAGTTCAATTTATACACGGCATGCTCAAGCTGTGAGCGATGGGGGACCACAGATCTATCCAAGACACCCCGACCCGTCCCCTTCACGGTGTGTTTGATTCATTAACTCATTAGGGTTTTTGTCACCCCCCCAAGAGGCAGCTGAACTCGCTGGGTCAAGCTGGACCTGTGACTCCTGAAGCCTCAATAGAGCCCAATGTGTCCCGTTCTGGGACCCTCCTTTCAGGAGGGACATTGAGGTGCTAGAGAGGCTCCACAGAAAGGCAGCGAAGCTGGGGAAGGGTCTGGAGCGCAAGTCTGGTGAGGAGAAGCTGAGGGAGCTGGGGAGCGCTCAGCCTGGAGAAAAGGAGACTCGGGGGGGACCCCATCGCTCTCTACAAGCCCCTGAAAAGAAGCTGTAGCCAGCAGGGAGTCGGGCTCATTTCTAAAGCAATCTGCGACAGGACAAGAGGAAATCGTCTTTAGCTGCATCACGGGAAGTTTAGGTTGGACAAAAAGAGCGATTAGACATTGGAATGGACTGCCCAGGGTGGTGGAGGAATCGCATGGAAGCGTTTAAGGAAAGACTGGACATGGCACAGGGCCGTGGTGTAACTGGTATGCTGGTGCTCCGCCACAGGTTGGACTCGATGATCTCAGAGGTCTTTCCCAGCCTAATTTCACGATTCAATGTGAGCCGCGCATTTCAGAGGTGGTACGAAGAGTCACGCGCGTCCGCAAGAGACATTCACAGACCCGTCAGGGAGTCCCTCCCTCCCACTGCCCGTTTGTCCAGGCCAGGGAAACGTGCCCCAGCACCGGCTCAGCCGCCCCGCCCGCAGCCGGGACAGCGCACCCTGCCCGTGCCGCGCCCCACCCCGCCCTGGGCCGCCATTCCGCCCTCACGGCGCCCCCGCCCCCGCGCACGCGCCCCGCCC
>VZTR01031797.1:115464-153846 GCA_013400775.1 Chaetops frenatus
GGCGGGGTGCGGGGAGCCACGGGCTCCTGCGGGGCCTGCCCGGGGCGGAGGCGCCGTCGCTGCCCCGGGCCTGGCTAGGGGCGGCGCGTCCCGCGTGGTCAGGGGCTGGCGGAGCGGGGGGAGCCGGAGCTGCCCTGGCACCGAGGAGCTTTGCTCCGGGTCCAGGGAGCCGGAGTCGTGAGGCGATGGGAGGTGCTGTGGCCGCTTGGCCGGGGCAGGGCCCAGAGGGGCAGCGGCCTCGCCACTCGTCGCGGGGGCGGGGCCTTCGGGGAACATGGGTGTTCTATTGAGAGACATTCACAGAATCACAGGATCAGTTAGGTTGGAAAACACCTCTGAGATCATCGAGTCCAGCCTATGACTGAACACCATCGTATCAACTTAACCGCGGTACTAAGCGCCACGTCTAGTCTTTCCTTAAATACCTCTAGGGCCGGTGGGTATGTTTTCCCAGGTATTTTTACAGGTAAAGGTGTGTGGCCTAGGTAGCATGTCTGTAATCTGCGGTATAGTTATAATTTATTTTATAAACTGTCCAGAAGTAGAAGATCTCACTTGGAAAGTGTAAAATGAAGTCAGTACTTGACTCCAAGGCTCGCAGGTGTTCGTTCCACTGTACTTTTGCACGACTACAGACACCTCTACATGCAGTATTTTAATAGACAGTTCAAAACCCTCTGTGGTTCTGATTAAGCAAACTTTTCAATGAGACTTATTTGGTTGGTTGATTAAAAGAAAATCTTTCAGGAGTATTTCCAGAGTGTTCAGGAGAGATACAGCTAAGAGGGTATTTCCATTCCTGTGCTTGCTTTCACTAGGAGTAGCAGTTTTTGGTAAGGACTGATCAGAATGGTCAGTTGACCCACTTTTCTTTGTCTCTACAAAAGTTTGTGGTGGTTTAGTCCCTGTAAGTTGTTGTCGAGGAGAAGAGTGGTTGTTGGTTCAGTGCTCACTCAGCTGAGTGGTCTGATTGTGCTCCGAGGTTGATTTGATGGGTAAGGAGGCACATAAACATAATTACATTTTTATGGTAAGTCTTACCATTTCATAAAGCTAAATGTTACAAAGAAATTCCCAAATCAGGAGTTGAGTTTGGGAAGGAGGAGGACAGAGCTGTCTGGTAAAACAGCAGGTAGTTTACTACCTTGAGCATTGTTTTAATGCTATTAAATATACATTGTTTTAATGCTATTAAATATACAATATTGGAGTTATTTTTCAAAGATATTTGTGCTGATTTCTGTGGTTCAGATCAGTTACCTGTGATGTGGAAGTAAGGTTGCCATTCATGTTCTAGGTGGAAGTTTTTGTGGTATTACAAGGTTAGAGTAATTTAAAGAAAATGTCACTTTTGAAGCATATTGGGTCTTGTGTTTAAGACTGCTTCAAGTTGAATGAACGAGCTTTCATGTACAAAGGTGTGTGCTGCAGCAGACAACCTTCAACAAAGTGGTAAAACTGCACTTTCAAGGCTGATTTTTGTTGTTGTTGTGGAGTTCCATTTGTGTCCAAGGGTGAATTGGGATCCCTTTGTTCTAAGTGGGCACAAGCAGTTGTTTGTTCAGCCTTCACACTGTGCTCACCAGGAAATGGTGGCCACTTAAATATCATCCGTGCCCCATATAAACAGTGTTTGTTTAGTCTTGGTGATCAAGACTCGGTGTGCAACACTTGCTGAGTGAAGGAACTCACAGGTCACACACTTATGTCCATGTCACTGCTCAGGGAAAAACTGTTAAATACACTTTTAAAGCCCAGTCAAGAAAGTCTAGAACTTACAGAAATGGAATATGCAGCTGTTTTTGGAAAGGGACTGCTATCTAAAGTAATGGTAGCATGCGAAGGAAGTTCAGAACTAAGTCATTTAACTTAGTCATTAAAAGTTTTAACTGTAGAAGGTAATGTTTGGGATTTAGTTTTTGAATTTTTGGAGGTGAGAGAAAAACTTTAAAATACAAACATAACAGCACCCCACTGTTTTCTTTAAAAAAAAAAAAGGCTAGTTATTGGTAAAATAGTATAAAATAGGTATTGGAAATAAAAATTAGTGTTAATTTGATGACACTGTAGCATAACAGCTGACAAAATGAGACAGTTTTGACTTTGAGGATGCAGATTAAATCCTCTGTAAAGGTACTGTACAGGACTGAGAATGAAATATGAAATGTCTGCGTTGGCTGAACGTTTCAATGTGTTTGACAGAAGGAGGGGGATTTGTCAGTTGGACAGCATGTGTGGACTCATTCATTGGTCATTTATAATCATTAAAGCTTTGGGGAAGTACTGGCTTGCTTCATAAGAATGAAGTATTCACAAGTACTTTTCTGACCAGATGTGTTGGTGCTGCAGAGCTTTCTAAGGATGAAGGTTAAGGCTCTTTTGGTGTTACATTTCACCAACTAGAAAGTTTTCAAGTGATGGTCTATAGGGTCTCTGGGAGTAATTCACAGTTGCATAATACTTGGCAAATTCTTTAGCTAATCATCCTGATTCAAGCTGCTTCTAATTCTAGAATGGCTGCGTGTTAAAACATGAAAAGTCAGGGTGGGTGTGTTAGTGATGAGGGGCCTTGGGGGCTCATCATTGCTCATTCGTCCATTGATAAGGCAGCGGTTCCCAAACTTTGTTCCAATTTTACATACAGAAACAGAACTAGAGGAAACACTGAATACTGAGTAACATAATCTTACTTAAACGGTGAGTACAGGGAGGATGGTGGTTTTCTCTTCACGAGGAGCCACGCAGAGAAGACAAGGGACAGTGGCCACAAACTGCACCATGAGAGGCTTGATACAAGAAAGAACTTTTAACAGGGAGAATAATCAGTCACTGAGAAAATTTCCTGAGGGATGTGATGGAGCCTCTTGTTACTGGAGGCTTTCAGGATATGTTTGGACAGGGTGCTAGTTAATATATCTCATCTAGGCTCCCTTTCTCACGGGTGACCAGGTGGTGTTGGAGGGTCCCTTCAAACCTGGGCTTTTATGTGATTTAATGATCATACAGTATAAGGTAACAACCATTTTGTATAGATACTGAAATCCTTTCTTGATGTTTACTGCAGTCAGTGTGCAGCTAGATCATAGTCTCATTTAGGATGGTCACCGGTTAAACAACAAACCATGCCCAAAACAAAGCAGGGAGCACCTTTTCATTGCCTGCCATAATGCAGTAAGGGAAAATTTTTGTAAATTTTCTTCCTTTCAGGTTAATTTACTTCTGATAAAAGTCAGTGACCTGGAAGACTGGGTGGAGATGTCCTTGAGTTGTGAGTCATGACGTGGGATGGGGTGGAGGAGGAGTTGGAGAGGGTCGTGTTGACACCTGTCCCTTCCTGCTGGAAGTCCTGTACCAAGAGTAGCAGAGAGGTTGTTTCTTTCCCTCTGAGGCTGTCATCAGCTTCATTTCATTTGAACATAGATGAGGTTTGCTGCTGCACTCAGCAATGTCAGGGCTTTAAAAGCCTCTGGTGAAACTGTTGATAAAAAGTGGAGAAAAGCTGATACTCCTAGCACAGCATGTGTGGTGCATTCTGTGTGTTGTGGGTCACTGTCCAAGGATGTAGTAATAATTGTCCAGTGTGACAAATTCAGTTGTTGTGCTTTGGGCTATTCAGCAGTGGCATCCAGAGACTGGAAATGGATTCTGCATTTGTGCCTAGGTGATGCACACATTAAAACTCCTCTTATTCTTAGAGATCTATAGACTTTACAGTTCATGAAATAATATGCTTAGGGGTGTACCAAGAACTAGTGCCCTTGTGTTGTACTTAGTATTGTACTAAGAACTAGTGCCAAAGAACAATGCTGCTTCAATGTGCTTGAGGCAGGGAGATGCACAGCAATTTTTAATCTCTCTGCTTTTTTGACAAGGTTGAACTCTTCTGAATGTTTTTTCTTTTCATATAATCTCAAATAAACATGGCCGTAGTATCAGTTGTTTTTACAAAAGCCAGGCCAGACTATTTTACCAAGTACTAAACCTCAGGTTTTAGGTCATATAACATTTGTTGTCCAGAATAATTTAAGATGATGGCTGTCACAGGCTTGACTAAAAAACCTCCAAGTAAGTGATGTGATTCATCCTGTGTTGTGTTGTGCTGTAATGCAGCCTCAATTTTAACCATAACTTTTGGTTGCTGTGAAAGATGCTGTAGAGTTTCTGGAGAGTTGCAGTTTCTCATCAATGTCCAGATCCATTTGGGAGCCAAGCTCATGTGGATTTCATTTAAACTCTTGGTCTTCCTTTGCTGTTCAGCATTTGTAAAACAAGGACTGTGGCACTTTTGGTTTTCCAAAGCAAATGTATTTTCTAGTTCGGTCAGACTTTGAAAGTAATTATTTTTTTATTTGAAAAGACTTACTTTATTTTAAAATTTTTTTTGTGACTTAGTGGTTTTGGGTTTAGATGTAGTTTACTAATCAAATAAAAAAGAAGAAATGGCCCTATTTCTTTCAAGCATTGGTTAGAGAATTTCAGTTACAGGTAGCATATAATCAGATCTCATCTTAGATCTTGCTAGTGAATTGCTTTGCGAACAACCTCAAAAAAAAAGTTAATTTTGAGGAGATAAAAATAATTTCTCTCCTGTAGAACTTACTTTTTTGGGGGGGTTTTTTGTTTGTTTGTTTTATTATGAAGCTAAACTCTGTAGTAGTAATTTGGAAACAAAACATGAAATAAAATAATTGAGGAACGTGTTAGGCAATTGTTACGTTGTTGTACTTAGTCACCAAGTACTTGAGGCTTCTATGAGTAATTGTTTACCAATATCAAGGCTGCCTGGTGTCTTTTCCTGAACAGATAAACTAAACTGTTTGTGTTTGAGTGTGGTGTATTTGTGCATAATGTGGTAGTAAGACTGAATGTGATTTTTTTGATGGTGTAGAAAGCTTGATTTTTTTCTAAAAAGTGGGTCTCGATTCATAGTGGGCTTCATAAAGTGTTTGTTTTATGTCACAGACTTGGATTCAGAAATTCCTGTTGACCTCGTGGGTTTTTTCCTGCCAGATGCCCATCAGGATTTGTTACCCGTTTTATTCAACTGGTGTTAATAGTACAGTTACCTTGCCAGCCTACATTGCTACAGACATTCCTAATAAAACCTGTTATTTTGTATTGCATAGCAAGAGATATCAAAATTCAGTTCACTGACTGTTTTTATGTGGTGTATTCGGATTCCTAGGTGTTGTGTAACCTTTTGCAATGAAGAAAAATATTTTATAGAAATATGCTATTACATAAAGATAATCTGGTAAAATGTTTTTAATGTGGAGTCTAGCACATGAAATGCCATCAAGTTATCATGTTTAGTGTATTGAATGGGCTAGAGCAAGATGGACTTGTTACCTTCAGTATTTGAGGAGTGGAGAAATGGTGGTTTTTCATGTGGTAAATTACTTTTCCCCCTCTAATTTCCTGTTCTTTTCTTTTTTTCCCCTTTTACTAGCTCCCTTACCTATCATATAATCATATTGGGTTTGTTTTTATTTTGTCCTAAAGCAGTGAGGTTTAGTTACTTCATTGAAAGACCTGTTGGATAAAGAGTGCATAGAACTTTTTTATCCATTGAACTATAGGATCATTATGGCATCTCCATCATCTTTTGGATAGGGAGAAGCCTTCAGTGCCCTTTCAGTGCCTAAAATTACAATAATAAGCTTTGTGTTCATGGAAGTGTAATGGTGAAACAAGCCAGAACACAGAATTTTGAGATTTGTGAGATGGCACTTGGTTAGCTTTCCAGAAAGCTTCAGGTGTAGTTCTGGGAGGACTAAAAATGCAGTCATCAAATGTTTTCCTTACTCCAGAAGTCTTGGCCATTTCATTGCAGTAATATACTCCATCGTAGCAACAGTTGCTATGTGTGACTACCTTTTTAGGCTGTTAGTACCATTTTAAGATGTTAAGAGCTCTGCAGTGTTCTTCTGATCACCTCCTACGCTTGTGAGACTTGGCTGTGCAGCTTAAGACTTCAATTTTACACAGAAAAATTAGTGAGGGTTTTATTGAAGGAGTGTCCACAGAGTTAGAAACTGCCATCACCACAGCCAGAGAAGAAATGAGGCTTGTATTTTGTGGATTTCTGATGTGGATGATCTGTTCTTATTGAACAGGAAAAAAGATACCAGTTTTGGCCATATATCATAAAACCAGAACAGAAACTGAACAGAAAACTTGCATCACTACTGGTGCAGTACTAGGGTAAATATAAAGAAAATGGGAACATTTTAGTATCAAACCCAAGTGTCTACATCATAGCTGGCCAGAGCCTTGCAAGGCAGGCTAGTCTAACAAAACAGTCATTCTCTGCAGCATCCTGAAACTTCTCTGCCACTTTGATCATTGTGGTTTTCTTAGAACTGCAGTAGGAAGAGCCAGGTGGTGGATTGGTTTGGTTTTTCCCTCTGTAAGTGGCCTTTTCTGCTCCCTTACTCAGTTAGTGCGTTTTTGGTGTTTGGTAAGTCTCTCTTGGTTTGCTGTGGGATTGTTTTATTTGTTTTGTTTTGTTGTTGTTGGGTTTTTGTTTGTTTGTTTTTGTTTTTGTTTTACTTACTAGTGTTGCCTGGGAATTAGAGGGGGAAATCGGTGTGTTTAGAGATCACCTATCAGCATCTTCCCGTTGGTACCCAGCTGATGCACAAACATTGTCTTGGAGAGCTTTGCCATGGGCACCTGGAATTGCGAGGGGGAGCCGTGGCCAGTGCCTCGCGTGTCTTAGCAACAGGACCAGCTGCACCCAGACTGCTGGGAGAGATACAGATCCTCTTCCTGCTGTAGACCTCTTAATGTTTTAAAAGCTGATATTCATGGATTCCCACCATCCGTTTTTTTCCTACTGTCTTCCACACGGTCATACTGAGAATTACTTAAAAAAAAATTAAACTTTGGCCGTTGCTCTCAGTGGTTCTGTACTCTGCTGATGCTGAGTGGTTTTATTTCTGTACAAGTTAATGTTTTACAGACATTTAACCACCTGCGACACAAACATTGGCTTAATTGTTTCTCAAGGAGAAACAGCTATAAACGTTACATTGATTGTTGTTTACTGATGTATTGCAATGTTAGTGCCTATACAGGTTGAAGAAAAGTGCAAGTGTGTGTGGTTTCAGAAATGGAGAGAGAAAGATGCCTCATGAGGTCTGGTAGGTATCACATCACATTGCAGGTGCAAGGCCTGAGTCTGTTTCAGAGCTGCTGTCTCACAAATAAAGCTGGCAAGGAATGCTATTTGTAGATGCATGACTGTTGTGACCTTCTTTTCTAAAGGAAAGCTACAACCTGCTTTGGGCTCTGACAGTCCTTAATGTCAAAATGGCATAATTGGTAATGCTCATTGTCGGTGTCAGCTGTCAGAGAACAAATAAGCATAAAAAAGAAAAGCTGTCTCCTTCTGTCCCAAACATCTTTATATCATGTGTATTGAGATGGGGAGAGAAGAGTTGAGTACAGGGAGGTGAAGAGGACATGTGGAGCAGTTCTTGCAAGCTGTGGTCACTACAGGCAAGCTGACCAGTCATTTTTGAGGATTCTGTGTGCATCCTGCTAGAGGGCACTTGGGGAAAGAGCTTTGCTGCATTCAATTTTGGTAGAAGGTGCTCATAAATAAAGAATAGGATGTGAGAAATTTGGAGGTGTTGGAAAAGGTGAAGGGTGAAGTTTCATGATGTTAGCTGAGTGGTGAGGGTTCAGGTCCACACTAGAAACTTGCCAGGAACTTGGATGCCCTCCTTTGCTATAGTTCCTTCTCTAGCAGCAGTAATAGCTTGAAATATTTTTATGGCTGTGAAACTTTGATATCGAGGTTGGAAAAGCCTACTGTGAGATGTATCAAAAAATGTTTCATTTTGCTGTGGAGAGATTATATGTGGAGAGAAGAAAGGTTTGGTGTGTAATTTTGTGGTGTTTAGATTTAAACCTGGCTGATGTGAAGGTCCATCTCTGGAACGATTGTGTGCTAAGAGCTCAGATCTTTAAGTACTCTTGGTTTATAATGCAACTCTAGTGCTAAAGGGCTGCCTGGCATGAAAAAATGTCTTGCAAGCAGGCATAGCTTAAAAAGAATTTACAGTCTTCCTGATGGTGGTCATTGTCTTGAGCTATGTTAGGCAATATGTGGACACTTGTTATTTGGGTTCCTGCCAAACCAGTTGCTTTACTTTAAAAAATAATCTGTGGTGGTGGTTATATCAAGTCAGCGGATTACTGTAATCCAGCTGTTAGAACAGTGTCAGTGCGGGGTATTTGTCCCCTTAAAATGTTAGTGCACTAAGACAGTCACTGCAGTGTGGTTTTGAATTACCATAGAGAGAGCAAGGTGGCCTTTATTTTCCTTCCCAGAGACCACAGAATTGGTTAATTTAGTGTTCAAGAGGAAGATGGGAAATACTTGTGTATTTGTTTGGCTTTCCCCTGTGAGTCAGACAGGAATTGGAATAGGAGGTTGCAATATGTAGTTGTTTGAGCAGAGAAATGTAGAACAACTGTTTTCAATGGTTTTAGCTCATGTAAATCAATATAAATATAAAACATTAATTAAATTATAAATATCTCTTGACAGTAAAGAGGAGAACCTGATCAAAGAGAATTATTTCTACCTATTGTTTCAAAATAAGAGTTGCCACACTTGTCTCACATTGTATCATAATTATTACTGAGCAGTCTTTCTTTCATAGCTATTTATGTTTGAAATTTCTGATTTGAATGTTCTTAGTATCATGTTGTTACAAGATCTGAATTTTCTCTTTTTAAAGTTTTTACCTTCTTTTAAACTCCTATCAGTCACTAACACTGATACTTTTATAAGATGAAGTGAATAGGTTTGTCATGGCACATGGGCAATATTCAGGATAATTACACTGAGTTTAAAGAGCTGAAGACAGATTTGGTTTTGGAGGTTTATTAAGGAAACCAACCAAACAAAAAAGCCTTGGCAGTGTACTTGGTCAAAGAGTTGCATGCAAATAGACTCAGGAGGGTGAGTGGGTTTATGGCATCTTAGTGATCCCAATTCAGTCTCAGACTGCACAGACTGGATTGCTTGACCTCCAGGTGTATTTTGGAGACCACTAAACTGCAGCAGATATCCCCCTGTGTTGAGCATAACTTTTATTTGCCCACTTGTTGATTCTTAGCAAAGCTGTTAAAATGTGAAAAGAGTGCATTCTCTGCTGGGCTGTAGTCAGAGAAGAGTGGAGTGCATCTGAGGGTATGTGCTTCCAGTTTCCAGGTGACAAGACACGATGGCTGAACAGAGCAAATGACGTTTGCATATTCTTGCAGAGAAATGGAAGGTTTTATGTTTTTAAGTAGCAAAATTGTCATTTGCAAACTAAGCTATGCAAGAGCATGTGGTGGGCTAAATTGGGGTATTTGTTGAGAAATATGGAGCACCAGTTTTTTATTGGAAGGCAAGTGCATGCTTGGGTACAGAGTGTAATCTGCTTCAGTGACTTCTGGTGGTTTTACTGTCCCAGTTGAGATGGTTGATGGTCCTTCCACTGGGCTTCTCTCTTTGTGTCATGTTGCTGGCGCTGACCCACCCTGTGCAGACCTGATGTTTACTGCTATTTTCGAAGTGCCTTTGCAGGCTCAGTTTTAGTGGATGAGCTTGCAGTCTCCAAGGCAAGCAAAGATTTGGCAGCTGATGATGTCAGCTCCACTGCACCTCAATTTCATGCATTTCTGAGGAGCTGCTGTTTCTGGAATGACCTTCAGTGGCAGAATTCACCAGTGACGTAGCTCATGCTCTATCTGTTTTCCTTGGGTGATCTTTGCTGCAACAGTGAGAAGAGGAAAAGCTGGGTAGTACATTATGGGTTTTTTTTATTGTTGAAGCATGGGGATCTCAGTTGACAGTGGCTGAATATGAGCTAGAAGTGTGCCCAGGTGGCCAAGAAGGCCATGTTGGTTTGTGTGTGAGGCCAGCAGAGCAAGGGCTGTGATCACCCTTTTTACTCAGTACTGGTGAGGCCACACCTCAAATCCTGTGTTCAGTTTTGGGCCTCTCACTACAAGGCACTGAGGTTCTGGGGTATGTCCAGAGAAGGGCAGGGAAGCTGGTGCAGGTCTGGAGCCCAAGTCTGGTAAGGAGCAGCTGAGGGAGTGGGGATTGTTTAGCCTGGAGAAAAGGAGGTTCAGGGTTCGTTCTCTACAACCACCTGAAAGGAGGCTGTAGCCAAGTGGATCTGTCTCTCCCCCAAGTAACAAGGGACAGGATGAGAGGAAATGACCTCAAGTTGTGCCAAGGGAGGTTTAGGTTGGATATTAGAAAGGATTGTAAAGCTTTGGAACAGGCTTCCCAGGGAAGTGAAGTCACCATCCCTGGATGGGTTCAAAAAACATGTGGATATGACACTTGAGGACATGGTTTAATGGTGAACATGGTGGTGGAGCTGGGTTGATGGTTGAACTTGGTGATCTTACAGGTCTTTTCCAACCTTAATGATTCTGTAATTCTATGCTGGTATTCATCTGTTTTCTTCATGTTAATTGGAAAGTAGAAAAGGGTATTTTTGCATCTTCTGAACAACATGGACACTCCCACACTCACCCAGAAAATCCCGTGTGTGGTTGCTTTGGCAACCTTTCATTTCAGTATGAATTATTTAATGTAGTCACTTCTTTTTTACAGATGATGATTTTGATCAGTTTGATAAGCCTGGTGCAGAAAGGTCTTGGAGAAGAAGAGCTGGAGATGATGACTGGGACAGGTAAGTAGAATATTTTCATGTTCAGTTTCTGTATGCTGAACTGCATTGTTCTGTTTTCCCATTCTGGCATTTTGTACTCTAACATGTAGAGCAGTGCACATTGAGATACTAATGAAGATGTTGGTTGTTTTCCGTGTGTCAGCCAATGCTAGATCATGCCAAATATGTACTTGCCTTGAGGAATATAGAGCCTTGTGAAGAGATGCCATTTAAAATTAGATAAATACAAAATATTTGTGGTGTGTAATTTTGCAATTAATGCTTTGGTTTTGCTTCTAAATACTTAGTAGACCTTGGTGGTTTAAATAGAATTTGATAGTACTTGAATTTGCCCAACTTGATTTTTAATTTTTTTTTACTTTAACTTGATGTTTAAATTCTTATCCTCCAAGTTCTACTTCAATTTTAAATTGGGGAAGAAGAAGAGAGCTTAGGCATGGGCTTCTTCAACAATATGACTACTTTAAAGATTTAGAAATCTGTGTGCTCTGGGTTATTTTGGGAGAGAATGTGTGTTCTTTTATGTGACAGGAATCAAGCTGCTAGCTAGACCGGTATCCTCTTCCTGGGAGAAAACTTTTCCACTTATTTGCGTTATTTTTCTATGATTCCTTTTTAGTAATAGACTTGTTCAGACTTTGCCAGTGCTTTTCACTCTAAAAGGAAGGGAACAAAATATTCCAAATAGATTTCTGTCTTCTCTGGTAATCACTCAAGTGATTGTAGTAAACAAATTTTACTGTAAGTAGTTTTCCACTGAGTTGAGCCCTTGGAGTAAATCAACTGCTCTACATTTATTGTCATTCCAGAGGCGTTAGTTTCCTCCTCCATGCTTTTCTGCTGGGTTAAGTGGGTAGTTTGCATTGCTGCAGGAGGCGAATATGTGACTGAGGAATTTGGACAGTAGCTCTGGTATATACAGGGTGTTCTGCTGTTTGCTGGTAGTGGTGTCTGCTCTCTGTCAGGCCAGTACAGCTTTTAGAGGGTTGGATGCTGAACTGCACCAAGGAACTGCTCTGGTTTGAGAGCGTAATTAAAATAACTTTCTCAGGCTGGGTCACTGCCATGCTGCCTTCAGCCCCCAGGACTGGCCATTCAGAAACATTAAAATCGGTATTCCAGGCAAAATGTTTTGCTTTAGAATATTTTCTGAATTTTTGCCTTTGTGGCATGAATGGGTGGGCTCGTAGTTGCTGACTGGTCACATTTGGTTTTAGCTGCCCTACTCATCACTTGAGAAAATTTGGAAGTCAAGCAGCTGTTGCATCAGAAGTTGGAAGCTTTTATCCAGTGGTAAACTCTTAGTGCAAAGCTGGTTTTAATAGGACTTGAGAGTAGTTTGAGTATTTTCACCAAGCTGAGACTTAGAAGTATACAAGGACTTAGTTTTAGAAAAAAAGTTTTAATTTATATGTTTATTATTAACTGTACTTAATTTAAGAGAGATGATCAAAAATTCAATAATGAAATTATGAGGGAAGTGGTTTCAGGTGCAGAGCAGAAGATTCCAGAGTTTCATCTTGCCGTGTTTTCAGAAATTTTATTGTACAATTGTATCTAATAAAATACTATTTGCATGTGTTGGAATATTTTTTTGGTTAATACTATTATTCTCTTCAAATTGCCAAACCATCTTTGTAGGTGCTGAGTTCTGTGGGTGGCTCGACAATTACAAATACCGTACATGGATATGTTGCCTAATGTGATTGCTTGGGGTTTTTACCTACTGGCCTAATTCAGCATAGGACGTAGTTACTTGAAGATGGAAAAAAGGCTGGATGAACACAGTAGTCTCAGTGTTTCGATCCTTCATGCTTTGTTTTCAACTGAAGCATCATTTGAGGGGAGGGGATGGAAGGGTTCTGTTGTCACACATCTTCATCAACCATCAGCTGTGTTGTTACTTAACTGAGTCCCATCCCCCAGTCACTTAAATAATTTTGAATTTTCAGATCTGTCCTTCCTCAACCCCTGGAGGGTGTTAACTGAGGGTTGGAAGGCCCCAGTTATTTGGGAGTACAAATGTAACATTGTTCTTGGAGAATTTTTCCCACGTTTTACAAGTTCTTCTCCTGAAACGTTTGTGCCCTTGCTACTGCTCATGTTTAATGAGGAATGCTCATGAAATTGGAGACTTTAAAGGGCCAGTCTGGCATCTTTACCATGTTAATTTATACATTTATCTCATTAAGTAGCCCAAGGCTCAGGTTTGGGAAAAACCTAAATTTCTGGTGCTCTCCTTTGAGACGACAGAGCTGCTTTAGTAGCTGACTTTTGCTGAAATTCACTTGTTAGACCGTTCTTTGAGATTACTGATTTCTCCATGCTGGCTGAAAACTTTTCACTTTTTATCGTCTGCTTTTTCTTTTTTGTTTTTGTTTTGTTTTGGTTTGGTGGTGTTTTTTTTTGTTTTGTTTGTTTGTTTGTTTTCTTATTTGAGAAAGTTAAATATATTCAGCGAGGAAAATGTTGGGTATTGGGAGTTGAGGAAGGGGAAGAAAATTGGCCTATTTCTTGTAAGTGCTGCAAACCCAAAATTATCTTAACCCAAAATTTCCTAGTAATGTGGGTTTGGAAAGACTTTTGTGTCTTGATGATAGGAAGGGTGAAGTGCCTTTGGAACTAGCATAGATGTGTACTTTTATTCCAGTTTATTTTGTGTGGATTTGTGTGATATCAAACTGCAACCATTCATTTTTGTTTATTTCTCTCAGCTACCCTAAGATCTGTTAGTATCTGGGGGTGTTTTTTGGGTTTTTTGTTTGTGTGTGGGGTCTTTTGTTGTTGTGGGTTTGTCTTTTTGTGTTTGCTTGCTCTTTTTTCTAATAGGCAACTTCAGATTTGGCTACTTTAAAAGGAGCTTGAGATAGTTCCACTTTACTGTGCAAGCTTTTCACTGTTACTTTGTATATTCAAAAAGTTACTCGTGGTCATTTGTCTTCTGCTTTATCAATGAACATACTGACTGACATTGAATATGTTAGTAGGTTTTGAAGGGCACCTTGTGAGTGACTTTTTGCTTTTGATATAAACTTCATTTCTATCCTAGTGTGAATTTTTTTGACTGTCAGGCAATAGGCCAGAGTTTCTAAGAATCTAGAATGTGGTTGCAGTTACTTCTAGTGATCAAATGTTAATCTTTTTCTAAACAATCACATCAAGGATGCTTTTTAGGGTGCTAAATAGCCTTAGGTATGTTCAGATAATTAATTTAATCTTTCACTTTCTTTCATGTTCCTTTTCTTCATCTGAATTTCTTGCTACCTGAACTTGGTTCTTGTCTTTGAATGCTGCTATAATGTATGCTCTTGCCATCTTTTGGAATTTCTCTAGTGCAATTTTACTAAGAGCTGTCAGTGGTGGATCATAGTGCTGGGAAGTATTTTCAAACATTTTGGTGCATTTGTCAGGTTACTGGCAGTTGAAAAGATCAGTGATTTTTTTTAGAGACAAAATTGAAGTAGGAAATTCTTCTGCAACCATTTCTATTATGTAGAGTTTCCTGTCTCCAAAAGAAAAGGCTTAAATTCTAGTCAATTTGCTCTTTGGAATGTGTGATATGTCTTATCTCCCAATTTTTGTTTAATATTACATTGAGCACAAAGCAATTGCTATTTGTTAATGTTCAGTCATTCCTGGAACTACTTGTGATCAATAACATTGGATAAATTCTGTATACTGGTGATAATGTCCGATTTAGGGCTTATTTGAAATATTATTTGTTCTTTCCTAGCCCATAAGATTTTTACACCCTCTACTCCCCCTTCCCTCCTGTGTTATCTGTACAGTAATCAGCTCTGAAAGAGATGTATCCATCTGCAAAACCAACTGATTTGTGTTTTGGGATTGCCTCCCCATTTTCAGGTGTTTGCCATGTAGTCTTAAGGAATTCTTACACAAATTCCTCTTCTGTTCATATAGGCTATTCTCACTTGAGATGATTTGATTTTTATGTACTACCCAAGACATGGTGGTTCTTGTTTGTGTTTTTAAGGTGTGCAGGTAGAAATAGTTTCGTCCTAAAGTACAGCTCATATTTCAAATCACTGGCATCTCATTTTAGTGTTGATAAGCATATTCTAATACAGGCTTTTGTCAGTAACAAGCATTTATTATAGAAGGGGAATCTGTTTATCCCTGTCACCAGATAGTTCTTTCACTGAAGGAAGAGTGAAATTAAGCAGTTTTTCTAGAGTTTAGCTCACCTGGACTGTAGTTCCTTGTATTGAATCTTATTTATGGGGCAGGTGCACTGTGATAGCAGAAATGTTCAAAGCCAGGTATTTCTGTGCTTCCTGAATTCTTGGGCACAGTTATAAAACTGGTGAAATACGTATTTGATTTTGTCGCCCTACAGATGTGTGTTTGACCTCCCCCTCAACTTGAGGAGGAGGGAATAAAGTAGTTATGACAGATCAAGGCCTAAGCCTGGCCTTTAGGACAGATCCAGGCTCCCAAGCCAGCTGGCTTCCCAGCCTCCCAGCTCCTTGCTGAGGTGCAGCTTGGGCCACACGGGGATCTGTAGATGGAGTCTTGCCCACAGGACATTCCTGTGTCACTTCCTCCCTGGGGAGCTGGAAATCGGCAATTTGGACAATGTGTCCAAATGGCCTTGGAGTGAAGGATCTAGAATGGCTGTGCTTTGGCTGGCTGTGCCTGTGTTTGGTTAGGTTTCCCTTCTATGTTTGTTGAGGGAATATGGAAAGGAGAGCATATAGAAATGAAATGACTGTGCAACAGCAGACTTACTTAATGTGTATGGTCTGTTGTTTCACTAAAAATACATACCTTTTATTCCCTGAATGCTTTGCTAAAAGAGGCTTTGTGCTGGCTTAGCAGCAGTTCTCCTCAAGGCAGTATTTTAAGGCATATGCCCCGTAAGGTTTTTGGTTTTGTTTTGTGAAGTTCAGTTTCTTAAATTTGTTACTGTTTTCCAGTGAACTTGATGATGACTTGCTTGGAGAGGATTTGCTAACTGGTAAAAAGGTAAGAGATGTGCATTAAGGTGAATTGTTGCAGATATTAAAATGTGAATGTTGTTCAGCTTACCCAGTTCAGGTGTTTGGTTTGGCCTCGTGTTGTACAGTTCACCTCCTCAGAGCCTGACAGCCACAGGTACCTGAGATCTGCTTTATTGCAAGAGCATGCTGCACCCAGGGCTTTGTTTCCTTTTGTGAAATACCTCCAAGTGAGGCTTTTTAAAATAAAACTTAGAGAAAAAAAATTTTTCAACCCAGTTAGGTCTCCTGAATGCTAATTAGCATGATGGAGAATTTAATCCAAGTGTCAGTTTCTTGGCTATTAAAAATCACTTGTCAAAATACCAGCAGTATTTACCAGAGAGTAAATAAAAAAAGCAATCAGTGTTGTCTGTGAAAGTTCACACTCAGTGTGCATGATCTGCTACCTCGCTGTCTAATGAGTGGGCAGAGGATTTCCTCTTTTAAATTGAGGAGGAAACCATGGGAGCTGCTAAAACTGGGAACCATAAACGAGTTCTCCCCATGCCTGCTGTAGACTCTTCCTGCTGGTACCTATTTCCAGGATTGAACTCTGTGAAAAGAACTAAATGTATCTTTGGATTTACCAGATACCATTAGGAGAAGGCAGAACTTCCTTTTGAGAAATCAGACTGACTGGTCACCTCTTTGTATATTTTATCTGCTGAATGAATCCTTTTGGAAGTAGTTTTCAAAATTTTAGTTGGAGATGAATAGGTTATTAGGAAACTCAGCTCTATTAAGAGTTGAGTTTTATTTGGTGCATTTTTTTTATAGCCATACTCTAAATGTTGGAAGTTAGCTTCTTGAAATTATTCTGTAAGCATTTCCTGTTAAAGTAAGAAGTTCCTTATTCTCCTTTGCTGGTTTAAAGAGAATAAATTTCCAGGAGAATAATGATTGCAGATGTTTGTTACACAGTTGCCAAAACCAGAACCAGTTAACGTTGAATGGAGTTGGTAAAGCTACTTACTTATCGTCAAAAATTTTATATGTGAATACTAACCAGTGCTTGATTCTCCAGTGTATTATGGTTTTATGTCCTTTTTCTGTTCTTCCTTTTAGTTTGCCATGTTACAGGGCAGTATCTGTGGATATGGATTCATATGATAGGGTAATAATAGATTTCTCAGGAAGTTTTCCCTGAGTTATTTAAGCTAAACGTCCTTCTACTTAATCTCATCCCAATACTTTTAGATAACTCTCTTTGTGTAACCTTTCTGGCCCTATTACTTTAGGGGTTGGAAGTGCTAATAAGCAGAACTGCAGTTATCTCTTCCTAGGGGGTAATTACAAAAAAACCCCCAAAACTGAAAGTTGTTTAATTTGATAGACAAATTAGGGGGAGACACAGTATATTCTTTTTTTTTTTTCCTTCACTTACCAACTAATCATGTTTTTTCAGTTTTCATATCCTTTCCTCTAGTCTCCTATCTCTTTTCTCTAGAAGTCGCAGTTCATACATTTTGTGACTTAGCTGATGCATCAGGGTCACAAGGCTGTGTACAAGAGCTAACTTTTTCTTGTGAGTCTGTCTTAAGTTAGTTGTCATCTGAATGGATCAGTGAAAAAGCAGTGGATAATCAAGGCAGGCAAATTTGAGCTCTGTAAATTTCCATAGGATTGTCAAAGATGTATTTTAAGATTTGTGATCTTGTATTTTGTGGTTTTTCTCATTGAAATAGGTAATTTCTTTGAAGATATGGTCTTAGTTTGGGATGTATTCTCCATAAAAAATATTTAGCATTCAGTACTTAGTTAAAAGTTTGTATCTTTTATGTTCATGATTTACTTTTTTTGAAACCTAGAATCAGTCAGACTTGTCAGATGAAGAGCTGAATGACGATCTTCTGCAAAGTGACAATGAAGAGGAACAAGAATTTCGGTATTTCTTTTTTGAATCTTGTTTTGGATAACTCAAAGCTATGAGTGACTTATTACTGATAACTAATAACTACTAAAGTTATTGATATATGCTTAAAATAGTATTGCTTTTTACCTAGCCAGCTACTTGGTGATGTATATATAATGTACTCAGTAGCATTGTTAACATTTAATGAAAACTAATTTTCATTTATTTTGATCTAATAAATTTATTCAAATCTATTAAAAGCCTGTAAGAAGAAATTGTGTCATCTACTGTGCATACAGAATTAATTAGAAGCACTTACAGAGCTTTCTTGACTGCCTCAGTATTGCTTACTGTGGTAAGGTTCCTTGTCCTGTATAATCCTTTTTTGCCATCTTTCTTCTGAAAATCTATTGTGCCTCCTAAGACTCTGAGGAGGGAAATTTGTGACTTAAATATTTCTGTACAATGACATAGCAGAAAATTTTGAACAGATTTAATAGACTGGAGCAGTTACTTCCATGAGATTTTACTGGGGATCCTGCCCTGTGAATACCCTGTGATGATACAGCTCCTCAGCTGAATTATGGGCATTACAAATCAAAATTAATGTCTTGTTATTTTTACTTTCCAAGGTAGACTGAAGTAGAAGGGAAGATGCTTGTGATGCCAAAGGGGGGATGCAGAGCCACTGCTGCTTTTTCTGGCCTGTGTGGTTTTTCAGCCTTCCCTTTACTTGTCAGGGCATGTCATCTGAAGGGCTATGAATGACTGTGTATGTGTAACATACATAGGTGAATCTCCATCTCTGAAATCCCTGTCTTTAGCCTTAATTAGGATAAGGAGTTTTGTCCTTCTGTTGGATTGATGAGGGTGTGATAAAATGCTCCAGCATCAATCTCTTTGTTGGCTGCCATTTTACTCCCTGCAGGAGTGAGGGTTGGACTGTTCCCTTCAAAAAGGGAAATGCCAGGTACAGTTCTTGGCTGGTTTTTTGCCATGTGTCCTCCTTGAGAGACCCCTGGGTAGCAGGGATGGCTGTGTGACCAAAAGTGATGGTAAAGTATCTCAAATGTCATAATATTGCTCAGTGGAAGCAGGTTTCTCTAGGCAAGCTTTGCATTTTTAGCAGTGTTATTGCCAGAGAGAGCCTTTCCCTTCCCCTTATGTTTCCAGTGAACCTTATACTTGTGTTGTTGGGAGGATAATGATAATCCTACATAATGTCTTCACTTTCATGTCAAATCTTCTCCCTCTTAGAGATGCAAATAACTCAAAGCTGCCTGGATCTTGTTCCCCCAAACTTAGGAAAATGGAGAATAATAGGAATGTTATTTTAAAAAAAATAAATTCTTTGTGTTCCTTATACCCAGAGCCCTCAAATGAAGAACTAGTCTGCTGTTGCTTAGTTGCTTTTTTGTGTTGATGGCACTGGCTTTTGTCAGCAGTAAACTGAGCTTTGCTTTGCCTGCCTGCAGATTATAAACTTGCCAGTTTTGGTTTTTTTCAGTGTATGTGCTAGTGCTAGTTATGAATGTCTTAATCATTTAAATTACAGTTCTTGACTATCTATTTTATATTAAGTGGAACATTATATTCATAATAAAAATGCAAGTTTGAATTCAAGATAATAAAGAATGAAGAATATTAATACATTCACTAAGAAGTATTTTACTAGTGTATTCTGAAAGACTGGGAAAACAGATGCAGTTATAGTAATTTTGTGTATTTTTTTTGTTAGTCTTGGAATTAAAATTGAATCTGGTCTGCTTTGGTTACCAAGCAGGACTTTTGCCAGTTTGACCTGCTAAACCATCTGGTTGGTTTGATTCCCCTGGTCAAATAGCCTGCAGCTGGTGATAAGCTGCATTTTAGTATGCATTATGAGAACATGGCATGGAGTCAAATAGTGTATAGGGTATAATTCTGTCCACCAACTTGGAGATGTTATGTTTGTTGGCTTTGTTTTGCTAAATCTTTGGGAGTAGTTGACAGTTAGACTTCAGCCTCTGAATTTTGCCCCTATCCCACAGCTCTCCGGGTGTCACAGTGAGCCTCAATGCCACATCTGGCATCCTGACATCATATGAACTCTCAGAGTCCATCAATGATCCTTCACTGGAACACGAGTCTGAGTATGATCAAGGGGAAGATGAAATTGGCTATGACAAATCCGAAGCACCTGAAGAATATGCCTCGGAGTATGCAGAGGAAGGACATTATGAAGGCAATGATCCTGAACTGACGGAAGACCAAATAGAATATGGGGAAGAGCCTGGAGAAGAAGATGAAGTGCTAGACCTTGAAATCAATGAACCCCTAGATGAATTTCCAGTGAGTTTCTTTCTATTGTATCTTCAAAGATAACATTGCTTAACGTGCATAGGGTTTTAGACTGATTTAAAATCTGTTTACCTCCCTAGGGAGGAGGGGAAATTAGACCTATTATCACTGTCTGCCAGTTTCTTTATCTAGGCTGTGACAAAGTTTGTGTTGACAGCTTGTTTGGCGGTAGGTAATGCTCCTTTGTCATGCTGCAAAGCAGTTGAGAATCATGACCTTGAGGATTGTATCCTTAAGGAAGAAAACAGCTTTGTGTGGTGGAGATACACTGCCAATTGTTAGAAGTACTTAATGCAAAAGCTTTTATCCAGGCTTTAGACAAGATCTGATAAAGTCCTTCGAAGGTGAAAAGATTATTGACCTGCTAAAGACATCTTTAAGGTGCTAATATCCCAAAGTGATTGATGTCCTGCTTGTTCATCCTTTTTGTAACTGAGAGCTGTCTAAACCTGAATAAAGAGATTGGAGGTTAGTTCAGAAAATGTCACCTGCATAATTCAATATAATTTAAGCAGCATATTAGAGAACATGAACTGGTTTTAATTGCTAACGAAATTATTTAATCTTAATTAAAACTGTATGTGATCAGTGAGGTGTTTTAAAAAACAAGCGAACTTAATAAAGATTTTGCTTTTGTTTAATGTTCATATTTTTTCAGAGTTGAACCACTCATATGTAAGCACTTGCAGAATGCTTTAAGAATGTTTATATTTTGATGGGGTAAAATCCGATGTTAATGTATATATGCTGTAGATAGGTGTTTCCTGTAAGAAAGTCCCACAGTGTTTGCTTCGTGAATTTGTAATCAGTGTATGTAGATATATGGAACTACTTGGGGCAAACAGAATTCAGTGGGATCTTTATGATGACATTGCTGGAATATGAATGCAAACTGTTTTGTTTTGATAATATTGAAATTATTGTCTAGTTAAAAGCCCTGCTAATTATGCTGTATGTGTACCATATCACTTGTAGTTGACAGTTCTGAGAGATGCAATACTTCTCTTCCCCTCTGGAAGCTGTAGCAGTGCAGTCAGACCCCACCTATTCAGTTGGCCTCATGTCTCTTCACCTTCCTATGTTACTGCTTTAGGATGAAGATTACATGCAATCATATAATGAGCAAGCAATGGAAGAACAAGAGTATGCAGCTGATGAGGAGCTGGAAGAATCCCAGACAATGGCTAATGAATCAGAAGAGGTATGCCATGAATTTAATGGAAACTTTAAATACTAGTTCTGTTACAATTTGATTTTGTAGAATTGTACATACTGCTGGGTAAGAATTGATGCAACTTTTCCAATGTTGAATTATTGGTGGTAGTACTCTATGTTAAAATAAATTGTGATGGCATCTATATTGTCAGGTACATCAGATCCTCTCTCCCCCTTGGGATTAAAATCATAAGGGAGAGCCCAAAATGTGCATATTTAGTCTTGGCTTCAACATTAGAAACTTCAGGGGCCTGTTTGGGTAGGAAGTGACAGTAGTAGTGCACACAGTGTGTTATATCTCCAAAAGCTGTGGTGCTTCCCTTTCCAGATGGATCATTGGTGCTGTTGGGGTGTAACTACAGTTCTTGGGTATCCCCCTTTGAGGAGTGTAAGCATGAAAGGTTTGGTATTTTAGATAGGCAAAGGTGAGATTGTTGTTTTGAAAGTTGTGTTGAGACTGAAATTCCTGTGAGATTTATCTTCTTCAATGAGGAAAATGGATGAGCTCCTTCATTTGCAATAAAAAAGCTTATGCCAAAGTCTGCCAAGTATGCATTTATATATATTTCATATATTTATAGCCTTGTAGATTTTAATATATATTTCCGTAGCTTCTAGTATTTTTCCTGCCCTCTCTCACAGTTTCACAAACCCTTACTATACATTCTTGAAATTCTGTTTAGTCTTATTCTTAAGAAGAGAGTTCCTGACAAGGAATTCCTGATGTTTTATGAACCTAAGAGACATAACAAGAAAATAGGACGAAGAAGCCCCTGGACTAGCTGACCCAGGGCTGGGTTGCTACAATAACTGATTTCCTATTGGATGTACTAACTAGATATACTAAGGAGTTAACCTTATAAAAATGAGAGAAATCCTGTATCATGTGTGTCCAATATCATATTTTGTGCATCTGCAAGCTTTCATTAAAGAATTGCTTTTTTTATCTTGCCACTTCAACTGTGTTGCAAGGTTTTTCCTTTTGTTATTAGGCAAGAGTATCACAACTGTTCTTAATTTGCAGCAAGTTTTTGATGTAAGATTTTTTTCCTTTCCCCACCAGGAATCTGCTTTAATATTACTTTTATTCCAGTTCTTAATTAAATAGGATTGAATGGATTACCTGCTGAGAAGTGTAGTCAGAGTGTATTTCCTCTTTGGAGCTTTAACTCATCAGGAAATTAATTCCTCAAAGACACAGCAGCATTACTGCATGAAGTTCTGACAACTGGGTGTGCTGTGATGCTCCAGTTGTATCAAACCTATCTTGGTAAAAGAACAGTTTTTGGTAGGTGGAGATCTGCATTGTAAGGGGATACTTGCATCGTTCAGCCTTCACTGTTGCAAGTGTGACATCTTGCACTAAATACACCTTAATATAGTTAATTTCCTACTTCCCAAGTGTTAAATCTACCCTTCAAAAGAACTATGAAATCCTTGAACACTTTTTATTCCTTCACTGGATTGATGATACACACTTTTGTTATGGTGCTTTGGAGGTGGACTGATGCATTTGTGGTATCTGCAGCCACAGTTGGAGATGATGGACAAACGCACATCATGTAAAATTAAATATGTAGCTGGGGTTCACTGCCAAACTTACTGCTGTAATAAAGGGCACCTTAATTTTGAGAGTATGAACTCTAGAGTGAGAGTTCTATAGTAATCATATTGTCCAAATTTGTCCAATTCAGAATTAAGTTCATTTCATTTAGAAGGTACCATCAATGGAAGTTTTAAATTGATTTGATTAATAGAGCTTTTACAGAATTTTTCATCATCTAAGGTGAATATTTTGGCTGTATCTTCAGTTACTCTTACGTTTGGCTTTATTCTGATGGTTTGCAGATTGCCACAAATTCCACCTTTCCAAAATAGTACCAACTTTTTATTCCTTTATTATTTTGTATGGATCTTACTCCCATTTGGCAGTAGGCTCACAGTTGCACTCTCCAAAAGAGAATACCGTGAGAGAGAACCTTTGTAGAGTATTCACTTCTGTTCCTTGCATGGTTAGATGCCTGCTTCCAACTCTGAAGAGTTTTGTTCTTTATTCAAGTGTTATATAACCACACTTTTCCTTAAGTCTCATAACATTCACTGCTTGTAAACAGGAGTGAGGGTTGGTGTTTTTCTGCAGCACAAGAGTGGAACTGTAATGGCTGCAGTACAAAGAAAGAGCATTATTATCTCTTGATTGAAATTTGGCATCTGAAGAACAGAGAGGGGTGTTGGGTGGTGTTTTATTTTAAGCAGTTTCCACATTAAAACCAAGTAAGCCAAGAGAAAAGCTGTCTGCTTGGGGAATTGGAAGGTGATGGGGGGAAGTAAAGTGAATAAGGGAAGTGAGATACTTGTTACAAGTATCACTCACATAGGACAAGTGAGGAATAGGCAGGTAAAGTTTGTTTTTGAAACAGTGCTTTGTTGGGAAGGATGAAAGTATGACAAGAAAGTCTCAGGGATATGTATGCTTAGCAGAAAGATTTTCAAATGTAGATTCTGAAGAAGGAATAGAGATGGAAGCAAGGTTTGATATAGAATAAAGGAATTGCTGAGCCAGTCTTAATGGATAACCAAGGAGGCAAAGGGTATGTTAGTTAGAAGGGGGTTTTATGACTTAGAACAAAGGATAAACCCACCTCAAACAAGATGATGTTTTTACCAAGCAGAAAGATAGCACAGGCAAATAAGTCAGCAAATGTAGTAAGTAGAAAAAAGGTCTCAGAATTTTCCACTGCAAGGAAACTGAAAAACAACTTCTAGTTTAAACTGTAATGTACTAACTTTTAGTGACTGGAGAATACTAACATGAATATGGTAATTATAGTAGTTGTGATAGGCTACAGATAAAAGTTAAGGTATAGATTGGTTCTACTGTGTTAAGATGCTCAGCAAAGAAAAGTATATAATGTATTGTAACCAAAAGCAAAGGGTCTCCAGGCCTGCCTGCAGCTGGAGCTGACAGCTGTAGGCACAGGCTCTGTCACCCACGACCCTGGACTGCTGTAACATCTCGGACTGAATAAACTGCATTTTGAAGAGCCGCCTGGAGTCCCACATCTCTCATTCAGGCTCTTACAGTGCTTAAAATTGCAGAACTTAGTTTTTAAATGAGTAACACTCTGTGTGGCTTCCTTGAAAAATGTAGCAGTGCTTCATAAAGTGTTTTTGCTTTGGTAAGGTATAAAGCAGAACCCAACACACAGAAGTTTCAGCAGCAAATAGGTGTGCTAGAACAGCCACATGAGGTATCATGTCCTAAATATTTTAGAGGAAAAATACCACTAATTACTTCAGTGAAATGTTCATAAAAATTAAACCTCATGAAATTAGAATTCATAATGTCTTTGGTTTATATTGGAGGTAATCTGTGAAGTCAATGATAGGGGATCTACCATTGCATAATTTAAACCGTGTCTTAGGTTATGCTGATAAGAAATGAAGAGTACGTTAATCAAGAAAGCATTTCATGGAGAAGTGCTGCATACTGCTATTCTTTTGATAGAATACAGGCTTGGAAAAATAAAGGCCAGTGTGTCTCTCTGAATTGTCCCATCTCTGTGTATCCAAAACTTCTGCTTTTTAGTTCTGTTGTTCAAGAAAACACTACCTGCCAGCCTGGAGGAAAGTGGTAAAGAGAGTGCAAATCAAAACAGCCAATTTTTAAACACATTTTAAGGCACTTAGATTTATTGTTTTGCATCCATTTTTCATCTGTGGAATCGAGGTGCCCTTGGAATAGGTATAATATCCTCTTACCTGCCCCATTATTTCGTGATCCTCTGGGATTGAACAATTGCTGCTGCTTCAGTGTTAACCTGTAGTAGATGCCTCTTCTTACTTTTTTATGGCTTGTTAGTAGAAGTTCTTTGTTTCACCTTTAATTTAGCTGGTTTTGCACATGTTACAGGTCTCTGGCACAAAGCTCCCCTGAACACTGTTTGGGAGGATCATGCTGCCAGTTTCTGCAGCTTCCTTGGGCTGTGTCTGTTACCATTGCTGCAGCTGCCTGTAAGCTGTTCAGGACAGGAGCACTCACTCTTTCTCCATAGCAGATCATAACGCAGCATGGGGAGTTCTGCTCAGTGGCTGGGGTTTATGGCATAATTATTTAATAGGAATGGCAGGAATCCCTGACCTCGTGTCAGAAGAAAGGTTGTTCTGTTTCTATGTAAGGGTCAGCAAAGCTCTTCAGTAGCTTTGTGCAAGGTGTCATAGTGGGAAATGTAAAGCTCCCTTTGAGGAGGGCTGCTGAGAAGCCTTGGCTGGTGAGTCCAGTCCAGTGACCTCAAGTGGCAGTTCAAGGACTGTTTATATATATACAGAGCTACTCATGATTAGCAAGTAGTAAAGCCAATCCTGTAAGTAATAAGATGTCTTAATTCTGTGTGTGCAGTTGTGTCTTTTTGAAACATGGAATCCATTCATGCTGTAATCTTGGCAAAACAGCTCCTCTTTGGCTGGAAGCTGGAAAAGATCATGTAGAAATCTGCATTCTACAACTGCAGAGTAAACTGCAGGGGAAGGGTGTGTGTTCCTACCCTGCTCAGCCAACCTCTCCTGGAGCTGTATGGAGAGAACATATGTGTGGCTGTCAGACATGTTTCTGTCTCCATTGCATAAATCCTTCAATAATGAGTGTAATCAGACTTGGAGATGGATCAGTTACTATTCTCCAGCACTGCCTTGCCTTGGTGCCTGCTTTTTCATTAGCTCCTTTGATTTTTTTTTTTGTCTTTGGTATTTAATACTTGTACAGCTGTTGCTGGTTAATGGGTGGCATGAGCATTATGCTGATGAATAAAGTGAGTCAGACCAAGACTGCAGAATTGGTGTAAGTTGCTAAGAGTAGAATAGTGCCAGTCTGGAAAAGTTCGAGATTTTTTTTTTTTAATTGTTTTGTAGGTAAGCAATTGTCTGATAGTCTGTCAGAACTTGGGATGTTTTCTTTTTAGAAGAGATTTTTTTTTTTCCCCAGAATGAATAATTGTCAAAATGCAACAGAGTTTCTACAGGTGTTTTTATAGCATTTGATTAAAACACAGCAGAAGTTTTCAGGACAGTATAGATGCCCTTAACCTTTCTAGTCCTGATTCTGAAGTTTGAGCTACACATAGAGCCTTGCACGATTGAGTTTAGCACTCACAGATGGGATTATGTGACTGAGACCAGTCTTTGATTAATAAAAACCAGAATTCCAGTGTAGCTTTTAAGGGACATGGACATAGAGAGTGGATGTGTCTGGGGTTTATGCTTTAGAGTAAATCAGGAAGCTCAGTGTAGTGTAAGCATGTCTTGCAAAACAGCTGCTTCAGTTCTGACTTCCAAATCCTGGTCCTGAAGGGAAGCTTTCTAAAAAGAAGCAGTGAGACATGAAAATTACAGGGTTTGTGATACCTACAAAAACACAGATTTGATAGAGATATTGCTACTCCTTTCTCTTTTGGGAGTTCTTCTTTTGAAAGTAAAATGCCAACCTTGTTTCTCTTGGTGTTGTTTGTTTTTATTAAGCCATGTTAGCATCTCTTTCCTTGCTAACATCCCTCCTCTGTTCTGTGAGTATCAACTGCTTGTCCTCAAAGGTATTTTGATTATATGTGGATATGTTAATTAGATCAGTTGTGCTCAGTTTGGGTTTGCTTTTGAGGTTTGGATTTCTTCCAGTCTTTAAAGTTTTGTTTTTCTCTTCCTTGTTTTTACCTGTTGTTTTTGGTTTTGTTTTTTTTTTTTTAATATGATAAAGTTGTTACACCAAAATAAGTATATTTATAATGTGAAAGCCTTAAAACCTTTTGTAAAACTTGACTGTTCTCTTAGCTATATCTTAAGGCAGTTTTGTGAGGTCAGGATGTATAGTGCTTAAAGGTTTGTCTGGAATGGATAAAACACAGTTTTGGACCAGTAGCCCATTAGAGCCCTGTAACTAAGTATACAGATCATTTATTCACCAGACCAAAGCCAGAGTAGCTTTGAGCTTGAGTTCATAAGGTTTCCTGTCTTTTAAAGCAGAAACTGTTTTGCCCGGTCACCCTGTCTCTGGTCTTGTTCCTACATTTGTTTTTGGATGAAGTTAGGCTGCTGGATAGGGAAATTTGCAGTCTCTTGCACAATTATGCCATTAATTCTTTCTTGATTTGTGATTTAATATCTGTCCTCCTGACTGTTACACTTGCTGTGCCTTTCTCATCTGAATTTCTGCACTCATCTGGTTAATTAGAAGATTAAACCCATTTTTGCATGTTAGATTTGGCTCATTTTTTAACTGTCCTCCAGCAGCATAAAATTTTTGATGTATTTAGTGGTTTTGCATAGAATTAAAATGCATGTGCAGGCTCTAAGAAATGAACAAGTAGGCTTGCACAAGAAATAATCAAATACACAGTAACCAAAAATTTTTATGGAGAATCATATGATATTAGAACACTTCTAATTTTCAACTGTAGAAATCCAATATAACTTTTGTAACACTCTGAACATTATTTTCATCAGGCCTGCATGGGAAAATGTAATTTTTAAAAAATTTTTATTAATTTGAAGGAGAGGGATCCATTTTCATTTGGGACATTATTTTGTTTAAATAAATGTTCTCAGTTTTAGAGAGAATTGGAAAATAAATTCCAGAACCATTCCAGTAGCATTCCAGAATACAAACTTAGTATTTTCAAATTTATCCAGTCCTATTCTCATTCTCCCCATCAGTTACTGAATTTTAACTAGGGAAGTACTTGAGGAACAAAGTAATGGCATAGATAACCTTGCATCTCAATGCCATTCCCCCCTAGGTATCTTGGTTTTGTTGTTGTTGGTTAGTTGGTCTTTTTAACAGCATGGTACTGACAGTTGTTAAAAGATGAAAAAAAATTAGGGTTTTACTGATTTTATTACTAGAACCTGGTCGTAACCAAGGTTGGCATCTTAGTTAATTCAGTGATAAAATGTCAATCTGTGTGCAGAAGTACCTGGTAATCAGATGGAGGTTCTAACTGGAGTTTCAATATTCCCTTAAATATTACAGCAAATTTATTTTCTAAATAGATTCTACTTTATAATTTATTATATAGTACATATATTTCTAAAAAGTTCACTCAGCTCTTAAATGTTCACTGAATTATGCATAAGCACAATGTATAGTGCCAGCAAAATTTGTAGAAAGGGGCTTTTAAAGAATGCTTTGCTCTTGACACTCATTACAAGAGACTTGGATTTTTGAGGCTGCACATGCTTTTTTTTTTGTGATTTAGGCAGCTATTGGATCTCTGGAACTTCAAGAAGAAACAAAAGAAGAATCTGATGAAGAGGAGGATGATGATGAAGAGTCTGGACGATTACGTTTCAAAACTGAACGGAAAGAAGGAACAATCATCAGGCTCTCAGATGTGACAAGAGAAAGGAGAAACATTCCAGAAACTTTAGGTGAGATTTTGTGGCAATGAACCATTTTGCAGAGCTATAAAGAATGATAGTAGAGGGCAAAGGGTATTTTAGCTGAGCTGCATTCCAAATGTGTTTGCAACCATGAGATGGTGTTTCTACAAACCACATAGAGGCCATATCTTATTTATACAAAAGGTGCTGGTGGCTTTACAAAACAGAGTATTTTAAAAACAAGAGGGCACTGGAAAAACTAAATTTCTGCACATAATTGCAAGGTAAATGATCATGTATCTGTGGGTTTATTCTTTAGTTTAATATTAAAAACAAGACCAGCCAATAAGGAGAAAACCTGGAGTGGAACTTGACTGTTAAAGGAGCAGTGATGTGAATTAGACTTTTAAATGTAATTCTAAGTCATCTGGGATGTAGCTCTAAGATACAAGGAAAAGATGAGTGCAGGTTCTATAAAGAGGTTTTTTGAAAACTAATGTTTGGGAGAAAACACAGTCTTGTTGTTGTGAAATGGTTTCTATTCTTGATAATTTGTTGATCAAGACCAGATAACTGACCATGTGGTAGAAGGTTAAACCACAAAAAATTCTGTTTGCATATAAATATCTTCTTCCTTGTGAGATTATAGAGCAAATTTTTACAGCTGCTATGGTTTAAAAATGAAATTTCATTGCTGACCTACATCTCCTTACTCTAAAATATGAACATAGTTCAGAAAACACTTAAAGAGAAATTAACATTTCAGTTGAAGTTACAAACGTAATTTCCATCCTGTCACATTTTGGTGACCTTTTGTGACAGCTTGTCTCTATTGGAGGAGTGCATTCTTACTTACTGATTAAAGATGTCATTTGAAACCATTTTATTATGAGAGATAGTGAAATTAATCTTGACACTTAGAGACACTAGAAAAATAATTGCTGATTCACTGCATTAACTGTGTGTGTGAGAACTGTACAGTCAAGATGAGACCAAGTGTGTGCTGGTAAAAAAGATGTAAAAATACAGAGTTTTCAGTAATGTAGCTCTTTCCTAAGCATTTCTTCATCCAAGATAATGTAAAGAATGTTTTTTCAAAGTTCAAAAGAGTGATGTATTGTAGGACAGCTGTGCAATTGATTTCTAGTGATACCAAGTTTGTCACCTTTGATAAGTAATACATAACTTCTTTCAGTGCATGTAGGTGAAGTCTTTTCAGAGTGGAAATTGTCATTATTCTCTGGATGTAGTTGCATGTTAAGGAATGTGAAGAGGAAAAATATCTTTGGTATTACCAAACTACAGTATTGCCTCTGTATCAAATCAAAAAATGCAACCCAAACCCTTAGACTTAAGCAGAACCAATTACAAAGTGCTAACAGAGGTCAACTGGATGTGGCAGTACTTCTTGTTATGCCCTGCTTAGTTGGCTTCTGGTCTCTCTGATGCCTCGTGGGCAGGACAAGGAAATTAAAATGAGTGTTCTAAATTTGTCCAGTTGCTCTGTGTCCAGAAGCACAGAGTGTAATCAGTTTACAGATCTGGATGATGAGAAAGAAATGTCGACATATTGCATATATAGGTAAATGTTTTTATGGTTGTGCATGAGTTCTTAGCCAGGGAGAAGCTGTATTCATGTGAACACCTGGCTGTGCTTTGGAATCTCTTTTTCCTCTGCTCATCACCTCTTTTCTAGTGAGCAGCCTGACCTTACTTTCAGGGAAGCAGGAACTGTTTTTGTTGCTTCCCTCCTTGCAAAACGATCTTCTGTGCCATCTCCTCTGCTTGATCTCTGTACATGGGACACAATGCTCTCAAATTCAATGTGCAACCCCTCTAATAATAAAGCTGACTTTATTACTTAAATTCATTACTTTATTATTTAAAGCTGCTGTGTGGTGATGTATAGGTACATAGAGCACTTGAGGTGTTCATGGCATCAGTCTTAACTTTTGCAATCTGCCTCAGGTTCTGAACCTGCACTTTTGTGTCTGAGCAAAATTTTTCACTGTTGCCTTCAGTGCCATGTTGTGGGGGAAGTATGCTTGATGGTGATGTAATTTCTTTTTTTTTTTTTAATCAAATGATTATGTTGTAGTTCTATGGTCACAGATGTAGTATGAATGTGAATTTATGGGGCGTTTTGTTTGGGATATTTTTTCCAAAATTGATGTTACATGTATTCACTTCCCTGACCGAAAAACTGAGCATGTGGACTGTGCCTTTAAGGACATGGCTTTAAAAGTTTGAGAAATTCTGTGTAAAGTGAGGAGAAAAACAATTTATGCATTTTAAAGAGTGTAGTTCTGCACATCCAAAATTGACAGACTTGACTTTGCATAGATGCTGTCATCCTTTACCCAGATTTAATCAGCACAATGCTCTGAAGTAATTTTGCTTGGAGCAGCCCATTCTTTCCTCTAAACATGTGTCTATTCAGTGTCCTTCAGTGTGTGCTCAAGAGGCTGAGCGACTTGGCCATAATCTTGCTTTTTAGGAAGCCTCACTCTCTTCCCAGGTTCATTAAAAATTGCTTTCCTCATGTGTGATTTCTAAGCTATTTAATAGGAACCTGATTGTTATCTTGCATGACTGTCAGTGGTAGGTACTTGTTGCAATGACTGAACCTTATTTTCCAGGCTACAGCCTGGCTGAGTTCAGGGTTGTAGTGTGGAAGATGGCAGAGAAATTGCCCTGCCTGTCCTGTTCCTGGGAAAACAAAACAACTGTCCAACCAGCAGCATTCCCAGGATGCCCGGGAGGATTTGGGTCATTTCTGGATAAGCGAAAGAGAGTTACTTTTGCAACATAGTGGCAGTATTTTCTCCCATGTATATATGGGAAATAGTTGTCTGTCTTTCAGGCAGGTCAGGTTGAACCCACGTCTGGATTTCATGCTTGTGGGTTTCTGAAGTAACACAACTTGCTGCAGGTGTGGAGAGGAGGGAGACTTGAAATCAGAGCTCATTTTTCCCCATGTAACCAGCTTTTTGATGCCTGGCAGCAAAAGATGGCTATGGTGGTTGTTTTAGTTGCATCTAATGCTTTTGATTACTTTGGACAAGAGTACATTGTTCTTCATTTTTGCCAGAAATGCACATTTGATGCCTAAGACTTGAGGAACTGTGATTCCTTCCCTTGTTCTAAGCATTCTGTAAGATTTTCCTGATAAAGCCTGATTGTCTTGGGCTCTGCTATGCAGGTGCCTTGAGGGCAAAGGTACCATTTCATAAGAGTATTTGTTAAGGCTTTATGCCATTCACTTGTGATGTCAGACTGGAGAGAAAAGGAGGTAGAGAAACTTGTCTCATCACCAACATTCAAAAATGAAATAGGGAACTGTGACAGATCCTGGGCTTTTAGAAGTCTGTCATGTTTGCTGTGTTCTTACAGGCCATCAGCAAGTTCAGAGCTTTTAAAAATTGAAAAGCTCCAATTGAAATTGGAGGTGCTGAATACTTCTGAAAAGTGGGACATGCAAATGTACAGTCTTTGCAGCTTAGTCATGCAAGTAGTTTTTGTAGCCAAGTAAGAACAACTGCGGGAGGAAATGCTCAGTGCTCACCATTTTCTGCCCTTCTGTCTATTCTCAACTTCAAAGACTAATAGAGATTACTTATGAAGATGTTTAAGAAGGTGGTTTAAATAGCTTTGGCCTTTAGACTCACAAGAAATTGTAAGAGTTTTCTAATTGATTTAGTTATATATTCTTGGTGGAGGGTATCTAGTGGTTTGGAGACATAGTAGTAATTTCTCATGCCAGATACTAATTATTTTGATTCTGATATTTAGATATTAAGGCCACTGTGTGTAGTATTGACAAGTATATACCATATGAATTCAAAATATGTTTTTATTTGTCATAAGTGTGTTTGTTTTCAGTAGTTTAGTTTTGCCTTGTTAGAGGCAGAAATCAATGTTGGGGGTAACAAAGGATCTGACTAGCACATGGCAAAAGATATAGCTGCATGTGTGAGTTAAAAATTTACTGTCCCGTTTAAGTGATTGAAACCTGGTGAGTGGTTCTGCTTATACTTTCATGATGTGTTTCCTGAAATCTGTTGTAGACTTTTTCTGTATTGTTGATTAATTTCATTACCTGGGTCTATTACTGCGTCGTTTCTTGCTTAATGTTGTCAGCATTGTCCAAGGTTTCAAGCAAATTTGTCGTCTTTGCTGAGTACCACGTGTTCTCTGGTGTTTACCTGTGATGTGAGTTGGGTGGGTGTTATCACCTCCCATGTGTTTGACTTGAGCTGAGCACAGATTTAAATGTGTGCTCTCTCTTCAGTGGAATTACCACTTGTGAAGTACAGCTGATTCTTAAAAGAAAATTTAAGTAGTTGTGTACTAGAAACACACTTCAGCAAGCAGAAAGTCCTTCTTTGGAGCAGGCCACTGTGCAGAAGAGTCTGGTGAATAAGACCTGTTTATGTGGAAGACTCAACAGATCCTTTACTGTAAAGTTCACTGGAGTTCATTGTCTTGCCTGACATCTGCAGATAAGTGAGATGTTAAAGATAACAAAACATTGAGAGGAGCGACAGCCTCCTCTTAGAGCAGAAGGCAGACTTCAATACCATCTTCAAAAAGAAAACAACCAAACCTTTTTGTTCATGTTTGTTTCATTTATCTGTGGATTTTTGCCAGTGCAAAGGATGCAAGTATCTGTGCTTTTTCCTTTTAAAGATGTCTTCAACGAAATGTTAACATGCCACCTAAAGGAGATCAAAGTGCCTGCAAATTTTGTTAGTCACAGGGATACTTCTGTACTTCTGACACTGTTTTATTTGTCATTATGTTTTCTACCTTTTCAGCACAAAGCTAAAATATTTTCCCCCATTTCTCTCTCAACAGAGCTTTCTGCAGAAGCCCAAGCAGCATTACGTGAATTTGAGGAGAGGGAGAGGCAGCTTAAGCAGGGGCGGTACGGCTCCAGGAGAGGAGGGAGAAGAGGAGGCTCAGTGATGTGCCACGGAATGGGAGAACAAAGGAGAGACAATAATGATAGGGGAAGAATGAAGGATCACAGGCCTGCACTGCTGCCAAACCAGCCATCAACAATGGTACCTTTTAATCCTTAGTATTCTTTGAGCATCCTTGCAGGAAGTCATGGAGAAATGCATTTTTAAATCATGAATCTTTGCAAAGGTAGAATATATATTCCAGTGTGGACCTTCTGCTCTTTCAGGGCACTGTTAGGCAGTGTGGGCTTGATGTGATGTGATGATTGTGAAGTATGTACTTAGTCCTGTTACTGGCTTCACCTTGAGCAGTCTCAAGGCCTGCAAATGAAAAGTGCATTTTGACTGATAGGTCACAGTCACCTGCTGGTTTGCATGAAGATGGAGGAAAAACTGAATTCCTCTGAGAAGTCTTCTACATGCCACATGGAAACATGTTCAGTCCCACATTATTCATAATAATGTCATTTAAAAAATACAATTCTGTTAAATACTTCTTGGGTTCTGTCAAGGTAATATTTTTGCTCATACTTCTTAAAAAACCTATTTGCATATAAGCTATGCTACTGTGGAGGTAAATAAAACCCTAGGACAGTAATCACCACTTCATTACTAGATAAGTTATTATTTTTGGATTCCAAATGAAATTTAGCTTTGTTACTACTTTCTTTTTCTCTGCTGTGCTTTGCGTTACAATCTAAAAGACTTTACTTTTTCCGTCAAAAAACCCTACAAAACCCAAAAACAACTCCAGCAAGTGATCAAGAGATCAACACTTATTTTTGTTCACTGTCATAAAATATACTGGAAGCTAAGACTGTAGAACAGAGTCTGTACATGTCTTTGCAGGACAAGGTCATCTGAGTTAAAGGTGATTTTTTCCAACAGCAGTAAGTAGGTGCTGGTCACTGGCAGGAGTCGGTGGATATCTCAGTGTTTGAGAGCCCTGCAGTAGAGTATTTCGTGCTTTTTAAGCAGTGAAAGGTTGAATAATTTTTTTTTCTGTTTTGCTGCAGTCCATGCAAGTGATATTTTTTTTTTTTAATGTAAATGTTGTTGTGCTCATCACAGTGTCTTCTTGTGCATACTATGTAGCTGCTTTGCTTTATGTATATGGCTGCTGAAAGAAACAATCTGTAACATCTTTGTGGTTAAAAGGTGCCTCTTTGGGTATCCTCACTGGACTAGGACTGATACCTGGTATCAGTGACTTCAGAGACAGAAGAATGTCTCTGAGAAGAAACACAACTTTTTTTTAAATTAACACTGATTTTGGCCATTTGTTTTTGAGAGTTGAGTAGCAAGAGACTTTCTTCTATGTTAGGAAAGATACCTTTGAAAGGTACTTTTAAGTGAGTTTTTTCTTCAAGCAGTATGGATAAGTGTGCTGAACTGATATCTGAAGAGTATCTGAATTTGTGCTGGACTGATACCTGAATTTGTATTTTGACTTTTGTTGCTAGTGCTAGGCCTGTTATCTCAGAGAGGCTCTTCTATATCTGAGACAAAAGATAGTGGATTTGTTTTGATACTAGGACTCAGATTTCTAGTGACCTTCACACAAACAATATTGCAGTTAATGACACTTTCCACTGACATGTGAAACTAGACCGTTTCACTGTTAAAAATGAGTGAATGTGTCTGCATTTCCTGTGTTCCTTTGCTCTTTGCTGTCCTCTTCTTCACATGACTCTTTTTGATTGCTTCTTTGCATTCCTGTGCTGATGGTTTCTAGCAATTCCAGTTTATTATAGGGAAAAGAAGTTTCTCTGTTCATAATTTGCCTTAATTGTTCTCCAGAGATGTCTTAGTTTTGTGCTCATTTATGTCAGGATATTTTAATTTTAAAGCCTAGTGACTCTGTTCTTTTGTCTGACTTTAGACCCACTCACAGAGGTTAATTCCAACACACCAGCAACCTGTTATGAGTCTGTTCCAGCAGCAACAGCAGCAACAGCAACAACACCACCAACAGCAGCAGCAACAGCAGCAGCAGCAGCAGCAACAGTTACAATCTCTGCTTCCTTTACAGCATCAGCATCATTCTTCTCCTCCTCCAGGGCTACATATGCCCCCTCAGATAGAAACACCTCGAATAATGATGACTCCCCCTCCAGTGACACCTCAGCAACCGAAGAACATACACATAAATCCACATTTCAAGGGGACGGTAGTGACGCCTGTACAAGGTGAGCTTTCTGAACACCTTCCTAGTCATGCAAGCGTGACTCATCTCATTCTTTGCCAGAGATGGAACAATTTGTTTGTTTATCACTTCATGGAAATGTGCTTCAGGCTGCTGTTTTTTTCTTGAAGCTTGAAACAAATGTTTTGCCTGAAGTAAGACATAATGTTTTTGGACTGTGGCCAACTGAGCAAGCAAAGCCTGTTCAGCTTTTATCATGTTTGCTATTCTAATGTGAAGTCTGTGAAGAGCAGTAAAAATGGAAACCAAAAAGAGAATGTGCTTTTCAAAAACCAATAAATATCAGTTTTCAAAACTAGGAAAGTACTGCACTTTTTAAATTTCCAGGACATTCCAGCCATTCACAGAACGACCATCTACCTGTTCTGGTGAGAGGCTACTGAGGCACTCCTTGCAATGTAATTGCTCTGTGAAACATACCAGTTGCTGTCCTTACTTGACAAGATACACACCCTCAATTCTCCTTTCAGGACCACATCTGTAATTGTTTTGATTTGCAAATATGTTTTTTCTCTAAGTTAACACAAACATTCTTTGGGCTATGCTTCTCAGGGTAGCTCTCAGCAAAGCTATTCATGTTACTGATTATTTAGGAAGTGTTTAATCCCAAAGAGGGTTAAAAAAGAGACACCTGCATAGCTCTGATTTCTGATTATGTTGACACAAGGAAAACTATAGAAATACATAAATATTTATACATGTTTACCATTAGATTTTCTGTAATTCCCCCCCTTCACATCAGCAGAACTCAAGCCAGTGCTATCTTTGCTTCATTTATTTAACCAATGAAAAGCAGGAATTTGGCAGGGTAGAATATTGCCAGTGTATGGAGGTCTGTTGTGCTTCTCACAGATGGCTTTGTAGTAGCTGTGTCAGAGAGCTTAATTTGCTTTTCCCTGTGGTGCTTCCCACCAAATTATGCATCAGGACAGATTATCTGGAAACACTCCAAAAGACCCTTTACTCTTGGATTTGTGCCTTCTGTGCATTTTTCTAGCACTACCAAAGTAAAGTTACTGTTTAGTGAGAAACAAAAACTGCTTTTAGGCTATTCTAGCTGCCTTTTCTCTGTCCCTGTGAAACAGTACCAGATCTTTTCCATCTAAGTAAGCAAATGTGATCGTAATGCTGGGAATGGCTACTGAGGATTTTTGCTTTTGCCTATTGTCAAAAGTATACTAGTGTATTTCCTTTCATCTCAGGAGCTTTTTTCCCACATTACTGGGCAGCTTCAGGCTCTTCTCAACTTTTCCACTATGTCTGTAGCATTGTGGCTGTTGCAGGTCTCTTGCTTGATCTTGTTCACAGTCTGTTTTTCAGTTTTCACGCACATTCTCATTTCCAGAAAGTTGTGTATATACTGCAGGTTAGGAGATCTTCAGTGTTGGATTTGTAAGGGGGGGGTGGGGCATTCTTGGGTTTTTTTAGGTCTTACACCTGCTGGCTTTATGTGCACACTCATTTCTTGGCTTCTAAAAGTCCAGGTGTTCTCTTAGACTGAGCAGCTCTGGAGAATGAGTGGTCGATTGTTGAATGGTGTTAAAACCTGCATTCAGCAAGGCCGTTCTGTGCTCTGTGTATTGATGGCAGCTGCTTCATATGAAATCCCTTTCTGCCATTCATTTTACTGAAAGACTTGGGAAGACTACTGGATTTTTCTGCTAATAGGTGTGCAGCATACTATTAAATACAATCTTTTAAGTCATTGTAGAAATCTAATTTTCTCAGTTAGAGAGCATATTGGAAGCTGAGTCTCCTGCAGTGACTGAGTAGTGGCTATCTCAGTCTTAATCTGTAGCAGTACAGTTATGTTACATGAAAGTAAACACTTGCACACGTAAGGAAAATATGAAAATGTATTAGAAATCAGGAGCTTTCTGTAGATAAATGAGCATAATTCTAAAATCTTCAATAGTATTTGCATATTAAGGTGAATTTTAAAGTAGTCACTGCAGGCAAATGGTAGATAGAAAATCAGTGTAGGGAGTGCTGTTCCAAACTTCCTCTTAAAAAGTCTTCCTTTAATCCATCTACTTGTAGCCCCAGTAGGCAGGAACTGGTGGTTGACAACATAAGGATGTGTTTCTCTTGCAGCATCATTTCTTTCAGGGTAACAGGAAGGATGAAAGATCACATTGACTTCATGTTCTTGATGATGTCCTGCCCCTTCTTGGCTGAAGATATTTCCAGATACATGAGGGAAATACAGTCAGATAGATGTAAAGTTTATTGGGATTCTGTTGTTGAAAATGTGATGCCTGGAAGCTAAAAATGCCATGTCTGGAAGTGCACGATATGCACACTTAGGTTCTGGTAATTTTAATGGTGTGCTGTCATGTTTTAGTGTAGACTGGCATTTTTTCCTCTCTAATTTTATGGCAGGATAAAGCTCACACACTTCTAATTGTCAGCACCAGGGACACTTTTCCTAACTGCAGATCATAGAAATACACTTTTTAACATCTTTTTGGTTTGAGTTTGTCTTGAAATACGTCGAGTATATCAGTATTTTCTAAAATAGACTCAAACGTCCTGTAAATTGTTACAAAATTTTCATGTGAATAAAATACCATCTATAAGAGCTCTAGTAGACAGCTATTTCAGCCTGAAAGGGAGTAGAAACACTGTTGAAGAATCCATCCTATCATTGGCTTATTCCTTTGATGTTTCAAAGGCAAATCTCTTACAGTAGCCACCGTCTCCTTTCCCAGCCTTGAATTCTGAT
>VZTR01031798.1:15605-58992 GCA_013400775.1 Chaetops frenatus
GCAAAGAGAAAGAATCACTGCAAAAATAAAGTAGATTCTAACATATTCTGTGATAATACTGAGGCCTGATCTATATTCCCTGTTTTGAGCAGCTGAGTAATAAACCTTGTTGAGACTCTGCTTGATTGATAGATGGCTTCTATCCAGTGACTCCAGATAAGACAGTAGGGAAAAAGCATCACAAAAACAAAACGGAAAAAAATAAAACTGATCTCAGGCTGTTATGGTCTGATGGCTCAACGTGCTACTGGTGTCTGCCAGCATATTGATTCTTCACATTTGATAGCACTAAACTGGCNGCTGTGTTTGAAAGAACTGTAGGACAGAAATGATTACTGGTTTACCAAGCAGACTTCACAAATAATTTACAGGACAAATTTTGTTCAAATATCTACTGGATTAATTTGGATTCTGTCTCCCTATACATATAAACTGCTCTTCATAGCACTGGGTGTCCTATGCATGGAGAGAGAAAAGAATATTACTGAGAGTATGTGCTGTGTAAATGGCACATTGGTTTATGTTCAGGGATGAAAGTCTTGAATCACATTAATTTGTACTGGGGTTTTTCTTGTGTGTGTGATTTTAATTGGGTGAATGTTACTTAGAAAATGTGTTTAGAAAACTTATAGTAGAAACTGTATTGTGTTATTTACAAGGGTCCTGGATTTTAAAAGGAAATATATTTGTCCTCCAATCATACATCATGGTTAGCATTAGATCTTTGAATTCTTCCCAGCTTTCCCCACAAATAGTTTAGTTTGCCACTTAGGAATGTGTTATACTTTTGGATGTGTAGTTGAGGGAGATGTAATCAGGTCAGAGATACATACACATGTCTGAAAAAAAGCCATTCAGACAACATTCCTCAGATGTTGCAAATAGTCAGATTTTACTATAAATGAGCAGTATCTAGCAGTGTTCAGGGAGTAATGTGGGAATGTTACAGAAGGCTGTATTTCCTGTGTGTGGGTTAAAGATTTAATCCTTTATGTAAGATGAAAGGCACAGTAGGTTTTTGAAAGGGTATATGCATTCACTGAGCCAGAGAATAATTATAGCACAGTGAGTTATAAAATTGATGTTTCTATGTTCAGTTTCATTGTCTTGTTGTAGCCTGTGTCTTAATGGAATAATTACCCTTCCATTAGTGTGTTTACTCTGGGAGGTGGAGTAGTACCTGCTTTCATTTATCTGACTTGTTTTTTAACTCTTTTATGAAACTTGTTTTTTGTGAAATAATTTGATTGTGAAATTTCCATTTCCTAGATGAATAAAAGGTGAGGGGAAGAAGGAATTGGTACTTCAGATTTGATTTTTATCCAGTTTTTATTGGATCTATTCAGGACTCAGATTTTTGTAGCGTTGCTGATGTGGGTATTTAAAGGTAAAAATGTAATTTATAACAGGGAAATTATATTTATAAATGGGTTTACATTTTGTTATAAACACTTGCTTGTTTGTCTTGCCCCATCCATTCTCTCACTGACTCAGTCACCTAATGTTGCTTGAGACTACCAGGTGCTGGGTTTTGTGGTGTCAGTCTCAGCAATTGCTGTCTGATGTTTCAGTCTGTTTCTGCCTTGGAAACCTTTGAGGGCTTTGGACTTTGTTGAGATGATTTCTCTCTCCCCTTTGTCCATCCTTCCAGGAGAAATACCATCAGGGTGAGATTGTCAAAAAAGCTGCCTGAGTATTGATTCAAGGCATACAGGCAAGGCTCTAAATGAGCCGTAAGGACAGCAGATCTAAAAGGCTGGAGCACTGGTCTGCTTATCCAGCAGCACCAGCTCCACTCCTTTTTCCATGTAAGTATGCTTGATAAAAAGATGCAAAGAATTCTAACCTCATTCCAGCTTCTTACAGATTTCTTCCACTTTGTACCTGCTCTTTCTGTTCCTTATTTCTGGCTGCTGGTTATATTTAGTGTTGGTGTCACAGCCAGTCTGTGAATCCTACAGGCATGAAAATTTCCTTTCCTTCATGGAATGAAATAAAGACTCACAATAAGCTCTTGCTGTACCAGTTGCTCTAAAACAACTCTAGGTTTTTTTTGCACACAGTTCTAACACGCTGCACTGACAACTTTATTAATATTGACATTAATTTTGCAGATTTCAGTTGCGTGCTAAGATGAGGGGTTGGATGTAAGGCTAGATCATGTAAGGGAAGATTACACAAGAGGAAACACTGATTCCTTTTACAAGCATTCATTTCTGCCAGAGAGTGAATCTTTGGTACCTGCTATATATCAGAAGCAGCATTCCTTGTCCCATGGATAGAAAATGTCCACAGCATGGTTTACTGTGGGACTGGGAGAGCCCCACAGATGAGTGATGCCTCTCACACTTTTCAAGGCACTCTTTGGAGGAGCACACAGGTGAGCTGGGCTCCCTCCTGGGACTTTTCCCTTCTTTGCACAGCCACCATTTTGCAGACACTACCAGTGCACAGTGTGAAGGAGGCTTAAACACTATATTTGATTTAATTGTATGTCATTATACCTCCTTTAAAATAGGCAGGGTGTTGATAAAGAAAGAAGCATACATTCCATTATTTCTTTAAATAACAAGAATGAACTCTTCAGCACAAGTGAAAGCAGACCATATGCCTTCCCTTTGGGTATCCCTTGGCACTGAGGTTCTGGCATCACAGTCCTTCGTGTAGAAGCCAGCAAAAGATGTTTAATGGCTTTCAGACTCCGAAATGAGTTCTGCGGCCATGTGTGTCCCTCTCCAGTTGTCTGAGGAGATGAGCTTGAATTACAGCTCAGCCACTGCTGCCAAGTACTTTCCATTATTCCAGCAGACCAGGTTGCCAAGCAGGATTTATGGTCCTTTTAACTCAATATCAGGCGATGGAGCAGCATTGTGTGATACAGGCTGTATACCAGATATTCTTATCAATGGAGCAGGGCTCTTTAGAATCAGGGAGATAATCAACTCTGTAACTCTCACATTGGTAATTGGCACCACTCAGAACACAGTTAAATATAAAAATACAAACTAGGAGCGCAGAAGAAATGACTTTGTTTTTTCTGTTGATTAAGTTACTATGCAGATCATACAAATTGCTTTCACATTAAGATTTTCTAACCTCCTTCCTTGCCCTCTGTCCGTGAAGTTTTGAATATGCCTGCAATACAGTAGCTCTTTTGATTGGGTACAATTTTGATAATTGCAATTGAATATTATTTTTAATCAGTTGTGATCTGAGACAAAGCTGGCTTTTGTGTTGCTAATAGCAATGAAACTCTGAATATATTAAGCTTTATTTTTCATTGCTATGAACAAAGGGATAGTTATGATATAGAAGTAAACATTTACATTCTGATATAAAAGAACAATTGGCTTTTTTTCTGTGATATTCATAGTTTAAGACTCAGTTTTAGCATGAGCCAAAAACCTATCTTTTTAGTTATTTATAGCCAGGGAAAAAAAAGGCAAATGATTTTAGAGTGGTCTACATATATTTGCAGAAAAGATAAGCTATATAACTGCCTGTGCTGCTGTATCTCTACTAATTTGAATATAATGAGCAAACTCTCACCTCACAAAAATTGGGTCCTGGGGGTTAACTTATTAGCTTTTTATCTCCTGTGCTATAAAAAATGTCATTGCCATGCAGCTAATTATATTAAATAGTTACAGATATAAAATACATTGGAATAGTAGTTTAATAAGCAGACAAAAATAAATGGCATTGCAGCTATGATTTTCTTGATTCTATTTTCCCCAAATATTACTGATTTATAAGATGTTTTGAATGTCCTTGATGGGGATACAAGCAGCCGTGCTGACCTTTAGTGCAAACTCAAAAACAACAGCTGTAAACCACAGGTAAATTAGAACATGGCTTATGTCAGTGTGATTGCAGTACCTTTTTATAACCAAACAAAAATAAAAAACAATAAAACAAAGAGCAACATTTGTTCTTTACTGTTCACCATGAAGTATTCAACTATTGAAGCAAATTATTCTTGTGTAATAAATAACTGCTGGTGGATTTTACTGGGCATTGGACTTGGCTTCCAAAAACAGTTTATGCAGTGAATCCTTTAAAAATCTATTTCTTTTCCTGTGTCTGTGCTAGACACAAGCTTCAATATCCTTTATGCTTTATATGAATCTTCTCAGATTCCAAAAAATCCCTTTAATGGCATATCTGGTGCTCACTATCATGAATACATGTATGTTTTTCGTCTTCCATTTCATCTTATTGCTTGAGAAGAAAGGCATTGCATTTATGTTACGAGGAAATCTAGCTAATGACTAAATTAGTGGTATTCAAAAGATACCAACTAAAGCTAAATTTGTATTGATGTTTACAGTTTCCATTAGATTTCTGGATGACTAAAGAAACCAATTATTAAGCTGATATAATGAGACCTGATATTCTTATGTTATTCTACCATCACCGACTAAGCCATCTCAATTTCTGAAAGAAAAATCCACAGAAAATACACTCCCAACTAAACCCTCAGGGAAATAAGACATGACTTGAGCCAACATATACTGGAAGCTCAACTGCTCTCTCACAGTGGTGTCAGTCTTCATAGTGTGTTCATGGTTTGCTAGGAACTCCATTTGCAAATCTGTTCCTTTGCTTAGCTTTAGCTGGGTTTCAACTTAAAGAAACCCTAAAATAACCTGCAAAGAAAGACTTTTTCTTCTTCACTTTATCAGGAAGGTCTCCAGAGCTGCTGCTTTCCCTCTGCCCCTTCCTCTGCACCAGTGGTGAGCTTCATCTGTAAGGTTCCATTAGATGTTTTCCACTGTGGCTTTGGGGAGTAAATGCCTCACTCATTTTCTGTGGAGTGTCTTTGTTTGTCCTAAACTGGATCCATTTGACTTATTTGCTGGTATTTTTATTTGAAGCAATAGAAAAAACAAGGTTCTGGTAATGTACATTGGGGCTCAAAAAGACAGCTTTCACTGAGGATATCTTTTGGGGATTTTCCTATTTGGAGGAATTAGGATTTGTTCCTCTATGACAGCACTCCTCAGAAATGTAGGAGTTCATTTCTCAGTTGCATGGAGCCATTTGGTTTTTTATTTCAGCTTCAATTTCCCTTCCAGAGAAGCTTTAGAGGTTAAAGGAATGTGATATTAAAGGTGATTAGGTGGAGGTTATATGACCTGCCTGTAGATTTTGGAAAGTAATATAAATTTCTCTCTGGTGGTTTTCTTATTTTCCCTCCTCTGCCTTCCAGCACATGGATTGCAACTTCCTGGAGCACTTGTGGGTGCCTGGAGGATAAACATTCAATTTTGGGCACTGCAGGGATGCTTTCATCTCCATCCTGGTGCCCATTCAGAGGCAGAAATCCTTATGTGGACAGATTCCCATCCCCACCATGGGCAGGTCTGTGGGAAGTCCTGGGCCTGTGGAGGTCCCTGGCTTTGTGCACCCTATTCATTGTGCTCCTTTGACTCAAGGGCTGCTTTGGTTTGTGTAATTTTACAAGCTACTGAAGCAGGACCTATTGATATTTAAAAAATAATTAAAGCAGTCAGAGTATTGAGTATTAAAATGCTGCCTTTATGCAGTATCTACTTTTTATATTACAGCATAAGATTTTCACTCTACTTCTGCTATTATGAATCCATTACATGTAAATGAATGAATACTATTGTTAATAACCATTTACAGCATACAGTGTTAAAGTTCCAAAGGAGCTATTAGAGTTTACTGTATGCTGTGAATATATATGAAGAACAATACACAAACCTCAGCTAAACCATAATGAGTGCATTGACATAACATCAGCTCTGAAAAGAATCTAAGACTCCATAGCATGTGAATGGCAAAACAAAGAAATTCAAGGTCCAGAGTCCTCTTCTTTAAATCACCCAGCCCCAGTGTTGTGTGATGGGTGTCATTACAGGTAACAGTTGTGCAGTGCTGCTGGTAATGGAGAATGCCCTGATTACCTCTTGTAGGGTTTAGTTCACTGTGTCACCTCCTGTGGTGCTGGGATGGCCCCCACGTTTGGGTTATCCTGTATTTCAGCATGCAGAGTGTACAGGGACATTCACAGCTTGTCTGGTTTGGAATATTTTAGGCAGAGCACAGCCTAGGTTTTGTGTCTATAGCTGCATTTGTGTCACAAGAGTGTGATGTGTCTCTGTGGCAAAGTTAAGAGCTTTGGTAACACCTTCAGTACAGATGCAGGTATAAATAAGTCCAAACACACGATAGACTTACTTCAAACCACTGCAATATGAATTTCTTCTGCTTCTATGACAAATCTGGAGACAATTTTTTCAGAGGTGAGATACCTTTTGATTCTTTGTTGGTTTATTCTAACACTCCAGTGACAAACTTTATGGTACTCTTTCATTACCAGAGTGGTAGGGAACAGCTCAGAGGGAGCAACAAGAGCTAACAAATTGCTTCAGTTCTTACATCCATTAGCCTGACCAAGGACTCCCAGTTCCTACTTTTTCAATTATATTTTGTATTTTAGTTTATTGCTTTTGATTGCAGCATTAATCTGTTCTGGAGGAAATGTACTGAAGTTCTTCGTGTTCACTGACCACACTTAGGAGTTACTGGAAATGGAAACCTAAATGGCTGTCCAAATTTGGTGTTAATTTCAATACTCTTGGCTTTTTAGATTCATTTTAAAAACTTTTCTCCTTTTACTGACTTCTCAAAATATGAACCAGATTATTGCTAGCTGGCACAGACTTTCATGATGAAGGTCACTAAGGTCATCCTTTAATTTTAGATTCCTCTGAGCCAGTTGTAGCTTCTGAAAGTTTCCCAAGAGCCAGGAGCACTATCTAACGAGCAATCTTTGTGAAGTTAGAATCCTTGCTTTTCTGAAATGCAGGTGGAAGGCAAGTAGAAAGCAAAGTTTTGATCTTTGGAATCCAGACACAATTCTCAAAACATAGACAGCTCCAGAGAATAATGTTGCCTAGAATTTTCTGGCTGTCCACAGCTGTGTCCTGCAGAACTCAGTCCTGAGGTCCAGTGGCTCCATAAAGGCAGTGGTGACATTAAATTTGAAGTTTTAAGAACTGATTTTCCATCAAAAGGTAAAATTCTTCCTCTCAGTATGTCAGAACATGAATTAAACTGGTTAAGCCAAGGAAAGGATAATGAAATGGCCATCTGAATGAAAAAAAAAAAAAAGAAAAGGGAATGTCCCTCTGGTGGTGGGGATAAACTTCTCACCAGAACATGAATGAAATGGAGGGGCTTTGCAGGAAAGCTACTTTTCTGTTTGAGCATTAGTTGTAATAAAAGGGTAACAAATATGCAGACAGAGACTTGTCATATAGGTCATTTATTTTTAATCAGGGAGACATCTAAATAGTAAATTCATGATAGGTCTGTTTTGTGCACTTTTCCTCAGCTATACTGAAGGTCATTAGTTAAAACTTCTCTCTGTAGTGTATATTTCTGGTGGAGCAGGGTGTGCTCAGACCTCCATGAAAAGTTTGTAAAATGACTCTTTCTGACACACAGAGAACCATCGAGGGCACTGTTAGAGACCAGCAGCCTTACCTTGTGCTGTGCTGGTACCCACAGAGTCCTAACAAGTAGCCTGCCTGACAACCTCAAAAATTAAACACCTTAAAACCCATACTCTCTCTTCATAGTTCATCTCTAGTCCAAAAGTAGTCTGTTATTTTAGTATCTGTTTTCTAAGCACGTCTCCTTTAATTAGGTCCTGTGCACTTCTCAGATTTGTTTCTTTGCCAATATTAAACAGTTTTCTGTATAGCGAGCAGATTCCAAGGCAGATGTCCAATCTTTTTGGATTTTGCTTACTGATTGTAATAAATTTATTACTTCTTCCATGCAAACATAGAGCAAAATTCTTTTGGTGAGTAACAGACGTACACTGAGTGTCTGTAAAACCACATCAACACAGCAGGAGCTCGGAAGCATTAGTGGTAATAACTTCCAGTGTGGCATTTCCATGTACTTTACTTCAGGTTTCTGGGGGTTTTTTTCTCTCTTCTATTTCTTTGGCCAAGAATTTGGCTAAAGCTTAAACTTCATGTTATATGCACTCCATTCAAAAATGTTCAAGGAAACTTGTTCAGGAGACTCCTCCAACAAACTCAATACCCAAGCCACTTAGAGTTTAGAGTTTAGAGTGCAAATCAAGTATGTATCAATAAAAAGTTAGAACTAGGAAAGGGCAAACATGCTCAGGGAAAGACCAGAATCAGATTAGGCAGGAAGGATCAGGCTCTTGAAGGTTGTTATGCTCTCTTTAAGAACTTCAAAAAGGAATAAGCAGAGAATAAGTGACTGATTCTATTTGAAGTTGGTGTCATCTGAAGAGATGGGTTCCCAGAGGTGCAGGTTGCACATCTGTACCTTCAAGGAGTCTCTGCAGACCTATCAGCCAATGCTGTACCTGTCAGCTCTGTGTATTGTACTTGGTTTTGCATATTATAAGGTCACATTCTATTCTCTTTATAAAAGATGTGGGAGAAAAAATTCCTGAACTATTATTGGAGGAATCTATTTTCCTAAATAGATAGAACCATTGTGAAAATCAGCTTCAATTTATGCCATATTTATGCATCATAAGTCTTTTCTTATGCATCATGAGTCTATACTGAGTCTGTCAGACCTACTGGCCATCATGGGGTCATTCCCTATGCGTGTGCAGTGGTTTGACTGGCTTTGGTTCCAGGCTGAAGAGGTTTTGGAGCACCACCATTCCCAGGGCCACCACCCTCCTTAGCACTGACCATGCTCAAAGGGTCCATTGTGCAATCCCCCAAATTCAATGAGCCTGCCTGAATGGATATAGTTACACATGGGGTGAGTGTTCAGGATCCCACTGAGCCCAGCCAGGTTGTGTTACTGTCAGGCAATTACTTCCCAAAAGAAAGAAAATTGAAATGTGTCATTAAGGCCATTCTGTGCATTGTTTGTACATACTGGAAAGGAGAACAAAGTACATGCTCTTAACAGCTAACAGGAAGAGTATTTGTTTGTTTTCTCTTTGTCCCTGTTAAGGCACTCTCAACATGCCAGAGCTGAGAACCTTTAATTTATCACCTTCCTGTGCTTGGAGCTTTATTGCACTCATTGCTTAAGCTAATGCAGGTGGTTGTGCCCTGCTTTGCAGCTGCTTTTGCTGTTCCTGATGGTTGCAGTTCAGATTTTTTGCTCTGCTCCTGTTTCTTAGACATAGAAATTGATGCTTCAGTTTATTTCATTTACATTAATCAGTCTTTTATCATTTTATTGCCACTTCTCTGCTGTGACTCTAAAGGAAGAACAATGTTTATTCCCTCTGCCCAGCAAGGTTTAAAACGGATTCTCTGTGCTACAACTGTTCTTTGTTTCTTTATAATGCAGCTTCATCTATTGTTTACAGTGTATTTATGAGCAGCAGAGACTTGATGCCTTTTAGAATGAAATCCTTCATTCTTTCTAAAAGTCTCCTTGTGTTTTTGTAAAGCACTAAGTATCTTGGTGGTGTTCAAAAAAAGGGTCATGGCTATGAGCACAACAGAGAGGAAGCAAACTGTCAATCTAAAAATGGTTCCTCTTACTCAGCAAATCCTCTCTCTCTGGATTCAGAGCTGTTGGATGGTAGTGACATAGAAAGCTTCTGGTAATCTTTATTGCACCTGTTCACACTGCAAAGTCAATATAACTCTGAGGGCTTAAGCTGGATTGCACTTTGATCACACATGTTGGTATCTATAGCTCCAGTCTGGAAAGGAGCTGCTGCATGTGGAGTACAATATTAATTATCAATAAGTAATCTAGGGGTGCAGTTCTATTTTCAGGCATTATTTAGGTACCTCAGGAACCAAAATCTCTTGGCATTTTCACAGTAGTGGGATTTTACAGAGATTTTTTTTGAAGATAGTGATTTTAGTCATGGTGAAAGTGTGTTGTTTACAAGTAACTCACACAGGGTTGGGGCTGGGTACCCCCACAACATAAATTGTGAAGTGGTCATTAACAGGAAGGATTATGGTTTAGATTTACATTAAATTACACCGAAGAAAGTAATACCAAATTCCAGCCATTCCCATGCAAACAGATGAAGGGTGAAATTAAAATTTTTCTGAAAATAATATGCTAATATGGGAATTAAGGTCATTAAATGAAAGGGAGTATGAAGAAACAAAACAATCAACTTGATATTAATTTTTTTAATGCTAAAAGTTACAGCTTGAACACTCAAAGGACTTTTCAGACATGGAAAGTGAACTGTTTGCATTTTCATGAGGCCAACTTTAAAATAATGTCCTTCCTGATTAGCAGAGTGAGCATCATAGCATTTAATTGGGTAATGACCTCTGCTTAGTGAATGTTATAAACTAGAGTGAAATTTGAAAAGAGGTACAATAGCAAGCTGCAGTAATCATGTTTCTATTGGTATTGCCAATTGAAGATCATGAATGATAAACATTAAACCACAACATGTAAACAGTTTTTTCCCTGCAGAATTTAGGCTCAGACTGATCACTTGTCTCTCTTAATATGATTTGTCCTGGCTATTGAAAACAAGGACTCCTCCCTCCCCCGATATCTCTTCTAATGTAATTAGCATCTAGTCAATAATGTTCAGCATTTCATTTTACCGCTTTAATTAACAAATTCAATTTGTTCAAACCGCTGTGAAAACAAATTAAAAGCCCAGTGAATAAAAACCTTAGTGCCAGAGATGTGTCTAAGGTGTTCACCAACCCTTCCTCTGTTAGAAGATCACCTTCTGTGGTTTCTTTCCTCCTGTGAAGATGATGGGTATTTTCAAAACTTGGTCTGATTTTTTTTTTCCACTGGACCAAGTTCAGATTCATTGTGGCAGGATTTGTCTGGATTTTTAATTCTGATAGAGATGGTTTCACACCAAATGCCAAGCCCAAGGAACAAAGCAAGGCTGTCTGGTCCTGGTGCAGACACTGTAAATGTTGAACATTTACTTTTAAGCATTTCCAAATGTTCATCACCTTGGCTTTTGCTGTGCCTCTCCCAGTCTGCACCAACAAGTGCAAGGCAGACTTTGGGTGCACATGCAGCAGAGTCTGCACAGCCGCAGCTGCCTCCACAGCAGCCTGTGTGTGGCCAGGACAGAGCTGCTGCTTTCTGCTTCAGCTTTGAGGAAGTGGAGTCTCCTGAGGCTGCAGCACTGGGTACCCATCCCATGTTGGTGTCACAGCTCTCCCATCACCACCTGGGAAACCACCAAGGCTGTGACAGCCTCTCTGTCCCATCTTGTTGTGCTTTCCTTTTTGTTTTTTCTCCCAGTTTCCTTCGTAGATGATAGCATTGACTGTATAAACATTGTCAGAGCTCTGGAAAGGTTGAAACAATACAGATTGAGTTTAATAACTACTGTAAATGTCCCACAAACTTGGTCAACAGACCAGCGTGTGTTTATATGCACAATAAACACAAACACAGGCAACCCCCATACGGCTGTTCCGAGGTCGGCCTTCCCTTCCCAAAGAAGGTCACTGGCAACTGTGGGCTTTCTGCCAACATGCAGCATTTAGCTTTGCAATATTCATGCAATGGCTTTTTAATATTTACAGCTTTAGATTTGACACAGCTCTCCTTATGTATTCTGATTGCTTTGGCTTTTTCCAAGACCTTCCCGAGGTGGCTGTTTGAGAAACACATTTAAGAGAGTAAATGTTAGCTACTGAGCAGTACTGGGGTTGGAAATTGAGGCTCCTGAGGTGAGTGTTGCACCTCCACCAGCCACAGGGGCTCAGGAAAGTTTGTTGGTTCAGATTTCTTTTACAGATCAACGTGGAACAGTGGGCAGTGCACGCAGGCTCCCTGTGGATCTGCTTTGCATGGCAGCTGTGGTGTGTAACACACTGTGAAGTTTCGGCTGTGAGTTTTTCCTCAGCTATGGATCCAGTTTGTCTCTCCTTTGTTTACCCCTGTATAACCTGTCTATCATAGAATCAAAGTCATAGAGTGGCTTGGGTTGGAAGGGATCTTAAAGATCCCTTTGTTCCACCCCCTGCTATGGGCAGGGAACCTTCCATTAGACTAGTTTGCTCTAAGCCCCATCCAGCGTGGCCTGGGACATTTCCAGGGATGCAGCATCTCCAGCTTCCCAGGGCAACACATTCTGGTGCCTAAACCACTGAATATCAATGTATCAATCAGATGTACTTGAGAGATTTAGTGAAAATTGGCTAGTGGGCGCAGTGATGATAGATTAGCAGGGATTTTACATAAACTTACTTCTTCAGGATGCCAGGCTAAACACAGTTTGCTGTGTTTCCCTTTGCAGTGCCCTGTAGATGATTTGTTATTTCTCAGTTTGGGAATGCATAGCCTTTACTACTCCACTGACTTCATCTCCCCTTTTATGTGCTCTCAAGTTCATTACACTGCAATTGGCCATCACATTTGGATATTTTTTTTTTATAATCACTCCTAAAATTGATCTAGTATTAGCTAAACCTTTACCTGTTCGTTGCTGTACAAGAAAAAATGGTAGTATTTGCTGCAAGCTGAAGTCTGGAGGAAGTGAACCACTGAAACCTGATACCTTGTGATGAACAAGAATATGACCTGAAAAGCATGATCATGTATTAATGTAAACAAATGGATGCAAGAGCTTTCTGAGATCCTCACATGGGGGTGTTTAGAAAATTAATGTTCATATTGTCNTCAGGAAAGTTTGTTGGTTCAGATTTCTTTTACAGATCAACATGGAACAGTGGGCAGTGCACGCAGGCTCCCTGTGGATCTGCTTTGCATGGCAGCTGTGGTGTGTAACACACTGTGAAGTTTCGGCTGTGAGTTTTTCCTCAGCTATGGATCCAGTTTGTCTCTCCTTTGTTTACCCCTGTATAACCTGTCTATCATAGAATCAAAGTCATAGAGTGGCTTGGGTTGGAAGGGATCTTAAAGATCCCTTTGTTCCACCCCCTGCTATGGGCAGGGAACCTTCCATTAGACTAGTTTGCTCTAAGCCCCATCCAGCGTGGCCTGGGACATTTCCAGGGATGCAGCATCTCCAGCTTCCCAGGGCAACACATTCTGGTGCCTAAACCACTGAATATCAATGTATCAATCAGATGTACTTGAGAGATTTAGTGAAAATTGGCTAGTGGGCGCAGTGATGATAGATTAGCAGGGATTTTACATAAACTTACTTCTTCAGGATGCCAGGCTAAACACAGTTTGCTGTGTTTCCCTTTGCAGTGCCCTGTAGATGATTTGTTATTTCTCAGTTTGGGAATGCATAGCCTTTACTACTCCACTGACTTCATCTCCCCTTTTATGTGCTCTCAAGTTCATTACACTGCAATTGGCCATCACATTTGGATATTTTTTTTTTATAATCACTCCTAAAATTGATCTAGTATTAGCTAAACCTTTACCTGTTCGTTGCTGTACAAGAAAAAATGGTAGTATTTGCTGCAAGCTGAAGTCTGGAGGAAGTGAACCACTGAAACCTGATACCTTGTGATGAACAAGAATATGACCTGAAAAGCATGATCATGTATTAATGTAAACAAATGGATGCAAGAGCTTTCTGAGATCCTCACATGGGGGTGTTTAGAAAATTAATGTTCATATTGTCCACTCTAATTTCTCCTCAGTGGAGTCACCAATCCCTAACTTTCATTTATAATTGCCATGATAATATTTAGCGACACATACTGGTGGTATTGCCTGAGCAAATCTGTGTCTAGTGATTGCCTCTCTCTTCAGTTATGTATAGCTCATGCCTCTCTCTCTCTCTCTGTTTCCTTTATTTTCTCTTCTCTTTTTTTTTTTTTCAAATGTAACCTCATGCCAAATGGTATAAATTATCCAACCATCTGTCCCCCTTCTTCAAAACCCTGAGGGAAAATAGATCTGAAGTGTAGCTCATTTTCACCAAAATGCCAGTTGTAATAGATCCTGACTTTTGTGTCCACTCATCTTGTAACTGGTGGGAAATCCCACAGCCTTGAATTTTTTGGTAGCTATGTCAGAAACTTTAATTACCATGTGGCCAGTTTTGCCCCAGCTCAACCACGGCAGCAGCTCCTGGACCTTCTGGTTTTAATCTCACCTGTGACCAGTAGAGGAGCTCCCCCTGCCTGCTGTTTCTACAGCATTTTTAAGTGGGTTAACCATTTACATTTTCCAGATATTTTCTTTGAGGTTTAAATAATTTCATGTAGTTATATATCTGCCCCCCCACCCCTAATTTTCTGTCTTGTAAAATAATAATAAGGAAACTGATTTTGCTGCATGAGTCAATTTGCAAATCAAGCAGCCTTTACGTTATTTCCCTGTCTGCTGAGTTCCTGCGCCACGTTTTGCTGTCTCGAGTTCAGCCTTCCCCTACTCTGTCTTTCTGACTTGTCAGCTGAAGCTGAAATGCTAATTGAAATCGAATGGGCCTGTCAACTGTGCTGCTCTCCCCCGGTGTGCTGAGCTGGTGCGTTCACTAACTGGGAGGATCCAAAGTTCAGGGAAGATGCTCTTCTTCCTCACAGCATCACATCGAGCAATGAGCCAAGTTTGGTCCTGTGTAAACCTCCTTTACTGGAGGCATCCTCCAAAGCCATGTCTATAAATCAATCTTCCACTTAACTGCTTCCAAAATGAGCATGAGTGAAGGCAGCTGACCTTGAGACAGTTCCGAAGTCCTGGAAATTTCTTCTTTTTAGCCTGAGTCGTTGTTAAATGGGGAACTCATCAGCTATGTTTCCACCTTGCTCTCCAATATATTGCTTTGTCTTCTGATTGAAGAGATAAAGAGAATTAGATCTGAGATTAGGAGAGCTTCAAATGTAGAGATCTTTCAAAGATACCTAGCCCTGGTGGCACGATGATTTATATATTATCACTAGAGCTCTGCATCTGGGGTGAAGTGAACTACGTGGTCTTCCATACCTCATACATAAAAACCTTTTATCTTTCAAAGAGATCCATATGACTCTTACACCAGTCTTCAAAATCTATACAAGGTGTAAAAGAACCCATGTTACATTCGGGAACTTCAAGGAAGAGGTACAGCACACAATTTATTTGTCCTCATCAATAATGACACTCATAATAGGTAAGAGCTTTATTACTGGGATTGTAGCCAATATTTCCTCACTGTTGTGTTAATTTTATGTAGCACTACATGAATAATACACCACCAACAGTACACTCCCAGAATTTGCTGTGTTCAGTAAGATCTGTCCTGGCTGAACCCAAGGGTCTTAATAAACCACATAATTCTGGCCCATCCCCAGGATAGGCATCTGAAAAACAGTTTTCATCAGTTTGAAGCTCACCTATTCACATTGCTGTGCAACTGCATTTATGCCTTCAGTCATCCAGTGAAGTATTGTTGCAGTTGTGCATGGGAACACAGATGTTTTTTGACTTAAACTTCTGTTAAGCTGGCACTGTGATAGGTGCCCAGTCATGATAAACACAAGTATATAAGCAAGCACAGAGAAATCTGTATGCGTTTTGCTATGTGAACCTTTGGCATCCTTTGAAAATATTTCCTTTGACTCTGTAGAAAGTAGGTTAGCTGGAACAGTTTACCTTGCTACAGAAAGAATTTCCAGATAGCAATTTTTAGTAAAACAAATTTTTACTCTTTGAGCTTATCTCAGTGTGACAGCTCTTCCATTTCAGACAGATTATGATCTTTTCCAAAGTGCTCTGGATTGGTGGCTATCCAAGCATATGTCATTAGGCAAAAAATGAAGGATAGATATTGAAAGATGTATTTTAGCACTCAGGTATTTGATTTTTTTTCTAAAGGTGCTGGTTTCTGAAATAAATTTAATGTTTTAACTAAGCACACATAGATAGTCCTTTAGCAGAACTCGTTAACCCTGGTATCCCACACATCTGTTTACTGTGTCTCCTAGCCCCAATATAACCCCACCTCTTCCCCTCTTCACAAGATGTGCTCCAGGACATCCTCTGGGCAGAAGAAAACAAACTATGACTTATCTTGAGTTTTATGTTCATTTTGGCTATCAGGTATTGTTGCCAAATAGAAGGTCTGGAAAATGTAGACCTTGATGCCAGAGGGACACTATGTTGGATCATTGCCTTTGCTTGCCTCCAGACTTCAGGAGGAAATTACCAATTATTGAGACTTTAGTTCTTTCAAATGTCACTGACCATCAGGTTCAAAAGCAATTTCATATCATCTGGATTATACCAACAGATGAACTGATAATTTTGCCTTGCTTCCACAGAAAAGAGTGTAATTAATGCTTGCTCCAAGTGTTAATCTAGCAAGATGTGTAGAATCTGCTTGACTTTAGTTTAATATCTGTAAAACAAAGATAATGGTGCCCTCAAAGGTGTATTGTCAAGATGAATCCATTAATTTTTATAAAGTTACTTTCAGTTCAGAGATAGAAGACTCTAAAACAATGCAAAGTATTATTCATACTATTACTATTTTATGAGTCATAATAGGACACTTCTTCCTCTTCTTATTCTTGGAATAAGAATTCCAATAAGATCTCATTTCTTTATCGAACTAAGACAATGTTTTAAGTTCTCCCATTTCCTCAGAAACAGCTACAGTTGCTAGAGTTGTCTACATTTTTGAGAAAATGGCTCAATGTCCAATTTCTTCTTTGTTCTTAACTGTGTTGATTTATAACCCTAATCTGACAGGTGCCCAAAGATTGATACCTTCCAATGACCTGTGGTTTGTAATGTCAACTTAATAATCTTGCAATTTCTACAAGCTCAGGTTGATAACCACTGTGCTGAAGCTGGATAATTCGTTGATTTTTTTTTTTTTTTTNGCTTTGGAGAGATCCATAATAATGCATTAAAAAAAATAAAAAAGAGAGAACTGATTACATCTAATTGATGTTTTATGAAGGTATCTGTTCTAATAACTTCAGTCTGGGTAGGAAATAACACCAGTGTGTTAAACACATTAAAAAGTACAGATGCGGAGTTCCACGGGCAAGATGATCATTCCAAATCAAATGCATTAGCATAAATGCAGAAATCTTATCTTGCTGCTTGCCTAACCAGTGCCAGATTGGAGTGACTTGTAGCTATCACTCAGAGGCAGAGGAAGGTGTTAAGAACATGTTTAAATGAGAAGATGATGGCAGCTCTACAAATTTTGACAGTCAGTTTATCTGAGGCACAAGTTCCTTGCTCTTTGTTCTTCACCAGTTCCCGAGGGGCTTGATTTTGAGAAGTGCTGAGCACTTGCAGCTTCTATTGACTTCAAGTGGAGTTTTAAGTGTTCTGCACTTGTGAAAATCATGCCCAACTGGATTAACACAAAGAGGTTTTTCTTTCAACATCGGCCAGAAATGTCTTTTCTTCCTACCTGACGTTTTCAGCAAAACACAGTTACTATTTCCTAGCAGGAAAAATTGTGTTATTTTATTATGTATTTCTGTTCCTCAGTGTCTTAGTGAATACATGTTAGACTTTTATTATGCATTTGTACCATTTCTCACAGAGTCAAAGAAATAAGAGATGGAAAAGACCTGCTAGGTCAGCTACTCCAAGTCTGCAGTAGTACAGCATTGTTCCTTTCAATAAGTTTTCTTGTGTTTTGTCCTTTCTAAATACAGGACACATCTTTGGGGATTTTTTTTACAGTGACAAAGGCTGCACAAGAGTTTATCTTTCCTTCAAAAATAATACCTGTATTTGTAAAGAAAAGAAGGAAGAGTATTTTTAATCTTCCCTGCAAATTGAGAAAGGTATTCCTTTTGATTTGACAGGCAGAAGCAGTTGCTGTCATTATAAATAGGGGTGTAAATGCAGGATGCCTTGCAGATTATATTTTGATTAAAAAATCCCCCAAACCCATGACTGTATAACAAAGGAGATTTTTGTCTTTCTTAATTTCTGCTCTTTTGCTGTTTCATGGCCTCTGTCTGTCCTGATTTCTGGATGCTTTTCCACTTTGGCTTGTGACCAGGGAGGCAAAATACCCCAAGGAATACATTCAACAGTGTGTTTTAGTTACACACTCAAATATACATCTTTGGCCACCCTCTTCCGGAGAAGTCATTGCAATAGACATAATGGGCCATAATTCTGCCACTAAATCCAGCTTGATGAAAGCAAGAAGTGTAGTCATTCCAGTAATAAAACTGACTGCCCAGTACAATATGGGCTTTCTCCCTCCCCTTCTGCATTAAATATGATTATTGGAAGAACAGTCTCTGGATGCATTTCAATAAAATACTTTCCCATAGTACTGTTTTCTAGGGCAAAATAATTTGTTGTCTGTGCTAAATGCCCTTAAGAGAAAAAGTGCCTTGTGAAATTTCCTTTATTTAGAGGGTGAATCTCTCTAAAGTTTTCTGATATGAAGATAATATTCATGTTCTTTAAATTTTCATTGTTATATCTATTTAAGATATAGTACCTGAAGATTGCTGCTTTTATTATTATTATTATTATTAAAATGACTGACTAAAAACTGAAGGAGGAAGATAACCTTTAATTTATACTCCTTCTCAAGAAGAGGTCTTTTTATAGTTACATTCAGGTCATTTTTTTTTTTCATGTGGATCATCTATACTATTAAATGGGGTTTTATTCCAATTCAGGAGACACTTCATCTTTAAACCTGTACTTACATTAACTTTTGTACATGGTTGCCCAGGCAACAATGTAATTGCATGAAACAATGGCATTCTCCTATGTACCATTTATGGCAAGTTTGCATTTGAAAAAATTTCTTGTCTTATCATCAAACCAGAATTTGTAACCTTCTGACAGCTGAAGGAATGTTCAGGGGCCTTGATTCATATTCATTTTCCCTTGTAATTTTAATGGGTACCATCACCTTTCGTTTTCAGGGTATTTCTTTTTTCCCCCCTATGATAGTTAGTGTTTTAAATGAAAATTCCAGGGCAAGCAAAAGAGACTGTTTAAAAAATAGCTCCCAGAAAAGGCTGCAGGTACCATTCTTGCAGCTTGTAGCCTGTGAAATTGCCACTGTTTAATTGATCTTCTATAAGCTTATCTTTCCAGTGAAATGTACCATTATTGTGCATTAATCAGTGCCTGCAGACATTATCACTGAGGTAACCAAGAGCTAATCAAGCAAGAACGGAGCTGGCAGACGCCAGGATGTCACGGGTGCCTTGCTGTGTACGAAGTCTGTCAGAGTTTCAGCTTCCAGAGGAACCTGTTTTCTCAGAGCTGCAGACTTTGTGTAACCTTGTCATAGCAAAGGAAGAAGGGGCAAAGCATCCTGAATATCAAATAGTTGGGCCATGCAGGGAGCCAGAGCTCCTGGAAACCTCTGGATGGCAAAGAACAAAGTTACTCTCCACTAATAACAACCACAACAACAACGATGCTATTTAAGAATAAACAAAATGTTGACAAGCTGATTCATTTTTAAATAGTTTTCTAGAGAAGAGAATCAAGTCAAGCAGATTTACGGTGGAAAAATATTCAAAATATATTAATCAGTCATTGCAAAGTGCCACAAGAAATTGCATTCCTGCTTTTTAGTTGATTTTATTTTATATTTGCTCATCTAGGAAAAAAAGACCCAAAACAACCACAAGCCACTGAATTTTTCTGATCGTGATTCCTGACATATACCATATTATGAAAATACCATAAATACCATATTATGAAAATAACAGAACATAAAAGCAATGGAGAGGTGTACCAGATTCATTTAATCAATTTAACTAAAACTATGCTCATTCTTGCTGAAATACCTGTGTGATGCTTTTTTGTCAGTTGACAAAATCTGCGATTTGGGATAGGATGGAGCCTAAATTATGCAGGGAAGCAGCTGAATATTTGTGGCACAGGTTCTGCCATGTGAGACAAGTTCCAGCTGATGGCATCTCTGTGCTGCTTCTGTCTCTCTGGCATGTTGATGCCTCCTTGGGATCCTTCAAAAACTTCCTCCTTTCTTCTTGCTGGGGGTAGTAGAGAAGCCACTCCAGAGCTGGCATCAGCACCGGTGAAGGGCTGACATTCATTTGTGGGATTTACCCAAAAATATCCAAGGACTTGGGACCAACAAGTGCACCATAATTGGAGCCCTTCCCAGATTCCCTAGAAACCAGACAATCAAATGAGAACAAGGCTTTGCCCTGAAACAGAGGGTAAAAACCAGAGCCTGTGGTTGGTTGCCTGGAACTTCCAATCTTGGTGTTTCTGATCCCCATTTCTGCAGCCTGAAGCAGCAGCCAGGCTTTCTCCTCACACATTTGTAACTCACTGATTTTCATAAGACTTCCAGCTGCATTGGAGAAAGAGAACTATTTTTGGCAGACATAGCAAACAAAGTCACTGCCATACAGTTTGACTTCTGCAGCTTTTATCCTTCAGATTTTGATAAGTCACTATACTTTGCATGGTCTATTTTCATCCCAATTCCCAAGAAATTGTAAATTAAAGAAATACAGAGTGAAAGCATTAATAAGCAGATTTTACATGGCTTTCACTTTGTAATTCCACTGACTTTTGTTGATGTGTTCCCAATATAAACAGGTAACAGATCAAAATTTGCCCACTGAATACATATACAATAAATGTAAAACACTGAACCAAATTGCCTGCTGGCGTACATCCATTGACAAAAAGGAGTTTTGCCAGAAGGTAGTTTGGCTCATTATAGCTAGTAATTTGAGTATTAATAAGTGGAAAAATATTACTAATCATTGCTAAGCTTTATTGATGACATTCTCAAAACTCTATTACTTCCCTAAGGTGAACCTGTCAGTGCTGCCTTCCACCTCTTTTGGATTTCAGTGAGGATTGTACATTCTTGGTGGTTTGCAAGGCCAGGGTCATTAATGGAGATGTTTTCTGTTGGGTGGGAGGGAAGGATTGGTTTTTGTTTAATTAAAAAACCCCATGAAATAGAAATACTGCAGAGGGATAAATGTTTCCCTTTCTGAATATAAACATCTTGGCATCACCTCACTGTTTATTTTCAAAAACTGCCTAAGTTTTGCTTCCATATTTATCTAACAGCAGGGGATCATTATCCTGTGACAAAGTTCTATTCCACTGACATTATCTCTTAATTAGAATTCATCCTTTTCTAGTTCTACGTAGTCAGCCTGTAGTTCCCACAAGTCCCATAAAGCAATGTACATTTTTGGAGGCAGAGGGAAGAGGGAAGGTCTCACAGACCATTAAGAGCTGTTTAATAAGCAGCCTGGTGTGGAGAAGGCTGCTTTTATTCTACATGGGCAGAACTATGCAGAATTGCTGATGAGGGCCAGTCTCTGCCCACCCTTACATCACACCAAATGACTTGGAGTGATGTGCCAGGCCAGGAAGGAGGGCATGGCTACAGAGGAGAAAATAAATTGCTTGTCTTCTTTAGGAGACAAGGAGAGGAACCAGCTCAGGGCTGTAATCAGGCCACTCTTGGAAGGTTGTGGTGCTGATGGAGGTAAAGAGCAGTGCTGTAAGGGGCTCTACAGGGCACTGGGAATGTGCTCTGGGATTGTAATCATGAATGGCATCATTCCCATTGCCAGGGAAGGTCACTCTGCTGTCCCATAGCTTCTTTAAGAGAGACGAAAGCACTTGCAGCTCATGAGGAATCTTCCCCTTCTCTCAGGAAGCAACATTATTCTGTGAGTCCCTCCACAACAGCAGATAAGAAACCTGACACCAGAACTATGTGTTTGGGTGTGTAAAACAAACAAAAAAAAAAATCAATGAAAATATTAATATAGAGATGTTAAGGCCCTTGCTCCTGCATTCTGACTTGTGGTAATCTATTGCAGTTACTTAGAGCATCACTAAAAACATTTTCATGTTTGAGCAGAAAGCACTGAGTGAGAATACTAAAGCAGAAGTCACAAATAGAAATTCACAGCTCTATTTCCATGTCCTCTGTTTCGGTGGGTAGAGATATGAGTAGTCCTTCCTACTGGTGTGTGGACACACTGCATCTCCTGAACTAATTAGCATCTCATATCCTGGGTGTGCCTGTATAAGTGATGGAAGACTCAGCAGGTGCTATGCAGTGTCTTTACATAGTGCATTGCAACAAAAATCATAGCAACAGCAAAAATCTACAAAAAACAATAGTTATCCACAGAGTGGCATGAACACTGTCTGCTACTGGAGTAGCACCATGAAAAAAAATCCACTGTGAAACTGTTAGACACCAGGTGTAACAGAGACCAAAAATATAGAAACATTCCCCTAAGATCAGCTCCTTGAATGCTTATAAAGAAAAGCTAGAGTTCTAATTGCCTAACAAGTTTCCCATAATATTAAAGCATATGCTTCAGCATTAAATTATTTCATTTTAGTGATTGCAAGGAGACCAAAGGGAGTAACCTCACAGCTGTGAGCAGCAAGGCTGTGGGGCTTTCTCACATTTTCTTCCAAAATACAAGCTATTAGACATTGTTAAGGAAAGAACAATGGGGAAGATTGGTCCATGAGATTCATTAATTGTGGCAATTCCTAAGCTGGCATGATTTTTTTTGATGTGGTTTCCTGATAATGTTTTGCTATGAAGTAGCCCAGGAGAATGAAAGAAATTTCCCTTAAGAGTCCCTAGTCTGTAAATTAGCCCATGTACAATTTCACTTAATGTTTTAAAGTGATTTTCCCAGTTCTGCTTTTCACATTATTGTCATCTTCACTTAGACCCTGTAAACTTGCTCAGATGTTCAAACTCCCTCTCTGTCCAGAGATGCAAAAAAAGAAAAACCAGAAAAGATACAAAAGCAAAGTCTCCACAAGTTTATTACCTCCAGGACATGGCATCTAATTGAAAAGTTTGCTAAATTTATTTAATGATGTGCTGCTACTGAGAGCTGTTATAACTTCATTGCGCTGAATTTTGCAATACGATACTCCATTGTCAAATGTTTCCTTTATCCTCATTAAGACTATGATTCATGATAATATTACATCATTTAGACAAGTTCCTGAAGCAGTGTTTTATTATTATTTGTTAATTTATGAAGCATGGTTTCACTACATCATCATACTTTATAACAATAAGGAAGGATAGAATATTAAACAACAAAATGCTTCAGATACTCAGGGATAAGTCAGTTTATAGGAGACAGCATGTGAGAGGAGACAAAGGAGATGGATTACATGCTGTTCAGGAACATCTGACACTTTTCCTAAATGGAGCCTCTCCTTTTCGATGGGCTCACATTCCTTTCAGCTCTTTGTCAGTGTGTTGCTAGGTATTTAATATGAGGGTTTGCATCTCTTGCAGAATCCTTTGATTCTGCAAACTTCAAGGAATCTTCATCCACCCTGGCTCTTTTCTGTGGCTTACAGAATCACAGAATAATAGAATGGTTTGGGTAGGAAGAGCCCCTAAAGCTCAGCTGGTCCCAAGCCCCCTGCCGTGGGCAGGGATGGCACTCACTGGCTCAGGTTTCTCAGGGCCTGGCCTTGGAGCCTGAACTCGGCTTGTGCTCACCAGAGGATCTCTGCTGGACCATCCAAATGAACCCCTGGCTGCAGGGGGGGCATGGACCCAGTCTGACTCGGTGAAAATGCTGGACGGGGAGAGAAGGACCAGTGTGAGATCTGTGGCAGAGGAATGTGCTGCTCCTCGTCTGCTGTGACTGACGTGACTGGGAAAGGCAGGGCCCTCCAAGCTCCTGATGGAGACACTCTTGGGGAGCCTAAAACTCCTCTGTCAATTCGTTGTGGGTGGAAAAGCAATTTGGAGTGCAAAACTATTTAGCTGGAGTTTGGTGTCTTTCTGTGATTCCTGAACAAAGGTATGAATTTCCTGAAAGTAAATAGAGAGGAAGCCACTTGCCCTCCTCTGCATGTGTCTTTCTCTATTTTCTCACTGAATTTAAATCAAGATATATTTTTGAAGAAACATGATTACAGAGCGACTTGGTAATTTTTTTTTTTTTTAATAAAAATTAAAATCTTACAAATAGAAGGAACCAGCTAATTTGAACTTTAACCTCTCAGTTCCATAGAAATCTTCATATTAAATTCACAAATTGAAAATATTTATTCAACGTATAAAATAGCACAAGAATCATTCTCACACATAGAGGCTTAATGGATCTTCCAAGAAAAGAGCTGTACTAACTTCGATCTTGTATGATGCATTTTGCTTTTATTTAAGGGAGGGAAATCTAAGTTTCTCAGCAAGTCTTGAGGTCTGTGACTGTATATTCATCACACAATGCCAAATGGCAAAGTGCTTACAAAAAGTACTGCACTGAACATAGTGATATTTGTCTCCTTTCAAACACTGGCCGCTCCTACATTCTTCCAATTCCATTTGTTATGAAAGAGAAGTATTAAAAGCCCAGATTTTTTTTTTGTCTGTTTTCAAGTTCCCCATTAATGGTCATTATTTTCCTGCTTTTGTCCTTTTTTTCCCCCTTGCAATTTTGCTGTGAGTGATTCTCTCTGTCATCTTGCCGTAAATTGATTAATACTGCCCACTGATGCAGTGCACCACATGGCTAATATATCAGTTAAATGGAAACAGCAAACACCACCTGCTCCTTCAGGCAAATGGCACTTTGGAAAATGGAATGTGTAATCAATAGAATTAAACCTTAAGCAAAGCACTGCAAACAAATCCAGGGGCAAGGTCTTCGTAACTCTGTGGTATGAAAGGTTTCTCCTTTTCTTTTTCCTTTTTATTTTTTTTTAAATTATCTATTTGGCTTCCTTTCAGTTTATCAGTTTGTCTTCATGTGATATACAGTATTATCACTATAACTGTTGTCATACAATTTGATATTGCTTGGATCAAAGGTGATTTTTCTTATATGAGAAGGTTTTGATGGGTCTGCTTCTCTTTGTATGTTGGAGATACACAGGACCTATTCTTGTCAATGGCAGTGATAGGTAATAGGATAAATCCTTCCCATTGATGGTGAGATAAATGCTGCTTGAATTTAACTTTCAAATCTGCTAGAGACTGCTTAGCATTAAGGCATTTTCCTCGTTGTGAGCACTTTAAAGATTAAGGATTTGAAGAACAGAGACAAAAGACACACAGAAGCTTTCAGCTGATGTTAGAATGATCTTCCCCTAATAAATATTTTTCAGAAACAGCAGCACTGCTCAGCTTTACTTCCCCAATGGAAGAGTGAAATTTTGAGATGGGTTTTTACAGGGAAGGGCAATAAATACAGAGGATGAAATAAGAACTTGTGCAATTTGCACACAAGGAGAGAAAAGGATAGTCTGTGCCTGAGATAATTTGAAAGTAACGTTCAGCTCCTTTGGGAAGGCAAATCATCACTTGGGAGACTTTAGGCTGCCTAACAGCGTCTAATAACTGTTTTAGTTCAGCAAAGAAGTGAGGAAAACGAACTCTGCCCTCATAGGGAGCCTCCCACAGGTCAGGGAAGGCTCCCAGCACACCTTCCACATCCAAGCAGCGCCAATGGCTGCAGACACTTCACAGACCTGCAGATGAAAGCTCACGCAAAGCCCCTCTCATACCACGTTCCACACCTGTAAATTGCTACCCTTGACGGAGCTGTGTTTGTTTAGAGACGCATTTTGCCTGAGATAAAGCCTGTCAAAAACTCGAATCAGGCCAGTCATTAGCACACACCGCCTGGAAAACAAGGAGCCGGCTCCAGTCGCATGAAAATAGCCCAGGTCTATCTCACGCCTGCTTCTACCAACTCACAGCAGCCTCCTCTCTCTGTTTGTGGTGGAGCAGTAATTACGTTCTCGCTGGCAGCGTGTCGGCCTCGGTTGCCAGGGCCCAAGCACCGTGTAGCAAGTGTTTTGGTAATGAATAAAGACGGCAATCAGCAGCAACCTGAGAGCTCGCTGAATGAGACAATCTGGCGGGCACCGAGGGGGTCCTGCTGGCCTGCTCAGATGGGCAGCAGGCAGGGATGAGATAATTGATAGGAAAGGGTAATGAAAGGAAAGGAAGTGGGGGGCGGGGGAAGAGGAGAGAACAGATTTAGAAAATAGACAAAGACTTTGACCTTAAAGCTAATAGGCTACTTAAGATATTATTTTATAAAGACCAGGATAAAATGAGCTGGCAGCTGAATGTCAGCATAAAATAATCCTTTGTGTGTGTGTGTGTGTGTGTGCACATTTGCACATGTGGTGGGCTGGAGAGGCAGGAAATCCCCATGTACAGATCTCAGATGATTTCTAGGAAATAATAGCAGCGACAGGAATGGTTATCCATAGGACCCAGAGCATTGCAATGTCCTCTTACCTACACAGCCCTGCCGGGACATTTTGAAGTCAGGGAGAAATTCAAGGCAAGGGAGAGATACGACCTAGACAAATGCATGCAAATATGGAAGGGTTTCATATTCCAGAAAAATCAACTCCTCATTTGAGACATACTGCATTCAAAAAAAGAGTTTCACAGATTTTTAAAGACCTTGAATTATCCTTTCTATGAAAAACCATGTGAATATTTGTCTTGCCATCATCAAAATTATGAAAACCCTATAAAAAAACCCAGCACATTTCCAACTGTATGACCTGGAGAAGGAGAGATTTTAAGAGTAACAAATGAAGTTATGTATACCTTTCTTTGCAAATTAATACTTTTCTTAAGCTGAACTCTTGCAGTATAATTATTCATTTAGCTTTCACAGGCACGGAAAATAATAATAATACCCAGAAAAAATCCATAGTCACAGAAATCAAACTCCTCCCAAGACACAAGAGACAGGTTTGTTTTTTGAGAGCTCTTTCCCTGTAATTTTACATCATTTTGACATCAGGCATGCTTCCCCCCTGACTTGTGGGCATAGGAAACAACTACATATTTGCATTGTTGTTTCACTGAATATTAGATAGATAGATAGATAGATAGATAGATAGATAGATAGATAGATAGACAGATAGATAGACAGATATTTTAAATATGGGCACAGAGTTCAGGGAAGACAGGGTAAGAAGATTGCAGTCTGAACCAAGTGGAAATATTTTACATTTGGTAATAGGCCTTTGTTTTCATCCTCTCCTACTTTAGGCATAGAGTTTTGCTTAATATTGACAAACCTGTCAGAGCCAGGCCCTTGAAGATTTCCTCTTCAGCAATCTGTTTCTTTGTTGTTGGTGTTTGGTTTTTTTTTTTTCTTTTAATTGTTTAAACAAATTATGGGTTTTAACACAGGTCATCTTTCTTTGATGCTCAGGCAGGATTTTAGGAAGGTTTTTGATAGTTTACTGACTGTTAAATAATGTAGGAGTGTGGGATTTGCTATGTCACCTGGACTGGAATTTTTCAGGTCTGATAATTCAGATCATCTTGATCTGAGGCAGTGCTTTGAATAGGAAACCTCAGTATAGGACATGGATTTCAAAGGCCATATTCCTGGTGATTCAGTAACTAATGCTCCTCGTCTGAACTTACTCTAAAATAAAGTTGTTACAAAGTCCTCAGCTGTGCTGGATGTTCTTGGCTTTGGACAGAAGGAAGCAGCCCTTCAGGATGTTTGCTATTGAAAATGTACTATGCTAGTTAGAACTTAGCCCCAAACTCAGCTTTTCCCTGCCCAAATTTCAAACAGAAATGGTATTCTTCACTTTCTGAGATTCTGAGAGATTTCATGCTGTGCTGCTGTGTAGAGTTCATCAGTGCACTGCTTTCTCAGAAATATGGGAACACGTTAGTAATAAAAGAAATTACTCCATGTAGAGCTTTACAAAGTGCTCTGGGATCCTTCTGATAAAAGATATTATATCAGACATTATGATAGGTAGTACTTATTAATACTTGTCATATTGTGACTTTCTCAATCACTTTCATTCTGCTCAGAGCAGTCTCAGGAAACTGTATTTTACCCAATTTACCATAATTGTGATGTGACCCATATTGTACCCTTCTTCTTCCCAAGACCTTTGGAAATATATTATAGAGGCTCTCCATGACCTTTCCTAAAAGCTTTTTAATTGAAATGTTGTCATGCAGTTTCCATATTTAAGGTAATTTCATATTTTGATGGCCTTCAAGCACAGGCTGAAGGAATATTACAAAGAGGGAGGAGAGTAATGGAGCTGGTTTTTATGTGGGCCCCATTTAGAGCTTTGCTGAACCTGTCAGAATGCTGCATGGTCTAAGACACATGGCAGATTCATCTCCAGCTTTTAGTTTTGCCATAAATACCAAGCCTGCAAAGACTTCCTGCAAACCCAAATTATACACAGAGAGAAGATGACGTTGCAGTACAGTATCATAAAGTGTATTTGCTTTTACTGCTCCAACTTTTGCTCTCTGGAGTGTAGGAGAGGTTGTGGCAGGACTTCTGTATTACTATTTTTGTAACTATCACCTTGGTTGCCATTTGTGCAGTGCTTAGCATAAAATAGTCCCGTTTTCTTGTTAGGACATTATAGTACTATAAATTATTATTGTTTAAAAACTGTAATATTTGTGGCTTGGAAAAATGAGTTCTATGACTTGATTAAAATTATTGTCCAGACGTTTGTATCTGGTTGACTGCCTGGGTGGAGGCTTTTGATCTCTACAAACACTAATGTTACAATCTTGTAATCTCTAAGGTAGTTCAAATATATTTTCTTAGGAATGTGGATCCAAAAATACTGACCAGGGCTCTAGATTGGATAAGTCATATTCAAACAAGAGGAAAGAAAACTACATATTTAGCAGTGGCTTCATTTCAAAATAAACATTTGAGCCTATTTCCTTTTGTACATAACACAGAGAACTATGAAAATCAGCACAATAAGTAGTCAAAAGAGAACTTCCCCCCTTTTCTGTAGGCAGGGATTTGTTTGATAGTAAATTTTAATTTTGTTCCATCACAAGAAAAGTCAGACCATCACAAAATTCAGAAAAAAATTATTATTTATTATAGCAGGGCAAAATGCTCTTTTACAGTCCAGAACTGAATTTATTCATGATACATCTTTTGTTGTATTGGGGTTTCCAGCAGTTTCATCTTATGACCTTCCACAGGTGAAGAACTACAGAATATGCAGAAAAGATCAGTCACTGCAGATAAAAAAATCTGCAATGTTGCTGGGACAAAAGAATTATTCATTGGGTCAGATTCTCTGTTGTGGAGTTTTCCTTAGCTGTATTGAGTTCATTGACTGATTTTTATTGACCTTATTTCTTTGACTTCATCGTGGGTATTCTGATTTGCATCAGCTCAGGATCTGGCTCTTGGTACTTAATTTGCACAGTAAATTTCAGAAAGTCTTTTGAAATGGAATCTGCAGTGTAGTTAATGAGAGCTGATACATAACCTTGGATCCTTTCCCAATAGCCTGTTATGTGGCACTGAACATTATGGGCCAACTACTGATTTCAAATTTTTACACCAAATTCCTATTGACCCCAACAGGAGTTTTGTGTGAGAACTGATAGCAGGATATATCCTGTTATTTCCTGAGAAGGTCAGTGTTCTGATAAAAGTGGATGAAGCTGTCTTTTTCATAGCTGTCAAGCAACTTGGCTTAATGTAGTGATGGAATCTCACCGTGATAATAGAAAGCTGGCATGCCTGCCTTGGTGCACCACATTGCAGCTGACCATGAGTCCTTGTCCTTGCTTTATGGGATGGCTGCAATTCAGGCCTTCTGAATGAGATATTAGTTACTGGAAGTGGGAGCAGCTCCAGTCAGAGGAAAATGTATGCCTCTCATGCCAGCCTGTGTTAACCATTTGTATTTATAGTTGCATTAATTCTTTGCTGAGTTTTTACTCCTGTATTTTATGTTCTGTGCATGATGAAGGAAATCCTTGAGCAGATTTTTGGATCTCAGGTAACAGTAGCACAAGAATTGTAATTCAGACACTGACCAGCATTAGCTGACAGAAAAATTAATCCATTGCTGGTCACTCAAGATTTGTTCTACCTCTGGCAAAGAATAAACAGAATATCCTCTGAATTTGCTATATGCTATTTACCATATTACAGTTCTGTGGCACCTCCACTTCCAGTCTGTGAGTTTTGTCTGCCTCTTGATCTCTCAACTTGCTTTTAGTGTGCTTGGATAATACTGTTTAGACTGTTTTGTGTTGCCATGCAAGGAGACTGCTTGTCCACATAAACCACCAGAGGAGGGTAGAAGAGTACAAAATCAGAGCCATAAAGAGATTTTGTGACACTTTCTCCCCTGCAGGGTGGCTCAGTGTGCTGCTCCAAGCTGGAAAACATTACCCCCTCCAGCTATAGCTTTCACTGTAAGAGCTGAAGCTTGAGCTCCTTGGATATCTCTCTGCTTTCTTCCTTCCCAAGCTTTCCATTTTCCCTTCCAGCTGCCAGCCCCTGGGCCTGCACTCATTGCTCCTTTTCACTGATGCTGTGGATTTGCAGCTTGGCCTCTTGCCTCAGTGGGTAAAGGCTCAGGCACATGTGTCCCCATTTGGTGTCTTTTTGGCCCAGTCTTTATCATGACTCTGTAGAAAAGCCTGGGGTTTTTTTCCAAACCACTTTTTCAAGGACTTTGATGCACTTCATATGCTCCTTCTAAAGGGGTGTGGTCTTGCTTGAAGCTGAAGTTGTTCCTTCCTTCCACCTTTCCTTTCTGTATTAAAAGACTGAAGGATGAGGTGATTTCATAGCATTCCCAGTAGCTGCCCAAATCCTCTTTTGGGCAGGAGATTCAGATGTTTTTGTCCTGATGGTTCTTGGTCTCCTTTAGTTTATATTTCAGCTTCTACAATTCTGTGTCAAGAGAACCCTTCATGTGGGCTCTGGGGAGAAAGACACGTCTGGAAAATGCTGTGGGGTACCTTCTGTGGCATTTAAAATTCTTTCCTTTCCTTAGCAAAACTAGAAAAAATATGAATAGATATGGCTAAGGAGGGAACCTTCCCCTGTTGTCATTGGAGAATGGAAGAAGGCAGGTGAATTTAGGTTGGTTTTGTCCTGCATTTTCACTGATGATCCGAAGTCCTTTGCATGCTTTGGCTTTCTTCACAGAACAGTGAGTTCTCTTTAGAGAATGCTGGTGTAAAGTGGGAGTAGATGTTGTTAGTGAGCTGTGATAGTTACTGGCTGTCTGGTTTGGATTAAGTATTGGCCTGCCCTAACTGATCCCTTTCTTAGCATTTTGCTGTGAATTGCTCTAAGATAGGAACTTGATCTGGGACTTACTTGGTAATCAGTGAAGAAAAAGGCACTTCCATAGTGAATATAACCTTAGGTTGGCTGAAATGCTTTCTGGAGGTGTCTATCTCTCTCTTCCTTAGCTGTTTAGGCTGCTTAGGGTGACTTAACTCCTAAATAAGGTGCATCCATTCAGTTACAAAGGAGTGTGACCTCCTTAACCTAATCCAGGGATGAGTGGATCTAAAGCAGTGTAAAGTAGAGGGTGCCAGGTCTTCTTTCCTGGAAAGGAACCCTGATTTTGGGAAGTACTTATGAAGTACTCTGGACTTTCCCCCCCCTTTTTGAGATGTGTACTCTAAGACTGTATTGGGTCCCCAGGCTTTTTTAGGAAGAGGGGAATGGCAGGGGTGTTTGAGGAGTGGTCCTGTTTGGGTAGGACTGGATTTCTGACAAGCCTTGTATTGCTTTATTATTTTAAAAGAAGGCTGCTGAAGTGAATAGCACAGAGGCTTCTGTATAGGCTTCCTTTTTGGGAAACAATGATCCCATCAGATTGCCAATATGACTCATGCTGGGTGTTTGAATCATTTTTATTGCACTGCTGATGACGGCTTGGAAAAGTCAAGTTTTGGTCATCAATTCATTCTACATCTTTTATATTGACTGACTCTTGTATATCAGAAACATGGTCAGTTAGACATTTTTATGAGTCCAAGGAAAGATGTTCTGTGTAAATAACATATAGTCAAGAATAAAAAGCCAAATGTGCACATAGGACCTGATAATGTGAAGGTATGAAGGCTTTTTTGTTTGTAGTATACTAAATCAGAGAACTGGATAAAGAGATAGCTCAGCTGACAGAAATAAATGTTATGTGAAAGGATTAAAGGTTTAAATATTACACAGAGCCACCTAGGTTCTGAAACAACACAGAATAGACCATTTCATGGGAAAAATTAAAAAACCTACCAAAAAAACCCCAAACCCAAGTAGTAAACCTCTCCTTTCCCCTTCTTTGTTTCCTTTCTGTCCTGAATTGTTTTCCAAATATTTCCATCCTGGTTGTTAAGAAGGTTGGCATGGAGAGGCAGGGAATCAATTATATTATTTTAAAGTAGGTTTTTAATAGCCTGGCAATGGTTATACTGCTTAGGCAGCAGCATAGGTTTGCTGTAGTTTTTCCCAGGATTTATTTTTCACTTTATAGCTCTTTCTTTGCCCATATTGCAACTATTTAACACCTCTCTCTACAAATCTCCCACCTGATTTCTTTTATAAGTCTCAGCTACCCTTTACAACTTACATTTTTTTTACCTTGAAGACTTGGCTGAGGTTTGAGAATATCAGGTGAATATGGGTTTGGGAGCTGATAACAAACAAAAAGAGTTATTTTCCCCACAAGTTGTGCAGATGCGGTGTGACCTGTCAGATACAAGGCAAAGGGACCTCATTGTGGGCTGAGCACCAGAAGAACTAATGAGGGGACTGATGAAGTGTCCCTTTCCCCATCACCATTCTGATTTACAACTAATTCTGTTTAGAAGCAGAAAGTAGTTAAATTTGTGGGTTTAGACCTGAAAGATCACATTGCTTGTTTTGCAAAAGTATGCTAAAATATATTTAAACACTTCAAATACCTATATAGAAATACTGTACTTGAGGCTTTTTATTTTAACATAAGCTAAATATCAGAATGTTTGCACTTCCCAATGAAGAGGATGTTTTTTCCACTTTGGCTGTTCTTTAACCACTACATTAGACTGTGCTTTAAAATCTCAGTAACAAGCCTCAAGAAATGCTCCAAGAAAACCCTGCAGTAGAGTCTGAGTGTGTTTATCTCATTTCACATTAGTTAAGGGTAAGGCTTGATGTAGTCCCATTATAGTCAGTGGGACTACTCCCATTAGTGTGGCAAGCAAGATTTGGCCCTTTGTTTGTGATTACACATTCTCTGCCTGGTCTGTTAGACTGAAGGGTATAATAAAATTAAACTATTGGATTAGAATGGTAATTTCAAAACACAAATCAGCAACGGAACATGATTACATTTGCTTTTGGAGGATAAAGAGAAACATTCCTATTTCTCTCTTGGTGTATCTAGGCTGCCTAATGGAAGTAATTGTGTGTATCCAGAACAAGAATGTGAAAAACTGCAGAAATATGGAGAGAAAAATGTGCTCCTAAAAAGAAGCAAAAAAAACCCCACAAATTTTTCTGATTCTTCTTGATGTGTAGGTTGGCAAACATTTCTAAAAGCTACCAAAATCATTAAGGGCTACTCCTGAACAGATTTTATCTTAACAGGACTAAGAATAGTTTTTCAGTATAAATAGCCCTCTTTATCCAAAACCAGAAGTGACCATTTTCTCTTTTTGATGATCTAGGATGGTGACTACAACATGAAGTGCTCTGGAAGGGGAAATTACTTCCAGTTTCATTTGCTGTAAGGAACTTAAAAGTTCATCCATCCCTGCTTTCTTCCAGAAAATGATGAGAGCATGGTTTCCAAAACAAATGCCCTCATTGAGCAGTTTGCTGTTAAACTTGGTGTTCAGTGCTAAGAGCTGGCTTCCACAGGGCATCTTGGAAATTATTGAAAATTGCCTTATTGAATTATGCACATTTTGGATCCATCTCCCAGCAATTTGCATTTCAGCTTCTACAAAATTCTTTGAAACATAGCAAATTAAGCTTCTGTGTTTTCTGTCAGGATAAATAGCATAAACCTCGTTTAACAGACAAGCAGAACTAAGGCCACAAATGATTCATGCTCTTCCATCTGCACTTGGGTATCCACCACCCTTTCAGCCTTATGAAAACCATTTTCCCATTGTATTTGTAGTTTCCATTCCTCACCACTGGTCCCTGACACTTCAGATTCTTTTGCACTATAATAGACACCAGTATCCTTTCTCTGTAACCCCCTAAAAAACATGTCATTTTACATTTTTTGCTCAACTTATCTCTTTTTATTTTTAAACGTGCCATAGAAAGGTGCAATCTGCAAATCTTTCAGAGAACATTCACTTTTGCAGAACAATATAGAAATATCAGAAAGGCCCTGCTGAGGCAGGCAGGGATCTGTCTAACTCAGGGCACTGTTTCCCACAGTGGCAGCTGGAGATGCTCAATAAAGAGGGTGGATCAGGCTGGCCACTGCCTGCAGTCCCTTCCCTTCTCAGCCTCTCAGCAGCCACCAGTATTGGATTAGGGGTATTAAAAAATACATCCTCACCTATTCACTTTAGGATCTTTTTGTGGACCTGATGTCCCTGGAGCTCTTTTTAAACTTGCCAGTGCTATCTGTCTCCATGGCCTCCTATGGTTACAAATTCCAGAATTTCAGTGCCTGCTATTTAAACACTATAATTTTGTCTGGTTTAACCCTGTGTTTCACTAGTTTCAGTAAGAATGGCACCTGGTTTTAACTGGGAGATCTGGTGAGTAACAACTCTGATTTCTGATTCCATATTATCCACATGCTCCAGGATTTTGTAAACCTCTATCCCATCTTGCAGACTTCTCTACAAGCTGAAAAAAAATCAGCATTTTCAAAATCTCCTCATTAGGCAGGTTTTTCACCATCTTACTCATTTGTAACTCTTCTCTGTACCCTTTCTCCTGCAGATTCATAGAAATGTAGAATCACAGGATGATTTAGGTTGAAAGGGACCTTTAAAGGCCATCTAGTCCAAACCCCTGCCAGGAATAGGGAGATCTTCAACTAGATCAGGCTGTTTAGAGCCCTGTCCAAGCTCACCCTGATTGTTTCCAGGAATGGGGCATCCATGACCTTTGTGGGCAACTTGTGCTGGTGTTTTGCCATCCTCAGTATAAAAAAATCTCATCCTTATATCTAGTCTGAATTGATTCTTTTTTAGTTACAATCTACTCCCTTTTGGTTTCCCCCTTGTCCTGTTGCTACAAACCCTGCCAACAAGTCTGTCCCCATCTTTCTAACAGGCCCCCTGAAAGTGCTGAATGACAGCAACAAAGTCTCCCCAGAGCTTTCACTTCTCCAGGCTCACCAACATCAACTCCCTCAGCCTTTCCTCACAGGAGACATAATCCATCCCCCTGATCATCTTTGTGTTCTTCTCAGACTGGTCCACTTCCTCCTCATCTCCCAGGGCTGCATGCAGCACTCCACAAGTCCATCCTAGAATGCAGGAACCAAACACAGAATTCAAAACATTTGTGCTCACAAGGGTGTGTATAGCAGTAAAATCATCCTGGCTTGTATCCAACAGCTTTCCTGGTGGTTCCCAACATCGTGTCTGGGATTTTTGGCTGCCATTGTAGCAAATACAAGTGGGCAGTGAATATTTGACATGTTTTTTCTTAACACAGAGAGGGAGGAATGGAAAGAAGTAATGTACTTAAGCTTTAAATTTTTCATGATGGAGTCTTTAAATAATCATTTGAACACAAGCTACAAACTGAGCCATTTGACATTTTTCTAGTTTTTTTACAGGTCAGGGATTTTCTCTGCTCACAGTTTAAGAAAGTGACAGAAATATAGTTCCAATGGTGATTAGGATGGTTTATGGTTGATGCCAGAGGTTTATGGGTAGGAATGTCCAATACAGTAGGTTATCTTAAGTCTGCCTAAAGCAGCTTCTCTGTGGTTTATTCTTGTTGTTTTTCAAATTAACTGGCACTGAAATGGGACCAAGATTTAAGAAAGTGAACAGAGAACAGGTAGAAAATGTCTACTCCATTAAAATGATACTCAAATATTTTAAATGCTCTGTCATTCTAGTGCCCTGTGGAAGGCATATCAAACTCCTTGCAGGCCAAATAAAATGATAAATATCTTGTCTTCTCCTGATCTGCTTGGAGCTGTTGCAGCCTTTTGGTGTGATTTACTTACAACACGAGGCATTTTGTTAAGGCAGACAGAGAGTAAGGACTGTAGGATTAACCAGAGGTGTGAGTGGAACAAAGGGGACCCTGCAGCAGCCCTTCCCCAGAGCCTGCATGTCCAGGATGTGCCCCTGGACACAGGGACTTGCCTGGAGAGGCAAGAAGAGATCTGAGCTGCTTTACAGAGAGCTGGCCTTCCCACACAGCAAATGAAAATCATGTTTTGCTTCATCCTGCTGGGAGCCCTGAATAATTTGCTCATGGTTCTTGCCTGACCTAAGCAAGCAGGATTAGGTGCAGAACAAACACAGACCAAAAGGACAAAATGCTGGCTTTCAGCAGTTGACAGGGCATGTTAAGTGGGATGGCCATATTTTTCAGCCTCTCAGATGACTGAAACCAGAATTGCCCAGGGATCCACATTCTACCCTAATGGAGCTGTACATGTACTAAGGAGGATAGGTAGTTGTCTAGAAAAGAATATTCCAATCTTTGTTCAAGATTGAGTAAATTTTATGACAATTTTTAAATATAAAGAATGCTGAAAGTATATTTTAATAGTCTAATATGTTGCTGAGAAAATTAAAGAGGGCTATTCAAAAATATATTTATTCTCATGGCAACCCCTTTGAGACTGTCAGTGTCCTCAGGTGAAGCTGTATAACAAAGATGTACAATTGTCTCCCCTACTTGCTAACAACTCCCAGTGATATCCATCCTTCAATTTCTTTGTCACTAAGAGAAGCAGGTAGTTAGTAATTAAACATATTGAGAAAAGAAAATGAACAGAAAATATTAATTAAGGATTAGGTAAAGCTTGCTTAACTGAACATGTGCAAATACTGTAGGAAGGAAACATGGAGTTGCTATACAGAAAACGACCAACAGAGTTTGCTCTGGTAAAGACTCACAAGGAATTGTGATGAAGGAATTGAGCATCACTTAAGAAACTGGTGGGGTTTATTCCCATTAGGCATCTGGAATTTATAGTAATATTTTTTTAAACACAGAATGGTGAAACTTACATTTTCAGGCCCTGTGTGAGGTTGAAAAGATACATCATTACTTTCAGAAAATGGAAAAGACAGCTTGAGAGTCTTTTAAAACATATTGGGACAACATTTTGGTGTTGTATGAAACAGCAATTCAAGCAAAGGCAACTGATTCAAACAAGATATAAACCAATCTTACCTTGCTATAACCCATAGCATTCCTTAAGTCCTTCTGGAAAGAGAGCCAATAGTAAATGAAATAATTTTCCTTTTATGACACCTGATATAGACAAATTTAGGAATCTCACAGTAAAAGCCTATCCACAAAATCCTCAAATGTCATGAAGTTTCAAGGAAGGCAATACCCTCTGAGCAAGGAGTGGGTGGGTAGTGGCAGGATGAGGCACTACCTTATGCTCATCTACAAAAAGCAATAATTGCTCAGCTCTGTCTGACAAACAGACCTGGGTATGAAAATGATACTTCAGTCCAGCAAGGCACCAGTGGAGTTAATGCATTTCAGCTGCATAAATTGCAAATATATATAACATGGCATGTATAGAAAGGCCACTGAATCTTTAAAGGGAAACAGGCAGAGCTAATAGGTTTCTTTGAATATAAACATCAGTATATATTTTCGTGACTCAACTCAGCATATTCTATATGGGTTGTAATTTTAAAATTAGTGGTTGAAGGGAGAGATAAGCACCATCAATAAATTAAACTGTAACCCAGCGGTTTAGTCATGAAAGGTTAAAATAAACTTGCTTGATTGATTATGAATTTTAAACAGTTTTTCTTCAATGTAATCAGTGCTCTACCAATGTCATTGCTCATTAAAGAAAAGATTTTCATTCCAACATTTGATTGAGGATGTTTTTTCTCATTTGCATTTTGCTTTCTACCGAGTAAGCATCTTGTCTTCAAAATTATTAGATTTTTTCCCCCCTTGTCTGTCCATAAAAGCCGTAAAGTGGGATGGAGCAGTGATTTAGAGGGATACTACATAAAGATTGAATGAAGATATTGACTACAGGCCCTAATGCAAACAGGACTGTCTGATGGACTGCCTTTGACAGGATGATGGAAGTGAGCCTTGTGGCCTACTTAGCTGCCCTTCTAATTGGCCTTTATGAATATTTAATGAAATCAAGATGAAATTCAATCAGAGCTTTTACCTGCTGAATCTTAGGGAAAAAAGCAGGATATTATTAGATTTTCCTAGCCCTTTGTATACAATAAAACTGTACTGAAATGTCTGTGTGTTAGTCAGGTGGCTGAGATATGCTTTTTATCCAGGGACTTGGTTTCTTCCAAAGGAATTAACCTTTTTACCACAAAAAGGAGCACGATTTTCCATTTGCATGCATCACTGCTATTTTATTACAGGCATAGTATAATATTTAAGCTATGAACAAGCAACAGCTACTCCCTTTGAAAACATACCCTTAGCAAATTCTTAGTCTATGCCAATTTGAAGCCTTTTAGGGAACTTTGAGGTCATATAATAGTTTCAGAACTCCATAATGCTGTAGCCTAATATTTTGTGCCACATTGGTTGATTTATGAGAGAGAATTTGCACGATCTCATTTCTCAAACATAATCTAGGTTGCATCAATAACATTAAATTATGGCAATGAGGTATAAAACAGTCTGACAGGCTCCTGCTGTAGTACACTCTTACATTCATTTAAATGTAGATTTTGTTTTTCTGAGCAGAATTCCAGAAAAGCTTCTCATATAAGCACAATGGACAGATTAATCTATAAATGGTAAATTCAACAGTGAAGGAGGTTTTCCCCATTTTTAGCTTTGTGAATTTTATCTTTCTGCCCCAAGATAAGCTGTTTATTCACAGTATGTTGCTTTTATGCATTTTCAGTATCATTTTTTTGGACAGAAAGGAGTTTGGTACTTGGAGATAAACACAGCATGTTAATACTAAGCAATGCATGAGTAAAACCTTACAGATGTAACTAAATAAGAACATTTCAGTATTGTTATTTAAAGGCTTGCTTTCTCTAAATAAAACTAGTTCTGTGGGTATCAGGACTGCTCCCTTGGGTCACTAATGCTGATGGCACCATGTGTAGAACAGAAACTTTAGCAACAGGGAGCAACAGGGAGGTGCAGGTGCATGGATGAATGGATACCTGGCCTCCCTCAGTTTGTAGATATTTGTAACTCTCCCTGAACATGTATACAAATGGTAAAGGTGTTAGGATTATTTTTCCAGGGCTGTGATGAGGACAGCATGGTAAGATCACAGGTTCTGTGAGAAGCTTGTAGCATGATTCCTTTACTTCCATGTGACTGGGCAAATATCAGGAATAATAAAATAATGAAATAACATTCATTCTGTGGGAGACCACAGGCCTGTGCATTCCAGCCTCTTGCTCCAGCAGTGCCCAGTGGCCAGCACTGAGGGGAAGGTTCCCAGAGTGGTGCTCTGATCCTACTGATCCCTGTTCCAGTGTCCCTCACGGGGCAGGGCTTCTGGGCCCTCACAGGGACTCTGTGGAGCTATAAACAGTCAGAATATAAAAAACTAGGAAAAAAGAGAGTGATATATGTTACAGGAACACTGACCAGAGGGGCAGCACTGGTGTTTCTGTTGGTATCTCCCTGAGCTGCACTGGATGTGCAAATACCTGTCTGGCTTTACTGTGATGACCTGGGCTGACACCAAACATGCCTGGCCATGAGGAAGCAGCTGCAAAAGCATCAGGTTAACACAGATGTGCCAGCACTTTCCTGTTCAGCTCTCACACTGATACAGACTTTATATTCTAATTGCATTTTTTCTCTTCTTCCTTTCAGTGGTGTGTGAGCTGTGAATCTTGGGAGTTGGGAATTCATAAGCAGGATCTGAATTCACAGAGAAAAAGCTTTCTCCCCAAAGCCCCATTCCTTCAGGTAGCTCTTTACCCAGGGGACAGTCATCTAGAGTAAACAGCAGCCTACACCCTGATGACTAAAACCATTTTAGAAGCAAACTAAATGAAGTTATATCAGCATATTTTGCTTTTTGAGTCTTCTCAGTGTATACAAAAAAATTGAAGGATGGATAAGAGGGTGAATGCTTATGCATGTATCTGCATGCATAAATGCTGAGCTAAGGAAAATAAACCTGACAGTCTTTCAGAGGCTAAAGACTTTGTATAAAGGCAAGTATGGAACTGGAAATGAGAGTATAAGGCTCTCCACATCAGCCTTAATTTGGATTTATGTCAACTGTACACATGGATGAGATATTTCAGCCCACTGGTAAGAGCAGTGTGTTCTTTGCATCTTATTGTCCAATGTCTTTCTGTAATCTCTCCATACAGAATGTGTAGGTAGCAAGTATCTTTTCAAACATCTGAGAAAAGAGAGTTCACCAGACACAGTACCTTCTGCGGTGTTTCTCAGCAACCACTCCAATTATTTTGTGAAGCTTTGTTTAAATGGACTGTGAATATTCATGTCACAGATTTGCTTTCAGTAGATTGAACACATCAGTTTGTCTTCAGATCAAACAGATATGCAGTGGATTTCCACAAAGGGATTGGATTGCTTATTTAAACACAAGTTTTAGTGGTGATAATTAGAAAGAAAATCGAGTTTTGCATAAAGATGGTCAAAACCAAGTAAATTTTGATGCATACACAGAGAAGTGTTTAGAAAGAGAAGTCTACTTGCTTGCTCAGAAACAAGACACTAGTAAGCTTTGGACCATGAATGCCATGACAGTAAATGATAATTTTTCAATTCTTTTAGAATTCCCTCTGTTAAAATCAAAATGTACATCCCTTTTTAATATCTCACTAGTCTGCATTTGGTGTCTTGGACTTTCATCCAAATTTCACTCTCTTTTGATCCCCTGGAAGTGACCTCAGCAGGACTAAGGCAGGATATAGTTTACCAAGTGAATGACACGGTCTGAGGCTGATAATTAAGCTTATGTTCAAGTAAAATTCAGGTTTTCATGGGGAATGAGCTCCTTCCTGATGTTTATCAGAAATGAAACCAGATGCTTTGGATTTGGGGAGGATTTCTGGCAGTAGTGGACATGAAGGTGCTAAAATACATCAGTATATCCCAAAAAGTCTGACATGAGTGAAGTGTGTCCTGCTTCAGGCTTAACATAATTCAAATTGAAAATTAATTTGTGACATATCTCTATGTGTTTCTTTTCTCATTACTTCCTGGCAGAAACTTCTGTTACTTGAGAAACCACTGGTATCTAGAAATGATGGATTTGATCTGAATCTCTGTTCACCCAGGACAGAAGTTCAAGTTGCTAATTATTTTGTGGCTGGTTACCAGGGTGTGAACAGGCACTAGAAGTCAGAAGGGGCATTAACTGGTGTTAGAGAAAAAATATTATTTGCTAACACTTCTGAAATCCTACAGATTTAAAAAGAAATTGATATTATTTGCTCCTTCAGCTATAGATTTAGAGCCTCAGTAGCATTGGGGAGTTACTTTAGAGGCCTTGGCAAGGCTAGGACTGGATCTGGGGCAAGAAGCAGGGGCTTGGAACTACAGCATTGTTATGGTCCCTTCCAACCCAAATCATTCCATGACACTGTGATTGTCCTCTTTCTCTCTGCCCATCATGGACTTGGGGCAAGATGTTTTAGGGATCAGGCACCAAGGAGTCACCAGGCAGCCAAGGGTGATGCATTCCCCAGGACAGGGAGCAGCAACAGCAGTGCAGGTGTTGCAGAAGGCACATTTCAATACTCACTGCAGGAACCAGATGTGCTTTAACACCTTGCTTTACTGAATGAGCCTGAACCAATTCCAGCACCTCTTTGTTCCTTCATTTACAAAACTGAGAAGTGAGTAGTGTCAACTGGATAGCTCTTGGAGCTGAGATACAGCCCCCTGGGATCTGCTCCCAATTGTGTCACTGATTGTCTCTGTCACCTCAGGTAAATCACTCTCACCTCACCCCAGCCATTTGTAAGAGTAACCACACCAAATCAGATCAAAGAGCAACTTCATCCTGTAACTAGTAATGAGCTGTAACAAACACATCATTTAGAGTTCCTAAAGTGGGCAGCCATGGAATTACAGATTATGGCCTGATTTCTTCTTAAAATACCAGCAAATGGTTGAAGTCTTACTCTAAGCAATGAGCTAATTCCTTTACTTCTTTCTACCCAAAAGTACCCCTAAATATTCTCATTAGATGTACAGAAATAAAAGAAATCCTTAAATCATAATAATCAAATAATCTTCCCTTACTGATTTGTGCTGGAGTGTTTCAGAAATTAGCTATGCATATTGTAAGAATGATTCATATAATGTTTCAAATGTTCAGCCCTTCTGTTTCATTGAACTGTCCTTGTCTCCTGCCACTTAATAGTGGTAAATGTCAGTCAGATTAATTCTTTCACACCATTACTTACTGTCTGTGTCCTTTTTTCCCCTCTAAATGAGGAGGCCCCCAGCCTTTGCTATGTGCTCTGAGCTGTACATCCACAACACTTGTTTCATCTGTTTCAAAGAGTTAACAGTCTTTGAGATACAGTGGCCAGACCCTAATGCAGCAGGTAAAGAAATATTTTTAAGGTCTGGAGTACTAATGCTGTCTGGTAACCAACTCCCATCTTCATGCTCTACTGAGCTGCCATGCAGTTCACTCCATGTAATACATTTTCAGATCATTTGAGGATAGATACTACCCAGAAGCAAAGGACTGTGAGAGTATTATCTGGTGCTTTGTATGTCCAAGAAGCAAATTCCATTTCCTGGATCAGACAGAAATGAAACCAATATCCGAGCCACTGTATTATCTATATACAAATTCAGAATGCTCTGATCTCTCACCCTCAGAACATGACACAAGATCTTTCCTTAACTGTTGTGGTATTAAGTTGATTAGAGATATTTTATCTAAGACTATCTCTGGACTCCAAAGCTCAGCAGTTAGAGCTTTTGCCCAATTTCATTTACTGTAATCCTGCTGTTCCAATAGAACTTCAGCAGAGGGTCTTCTCTTGCTCACATTTTGTAGAAAATAGAGCTGAGCCATAAAACAGCATTTTATCCCAGCAATTCAACCTCAGTCCAATTCATTTGATTCTAGTCAGAACTGCATTGAACAGTGATCAGCAAACATTTTGAAAAGCTAAGCAGTAAGCAGCAAATACAGCATGAAACCAATAAAGAGGATGCTTTCCCTGTGCATTGGATCAGAAATTTTTACAGAATTAAAATTTGTGGGTAGGTTCTTCACCTACACCTTTCTTCACATACACCTTTGTTCAGCAAACAAGGAGGAAAAGGAAGAGTATGAAAATTGCACAAATGAAGCTGATCAAGTTGAAGAATTATCACAACAGTCTGAGAACTGAAGTGGAACACAATTTGAAATGAGATATGAGACCTTCAGCTGATATAAATCAGCTAATGCTATAACACCTGAAGAGCTGGCCAAACATCCTTGGACTAGAATAGAACAAAAAATTTTGTGCAGAATTTCCAGCAAACTGGATTTCTTCACAGCAGCTATTATTATAAATGGAGAAGGACAATTAAAGGGGAGGAGTGGCATGTTAATAATAATAATAATATAATATAAAGCAATA
>VZTR01031798.1:59010-89317 GCA_013400775.1 Chaetops frenatus
TCCCCTTCCCGTTTTGTCAGGAATAATGACTATGGTTATGTCCCAAAGGAAGGCAAATATGTATTAGTCAGACTACTGGTTCAGGACTGAAGCCTATGACAGTATTTTTAATAAAATACAGAGTATTTAATATCCTCTTTTTTTGTGTCTGCACAACTTATAATTATTGCCAGCAGGCCAAAAAAAAGGAACAGTGGTGGAAAATAAAACAGTGAAAAAATCTTTCCTGATCACTAAAAAACGGTATGAAAAGATAGGCAGGACATGTTAGAGACAGCGCTTGCATGCAAGTGACTGAGTGAATTGTACATGTACTGTGAGACAGTTAAACCTTGAAAATGTCTTACAAAACCAGCATTACCTCACAGGAAATGGAGCATTTGTAAGATCTAAAACCAAAACCAGTTTCAGCCTGCAGGCCCCTTTGGAGCCTGGGCTGTGCAATTACAGGTACTGCAGATGGTGGAAAGCTGAAGGCACTATTTATTTTTTGGTGGCAGACCAAAAATACTCACATGGATTTTTTTTTAAAAAAGCTCCTCTTATTTGCTTTGGTCTCTGTGTGCCCTCCACAGCACATTCTGTGGTTGCTTGGAAATGGACAGGTTTTCAGAAAACTGACTCCAAGTTCAAGGGCCAAATTCTCTGTTGGCACAACTCCACCAACACTGATGGTGTTAAGCCAGCAGAAAATTTGGCTCCAAATGCTGTCTGATCAACTGGCTTGTCCACAGACTCCAAGAAGCCCAGAAATTTTCAGCACAGTTTAAATCAGGGTAGCTAGAATGAAGTATGGACTGTGGTTTTCATCATATAATCAAGATTAGAGATGCTGCAGGGTATGGAGTAGAAACACATTTATCTGTGTTTCTAACCATTCCCTGTTGGAGAACTTGGCTCAAATCTGTAGGAGCTCTGGAGTCAGGAGTTTGATAGCCAAGTGCTATTTCTATTCCCTTGAAAGAGACCCCAGGAAATCCCAGTCCCAGGAGCTCCTTATTGCACTGTGGAAGTCTCTGCACATGACATTCCCAGTTAGTCAAACCAAGCCACACTGACAGTGGTAGGGTGGGCAACCTGCAGGAATGCCCTTTCCATTTCAGGTTATATTGCCAAAATAATTTATTTCAGAAATACTGCTCCACTTTTTTTCAGTGTTTTTAAGGAAAATGCCTGTTGGCACTCAGTACTGATAGATGATTCAACAATTGGTATTTGTCACTTTAGTTTGCATTTTTTTTCCTTTCAGATAGGTTTAATGAGATGGGTTAGCTTCTGCTTTAATTTGATGATCATAAAATGTACTTCTTACATAATTAAAATAAGAATTGACAAATATATTAAAAAATGACCATTTACAGATTTATAGGCAGTAACTGAAACCAGTTTAATTGGCTGGCATTGCCTGTTTTAGTTTGCTGGATACAAATGGATGTGAAGCTCCTTAATGTAGAGTAAACAAGTCCTCCAGTATAACTGACATTGGATATTTACTTGGAGAGACATCTGATTTCAGAATTTTTCTCAACAAATACAGTTGTTTCCAGATAATTGAAACTGCAAGTTGCCACCCGTACTGTTTATTTTGTTCTGCCTACAAGTTCCTCATTAAAGAATGTTGCCTGTTTAGATTGATACTTGTCCCAGACCTTTTAGAGAAATCCTGTTTCCTTTCCTTACTTCAGTGCTATCCAGCTTTTCAGTTCTATCTACCATTTCTATGAAACCTTTGAGCTCAGTTTTTATAGAAGCAGAATGAAGATTTTTTTTTTTTTTGGTGGTTTAGGTTTTGTTTTTTAGTTTTTTGGGTTTTTGTTTTTTGGGGTTTTTTTACTGCTACAGCTTCAGGCTTAGAACGTAATTTATGGAAACATTGGTAACCCTCTCTCCAACTAAGCAGGCACTGCTTCTCTCACAGTGTTCATACCAATGTGGGCATAAACTCCAAAGGCCTCTTTGCTAGAAGGACTGATGTGAGAAAAGAAAACTCAGTGGTTTTCACAAGCAAGCCAGAGCTGGCATGCTCCCAGCAAATGCTTTCACTGGCACTGGTGCCCCATAAACACTGAATTCGTTTTCTCATACCAGGCTATTTATGATTCTCATGTGAGGCATGACAGCCATTCATCTTTCTCACAGGACAAGCAAACAGGGCAAGACCAGTACTAACACTGAGCATGTTGTTACCATTACTCAGAAGTAGATTTATTGGCATTGTATCTTTCAAAGTAACAGGAGGTAGCTCAAAGCCTTCCTCTACAGCAGCTGTTTAATAAAACTACTCTGCTCTAGTTGCTTTCATATTTTAATCCCAAATCAACCATAGTAGGGTGAAAGAGGAGAAGCAGCACTACATGGAATACAGAGTTGCATGGACAGCAATGAGATGGAGAGCTGATTTCATACCTTTCAGCTCCAGCCAATTTTGTTGACACTCTGTCTAGCGCTACAGGGATCCAATTCTGCATTCCCTCCCTCAGCCAAGGCTGCTCTTTATTTCTGAAACATATCTGTGACTCCAGGAGAACATGCTAATGTGTTGTCTTACTGGGGAGAATTATTCTTGTCTGACCTTATCAATTAGAGTTGGATTTCTTCAGGAATAGATGAAGACCAAAAAAAAGCACATCTACAGGGCACTGTACTCCATCCTGAGCTTGTTGTTTACAATAGATGAGACTAACACAGTCCTTTGGAGAGGCTTTTTTCTCATATTTTAAGAAAATCACAGTTGACCAGTTCAGCTTTGATGCATATCCTGTAAAGGTAAGTGATATGGATCCCACATAGTGTGACTTGACAGACTGCCATTCTCAAAACATGTCTATACAGAGAAAGTTCTTTTGCAAACTTAGTGTTTGAGAGAATGCAGATGGCCAAGAAATGCTGAAATCCTACAGATTTTAGGAGAGCACAAATCCTCAATTTGTATGGTTTCTCCTAAGGTGTTTATCTACCTTCCCCTCCAGCTACACAAATTACAATTAGTTTTGTGCTAGCATTTGAATTTTACTGATGTCTAATATCTCCAAGCTTATTTTCCTAATATTTCTTCTTCTTAGTATAATAACCCATCAGAAATTAATATCAGCTCCTGCACTAAAACTCCAGGATGGAGGTACAAAACTTCTGGGTGAAAATGAGAGAATGCTTTTGCTAGAAATTAGCTGAAACTCCTGTTTAGTACAACAAAGTCACTTCATCCCTGGATATCTTGCAGGGGCTTAATTTGCAAAGAAGCTTCCCCACCCCAGCCATTATATGGAAAAAAAATGAATGTTGTGCCTGTGATTGCTCCCAAGCTGCTTCCTTCTTCATATATGAGTGCAAGCATAACTAACATCAGGCACACCTAATTCTGCTAGTCGAGTCATGGTCTGGTTTTTATGTTTCTGGAAGCTGGATATGTATCTGTGTAAATGGATTTGTTTGGTTTTATGGTGTACCTCTCTCCTGGGTCAATCCTGACTGTTCAGTGTGATGGAACTGTTTTCTTTTACTTTCTCTGTACTTGTTCTTGTGAAAGCAGAGCAACATGTGAGGCTCACGTTGAGCATGCACAGACCTGATGATTGGAAGGTTATAGCTCATCCTGTCAGGGTTTACTCCTCTCTCTTGTTCTCCACTCTGACTGAATGTTTTTCTTTCAAAGCTGCAGAAGCATCGTGACAGATCCACCTTCATCTTTGTCAAAAACTTTTCCAGTTACTGAGCTTGCTAACTTATGCTGAGTTTGTAGCACACCTATACTCCAGTACAGTAGCTTGGCTTTTTCCTTTCTTTTGGGGGGAGATTTTTCCTTTTTTTTTTTTTTTTTTTTCCTAATCACTAACAAATTGTTTGTGCAAGATCTGCTTATGCTTATGATCACCTTTTCTTCTTGCCTGTGCATCCAAGGAGCACAAATGAGCCCCCAACCCCAATGCTGAGCAAGTGCCCCAGGACAGAGCCTCAGCAATTGTTAGATGTTAGTGCTAATGAATACAGGTATCTGGCACAGGCTGGATTTCAAGCTGCTGGAGGTGATGACTTTACAGGCACAGAAAGAAGATCAGAAATTACAAAAATACTTCCATTCCAGACTGTTGGGAAAGAGTCTTGTTTCTTTCATGCCTAATTCAAAGAATTTACCCTGTTGGATGTGTGGCAATGTTTGTATCAAGAGTTCTTCCTGTTCCTTCAGGAGTCTCGATCCCTTACATTTCTTCAGATGTGTTCTTCAAGCTTTGTCTTCTCAAATACCTGAAGTTAATTGGATTTCAGAGAATAAACAGAACAAAATGTTCAACCCTTAACCTCCTTTCCTTTTTGTTATCTCTCATAGAAGTTTTGTCCATTAATGCTAACTGGATTTCTGATTCAGAAAATCAGCCCTCTAGAATGGTATTATTTACAAGGTTATATTTAGTACCATTTGAAATTCATCTGACTTGTTTTGCTTGTTAGTTCTGCTTATGTAATGTGATTTAAGTATTTCAAAACTCCTTTCCCTATTTTTAGATTTTTCTTAAGCATATCCTACTAAAGGGACTTAAACTAGAAATGGAAGTTTCCACCTCCTTTCTTTACTACTGTGTTGAGAATTTCCCTACAAAGATAGAGTTTAAAATACCTAATCCAGAAAGAAGTATCAGCAGCTGGATGGCTCAGGGAAGTAGCTGTCCTCATGTGCCTTCCAGTCTTTACAAACTTTAGGGAGAAATTAATTTCATCTGATGACAAACCTTAGTTAAGACCTTGTTTGAGCTGCCAATTTGGGCTCTTTCTAAATTGCTGGTGTCTGCAAGGAAACTCTAAAGGATGATTCACTCTCCCCTAAGACATTTATCCAAGAGAAGTAAAAAGATTCATCCTATAGAAGGGATTTTATCCATCCATTGATATTAAACAGACACAAGATAACTAACTTATATTAGATGATTATTTTCGAAATACCCAAGGCTGTGAACTTCAGTCACAGTCAGTTCTGTGACACATAGAATATTCACATACAATATTACAAAAGTTGCTCACAATGCAAATGTGTGCAACATTATGCAAATTAGTGCACCAAACTGTTTCTGAGCAAGAAAGACAGCTAAGCTTCACTTGGGCTGCCTCCATAATACCAAGTTTTCAGTGGCTCTGCTTCAATGGTGGCAACTTTGAAGGGAGAAGTTCAAGTTGTACACTTATCCCAATTTCAGGAGCTTTAGTCTCCAGAGGAGATTTATCCCTTGATTAATTGTCCACACATGTAGAGTTCACTGTAAAAATGAACAGAAAAGGGAAGTGTTGATTCCTAAACAATGCTGAAAAATCTTGGCATTTCTGTGTCAAGCCTGGCTGTTGTGCTGAGGCGTCTCGAGAGTCTGATCACCTCAGGAGGCTGCAAGTGCTGAGGGTGGCCCGGAGCAGGGGCCTCTCCTGTGTCCTGAACTGCCCCTAATTTGTCTTCCTTCACACTACTGAAAATGGAGCTAAAAGTGAGCCCCTAAAGCCACGTGCTGTCAGGGCAGCAGTTCAGCTGCACTCCGGTTCCAACAGGTACTGCATTCATCATTTTGTGTTTCTGTTCTCAAATTGCTTGTAGTTTACAATCTAAGGCTACAAACTCTGAGACTTTGTGGGTCTTGCTTCTAGATGTTTTCTGAAGATGCAGGTCTAGAACCATTTATGTCAAGTGAGAATTTCTCCTACAGTCTTTAAAAAAAATATAAGGATAATTTATAAAATGTTTATTAAAAGTAGGTGCCTTTTTTCCTTTTCATGACCAAGAAAATTCTTATCATTCAATCTCTTTGAGTAAGTATTTTAAAAATAGCCTGGTTATAATATATTCTATGTGTACTTGGGATCAAATGCAATTTCTTCTTGGAGATTTATATGTAATTATTTTATGCAGGCTTCTTCCCCCTTTAGCAATATTAACGGTGCCCAAGGTTACTTTAGACCAACATTGATAAAATTCATCCTCTGATTAAAAAATAGTCTGATATCAAAACTCTATGTACACTGTAGACTTCCATTGTTATAGAGTCTTTATTGTCTTGGGTTCATAGGCTGCAGTCTTTGGAATATTGAATTCCTCTACAGCTTTCTGTATTCTCTTTCCCTCTCTGCATTTTAAAGAGTGTTCATAAACCATCATTTTATTGACGCCATTTGAATACCAAAAAATTTGCAAATTCTTCTAAAAGCAGTGGATACCAGGAATGCAGCTATTGCTCAAAGACTTTCTTTTTAAGGTTCCCTGCTTGTTAGCAAAGAAAAAATAATAAAGCCCCCTAGTGTCTTGGAATCATCTCTCCTATAAAACACTTTAAAATATCCTCCTGTTATTAAGGAAACCATATAATGTCTAGAACTGGTAGAGCACAGTGTGAGGTTAATTCCTTTAGATGGTAAACTAGTAACTTGCTTAAGATTACACAAGAAGTTTATGGCAAACCGAATAACAGATATTTTAGACATGGTATCATCTACTGCTGATATAATGAGCCCAAAATGTCCTGTGAGAGAGGGATATTGTTCTACAGTGAGAAGATTAAAAAGCAAGGACTGTTTCTGTTATTTTCTGCCACTAAATCAGGATTCTATTCAAGCTCATTGTTATTAAATTTAAATGAAACTAATTATTAAAAACTGCAAGATATTTTTTTATTCTTGGAATTTAATGAATCATCATGTAACCAGCCCCACCCACAAAGGAACACCCACTGTTTTAACAGCATTGGGAAGGAAGCATTCAAATGATATTACAGATTTAAAATACAGGATTGAAATTGCAGGTCTGGAATTTTAGCGAACTTCAGCACCACTAATACATTTACTGGGATTTAATGTGTGAGCACACTAAAGACAGAATGCACAAAATAATTCTGACACAGAGAAAAGGATCAAATAAAATTTATCAAAAAGTTGTTGAATTTCTTAAATAGCCAGTCTGTGCTGAGCTCCCTGTTGAATGGATGAACTAGGTCATAAAAAATTCCCTTCCTACAAGAGTGCTCCTACCCAGGGAGCTGAAAACTTGCATCAAAATGTTTTGTTGCCACAGAACAGATCCATGGAGTGGGAATGAACTGTTGAATGCATTGAGAAAGGGACTGGATGCTCCCACAGCAGTGCAGTGCTGCCAGCTGGGTGGGTCACAGCATCTCTGCTTGGGCAGCAGGGCCTTCCCAAGCCCTTGGGACCAAACGTCTTTCCAGGAAATGAGGAGGGTGGCAGGGAGAAAAGGGTGCTGGAAAAACACCCAGAGCAATTTCCAGCAGGCAGAAGGGCTGAGGAAGGCAAGCAGCTATTGTTAGAGAAAGGAGCAGCGACAGGCAGCAGGAGACTGAGAAGCACTAATCACTGCTAAATCACTGGAAGATGTCCCCACTAAGCAGAATTGCCACCCCTGCTAACCAGCAGCCATTGACATTAAATATTGTGGAGCTGAGCTCGGCTCTCTCAGAGGCATGCTGATTAAAAATGCCCTGATGAAATGGTGTGTACAGTAAGAAGTGGTACTTAGTATTTTGTCTTCATAATGCTTTAAATTGCTCTGTATCCCCACAAGGTATTTTGCCATTCTCCATTAAAAATGGGCAACTGAGTTTCAGAAGCACAGAGCTACTGCAGGACTCCACTGACTTCATTTTGGATTTGAGGATGCTCAGACAATTTTTGAAAGGGTCTGAGTTTACACTGTTTGATAGGCAAGAGGGAATTATTTTTCTTTATCATACCTGTTTTCAAGCTCTGACAGTGACTCTAAGTTAGTCTTAATACTTCCTGCTTAACATAGATTAGAAGTTATATAAAAGACCAGAAACTGTTCCTCCCACATCAGTGCAAAATATTATGGTTCATTGTTTTGCCCATGCTGATTTATGATTTCACAGCAGTAGCTCCATTAAGCTCTAGAATGGATTTTCACATCATAAGAGCACACTGTTTTAAAATTCTTTGTATTTTAGGACAATTTAATGAAGTAGTTAAAAATTATTCCAGACTGAAATGTTTTCTGCAATCAAGAAAAAAAAATAATCTGGTACAGTATAGGAAAGTAATTAAAAAAAAAAAAAGAAAAAGAAATCAAAACAGCTCACTCTTGATCATAGAGTGATGCTTCTGAAAAAGAGGAGCTCAGTGGGAGAGTTTTCCTTTTTCTTTCCTACTCTCCCAAATGCTTGTGATGTGCCCTGCAGTAATGCCACTCTCTTTGTACAATGGGGAACTTTTAGGGCAAATTGAAAAATAAATAAATAATGCTCTTTCTATTATTGAAGAAGGTCACATTTTGATTTTGCCTGGCAAATATTTTGAAATGGTGTGGGCCAGGGACAGTCATTTATCCCAGATATTTCAGGGCTTTTATCTAACATTGCAGTATCCAAAAATCTTTCATGTGAAGTGAATATCTGCAGCAACAGCCATAACTTATTTGAGAGAAATGGGAATTTTCCCTTTTTAGCAACAAGAAGTCTGCCTGGGCTAAGATGCTGGGGAATGGTCTTGTTTGTTTGCTCCTTTTATTTTTATTAATATCTTAGATTTGTGGAGCCCACATGGTGAAGGGAGCATCCAGGTCCTGGTACAAAACTTCTCCTTTGGGTGGCCCAAGAAAAACCCCTCAGACCCAAAGCAGTATTGACAGTCCTAAGAAGGAGCTGTGTCTCTTCAGAGCCACATGTGTTTCGTGTTCTCTTGAATCTGCAGAGAACTCCCTGAGGCTTCAGAGGAGAGACAGGGTAGGGGAAAAAACATCCCTCATCCTCCTCATCACTTGACTCCTCACAACGTTATAGAGAGGCTGCCTCAGGAACAGCAGTGCTGGAAATCAATATTTGATCAGATCTGCCCGTGTTTATTGACATAAAAGAATATTTCATAGAATCATCGAGGTTGGAAGGGACCTTGGGAGATCATCTAATGGATGCTTAATGTCAATAAGTGTTTTCTAATCTGATTGGTCCTTCTCCATACACAGGGAAGGTAACTCTGGCTGCAGGCAATGACAGGGCTGCTGAGGAGAGAAGCGCTGGTGGGCAGGCTCAGCACCCACACTGGCACTGCAATAACTGGATTTAGAGCTCAGTTTCCTGCATTTTACATGAATTTCGTGTGGGGTGCACAGCAAAATTCTTCTGCCTCAATACTGGGGTTCGTCCTCATGGTTGGCAAAGCAGAGAACAGTTGTGCATGTAAGGAATGGAGGTGAAACACGACATTGTAGCCATGATGAGTGACATGTCAGTAAAATGGGCACTAATCCTCACCCTGGTTATTGCTACACTGCTTTAGTAAAGAGTCTCTCCAGCTCTGGAATCCCTGTGCAGCTGTTGTCAAATTTCACAGCTTTCAAACACCTAAATCAGTACCTGGATGTTTGAAAAACATGTTTTAGTCTTGCATAAATCCCTCTTTTCATTATTTGTTTATTTATTACTCCTAAGTGGAGATCCTGTTTCAAGAAAGAGATGCATATGTCCACCCCCCACCGTGATTTCGATATTTTCTGAGCTTGTGGATACACAGTTTACAGGTGGCTCAGAAGGTGACTCCTGTAGAGTGTTTCTTCTATCTCTAGGAAAGGCCAGTGGCTTCTAAGCAGGTTTTGCCTGCATCCCTCACACAGCTGCTCAACCCCATTGCTGCTACAGTACGACCTGAATTCCACAGTAACCATTTTATTTCTTTTTTTTTGTGGTCTTGCAAACCCAGATATTACTACTGTGCTTCTACTTGGAGTAATGCTCTGTATTTTGAGACAATACTTGAGACCATCTGTAAGCAGTGAAGATACATAATTAGATATTTTTTTTATTTTTAGGGATTCATAGCGTTTCTTGTGACTGTGTATATATATATTTGCTTACAAGTAATAATTATAGTAGATACTAATAATTCTCCTGCAGTAGTTAGTCATATTCTATGTATATTTCTATAAGTACATTACACATCATTGTTTGAATATATCTTCTCTGCAGTCAAAGCTGCATTGCCAACTTGGGTAGAAATATCCAGTCTGGCTTCAAACTTTATTGAGTACACTGGGGGAGTAGCTGGAGCAGAATGGATCTCAGAATGGGCTGGAAAACTTGCTAATGTCAGGATAGCATTTTTTCCAACAGGTTACAAATTATACTGCTCTGATGCTGCTGAGAATGGGGAATAATTCATCTCTCAGAGCTATCACTGCATATTTGTTATCAAGTATTGCTATAGATAGGTGATTTCCATAACCCTATTCATACCCCACGGAGTCGAAAACGAGTTTATCAAGGCATCTGTAATGAATATGTGGATGCTGTGGGGAGGGGCAAGGCAGGACAGTGCTGAAAACAAAGGAAAAAAAGACAAATACTCTAAGCTTTGGATGGTAAAATGCCAAATGATAACAGAATATTACATGTTTTGTTACCAGAGGTTTTCTGTGAGTTGCTTAATATTGGGAAAGGGAATAGATAAGCACATGTGAGGGAGCTAAGATGACGAGCAATAAAACAGAAAATAATAAAAAAAAAGGTTTAGAGAAGCAGAAAGTTGCTTGAGAACTGATTGTATAAAATATGTATAGACACCTTAAGAGCTCAAAATGGCTGTTGAAAGTGAAGCTGCAAATATGAAGCTGCCAGGGAGGTTTTTCTACATGTCCAGGTTTTTGTGGCTGTTTGGTGATTCCTGTGCCATTGCTCAGGAAAGGCTGCTGGGTGTCCGGACACTCAGACAGGGCTGCTGTGCCTGCACTGCAAATCCAAAATGTCTGCCATGCTCTGCTCTGACTGCAGGGAAATAACCGTACATTACAGGCTGCTTTGGAGGATGGGATTGCTTTTTCTTCAATTCATTGAACAAATGTGTTAAAAGAACTAAAATGTGATGCTTTTGTGTTTTACCAAAACTGCAGGGAAATCACTTTTTTTTTTTTTCACTTTCTTGTCATCAACATATTTTCTTTATTCATGTAACAGTAGGTGTCATTTTTCTTTAATTATGCCCAGCTATCATATGTTGCTTTTATTTGTTGAGGATGTTAGTTTCAGGGAAAATAATTTAGACAGTTCCATTTTTCAGGCAACAATACACTAAATCCTGTGCTTACAAATTGCAATTAGATAAGAATTCTTCTTTCCACAATCAAATGTGGCAGTTTCTTACTGGAAAGTAATGATGAATCAAACTTATAGCATAAAATGGGGAGATCAAAGCATTCAGTGAAAATGTAATGAAGAAAATACACTTTTATGGCTTGGCATTTTAAATGTCCTCTGTTATATATCACCGTGGCAGCACACAATGGTGTAAATCTTTCTTTAGGAATGAATACAGATTAACGCAGCCCCATTTTCTCTGCCAGAATTTCCTTCCTCTGATGATGATATTTCTCTTTCCCCCACCTCCCCCCACATTCATACCCCTCTCTTCCCACCCTCAGACCTAAAAGTATTTTAAACATCTTTAGCCTGTCATGCAGCCTTTGCTAAAGGTTTTTGTAGCCTTTGGTAATGACTTCTAATTTATGTGGCTAATTAGCCCGGGATAAATAGAGATGAGGTGCTTTAGGATAAGGCTAATCTGCATGTCTGCTGGAAGCTTGAATGGTGCATTTTATGAAGATACAAAACTCAGCAACTCAATGAAATTAAGTTTGTGACAAAAGGCAGGCAAATTCAAAATGAAGGCAAACACTTCTCTTCCTGAGCTGCTGCAGTTGGGTGCAGGAAAGGCACTGATGGCATGTAATGAAAATAACCATCACTCCAGATTCTGGAGGTTACTCAGGTCCACTCTGAAGCCTGGACAGATTTTGTCTATACTGTTTGTACAGATATATTTTCATACAGAATCACATCATGATTTGCTTTTCTTCACCATCCACCTTCTTGCATCTGTGTTGCCTTCATTCTTTAAATCCTCATGGTTATCCATCCATACCCACCTCACTCTGGTTCATAGCACAGGATAACCAGGCAGTGATATATGTAATTTTGTATATACATACACCAAAGGACAATCTAAACACAAAACTGAGCCTAACACCTCAACACTGCATGATGTTCTGACAAACTTACACTGGTAAAGGAGGCAAAGAACAAAAGAAAGGAAATACAGCAGCCTTTTTGCTGAGCTGAGCTTTTGGGTTTTCAGGAGAGCTCTTGAATTTAGAACTTGACCTCCACAACACTGTGTAGAGTAATGCATAAGTACTTTAGGTAGTTTAGTCTCATTTGCAGAAGTGATTTCAGCTGTCAGACTTCTTAGGATGCTTTTCAAAGCCAGTTGCAGGCAGGGCTAGCACTGCTCTGAGGCAGAGGGACTGGTTCAGCACTGCCCTGCACATTTCAGAGCTCTCAGCAGCTCCTGCCCAACCTCACATTTTACAGCCATGCTCAGATCTCACCTGCCAGGTTAGAGATGGGCAATGCTTGATTGTCTCAGATCATGTGGCCCTGCCTTCCATCCTTACTGGCCACCTGGTCGAGCTCCTTGAACCTTCTTAGTGCAGGATGTTAGAAAAGGCCACAATTCCAGGATGTGCAAAATGTAAAAAACAAGACTTGTGTTTAGGAATGTACGCAAAATGCTGCCTTGCTTGCTGAAATTGCTTTTGGAAACACGATGTCTAACTCTTTTAGGAACCTAAAATGCAGTGCTTAAGACATCCAGAGCTAAGTTGCCCAGAGCAGGGAGAATGACAGATTATTCAATTCCCTTTTCAATTACTTAACCACAGGATCATCATTCTGCTTCACTCAAATTGTGGTATATTGATTTCTGTTGTGACTCAAAAGATTTTAATTTTTAATAAAAAGTTAGCATGGTATTCTCCGTATGTGTATAAATCCAGAATAATCTGACTTTTGCAGACAAGGCATTTAAATTGAAAGACCCCATAACATCTGTTGTGTTTATAAGGAGCTCTCCCTGAGTTCATGTAACCAGCACCCCCTTGCTCAATTTCCCCACAGGACAGCAGTAACAAAAAAGCCCTTGAGGCCTACATGAGATAATTATAACATAATGAACTTTTAAATTTCAAAAACCCTGATCAAAAGTCCCTAAAAATCTCCCATTGTGAAAAATTGGAGTTTCAGGATATCAGGTGAGGTAAATTACAGAGAAGCAAAAGGAAAAAATTATCCAAAGCCCTTCCTATGTTTTATTAAATAGATATATTTTATTTATTTATCTATATGCCTATAAGGTCAAACCAATATGAATGGGTCTGGGGTTTTGGTGCAATCCTAAAGAACTTGCCTTAAATTGCCTGTAGACTGTGCATATTAGCCCCAAACTCCATTTTACTGAGAAATGTGGTAACAACTCAGGTGAACAGATTTTCCTTCCTTGGACATCCCAGCCCCCAGGTAACTGAAAATTCAGGTGTAGCACCTTGCCAGTGCAGCCCACACTCAGGGCAGGGCCCCTTCCCAAGCCGTCAGCAGCTCTTCGAAACCCTGGGCCCAGGTAAAAAGCTTCTGTAGCTGCAATCCCAATAGTGATAAAAAATTTTCTAGATTTTTTTTCCATTTGACAGCTTCCAAGGAAAAGCTGCACAGTGAAACTTGGCCTGAGGAAATTTCTTGGGGACCTTCTGTACTTTCTGGCACACTTCCCAGGAAGGGACTAATCAGAAAAAGCCATTTTTCACACTTGTTCTTTGGCCTGTCCTCTGTGACCTATTTTCTTGACTAATCCTGTGATTTTTAGCTGGCCAATGCCAAATTGCTTCTGTTTCTGCCTGCTCCTGGCCAGTCCTATAACTCTTAGCTCCCAGCAAGATTTTGCCCCCAGCAAAATGTGGAATTTTGAGTGGTTCCTCTTGCTCCAAGTACTCATCAGAATCAAGGGACAGTATAAGTAACTCCAAAATTCAAGAGCAGCAGCATTCTCTGGACCGGTAAATGAAGACTTTTGGGCAGCTTAGTTCTTCCCTAGGAGATAAAACACAATCAGGCCAGGCCGTGTGTGATGTGAGGTTTGTACTGAAAGCAAAGAACCCTTTGTGAAAAGCTTTTCATGATGATCTCCGAAGCTTTTATCTTGTTGCCAAAAGAGGGAGCCCTCACAGAATTCTCTCTGCTTTAGGAATTGTTCTGCTTTTGGGATCTGCTCTTTGAAAAAGCTTTGGATTTTGTTTTTCTTGCAAAACTTGAGGCCTTTCAGGTTTAGAATAGGTTTGTGGCACAGATAATGTGAGCTGTGAGTTTTACCCTCTTTGGTTTCACAATGACCTCAGGGTACAAAGAGAGAAAATAAGCTTTTCATTTTCAGAATTATTCAGCTGGCTATCATTAAGTCCACAATTCAGTTTCATTAAATACCATATTTTAGCATTCCAGTGTTAGAAATAATAATCCTGCTAAACTGGACAATTCTTGCTAAGCACAGAACTTATATTAAATTGTACATGGTTTTCTGTGTTGTAATTTGGGTTCCACGTTGCCTTCTGTTTATGTGAACTGGAATTGTCGAAACTGGTATCTGGTATCTGATTCACCTCTTGGCCACCTCATAATCATATTTTAATTCTGCAATACTGAATTAATTCTGAAATTCTGAATGTTTGAGACGGGTGAATAGGATCTCTCCAGTTTATATCCTGAAGATATAAAGACTAAATTGTGCTGGGTTTATTTGTAATCACTTGTAGAATGTAATCCAATAAATTTTGGAGGGATTTTAAGAATTATGCAACTTGCTACTGATTTTTACCCATGGATTAGGTTCAAAGCAGAAAGAGAAAAAACAGGCACTTTTATTAGTGTTTATCTGCAGAGGGACAGCCTTTGTCTTGAGTTCTGCAAGAGGCTGCAGCAACAAATAATAAGTTTACCAGAGAGACTCGGGGAATGTTGATTCATGGTTCACCCTTACCTCTTTCTGAGCTTGAACTGGTTAAAGGAAATCCTGGCATGAGAAATTGCAAGTATTTTACCTGATCTCTGCCATCTTTTCTGAACCTGTACTGTTCCCTGGACTAGTTCCCATTTGAAGAATTTATTTTCAGTGTAATGGTTCCTCTGACTCTGTGGCTCCAGTGCCCCACTTGGTATTTCCTCTCTTTTGCACAGCAGCTCTCTCTTCCTTTGGGATGTTGTCTGAGTGGATGTGACACTTCAGCCTTTCTCATCTCCCCCAAATCAAAGCCAAACTTGCAAAGCAAAGCCAATAATTAGGCAGTAGGATTTTAAAAAAAGACTTTTATTGGATGAATTGAGATTTTTGCTTTGCTATTTTTTAATGCAAAATCAGAGGCTCCAATCTGAACCCATTTTAGTGAGATTTTGATGCTTAGAATCATTCTCAAATATACATTACTGCCTAAAAACTATTTGGGTGCCTAATTCACTCTTAGGTCAGTTGTTCTTGAAAAATGTCACATGCTTTCCCTTGGCAAGACCTGGAGCATGATATAGCAGGATTGCTAAATCAGAGCAAATCCCATTTTAAATGCACATTTCTGATTTGGTGTTAATCAATATTGTATTAAGGTTGTTGTGGGATTATTGTACCCTAATGGTGGTGAGATTCAGAATAAGTGCAAGGAGTAGATTGGCTGAGATAGGTATGATCACATTTAGATGATCACTTCTTTTTCTCTCTCCCATTATGTTTTTGTTGTTGTTTTGAACACTATTCGCATTCCCAGTGCTGAACAGAAATACAGGAGAGACTTAGGGCAGGAGATAAGTTGATTGTGATCAAATTACATGATAAAACAAAAAAAACCCCAGAAATAATTTTAGGCATTTTATTTTAAAAAAAGAACATTCAGAGTTAAGATTGAGATGGCCAAAATGGGTGTTTCTGACATTTTATGGATGTTCTGCATAGGTAGTGTGCCTCCAAATATTGGATGCTCTGATATACCATATGTGCTGCAATTCCTAAGCAATACAGCAGATGTTTTAGGTGATCAATTCAGAACTCACTGGCTTTGTTTAGCTCTCCTCATTCCCAATTTTATATGATGTGAATGTGCCTGTCATCATAAGTAGAGGAACAGTTCCATATTTAAAAATCCGTGCATAATTCAAAGTTGACACAGTAGCAATACTAAAACACTCCCCAGCCTAGAAAATCTCATGTTCCTCAGAGTCCAAAACACCTAATTAGGGAAAGCCATGGCCAGCAAAAATTAGCTTTGTGTGGCTTGAATCAAGACTTAACTATTCTTTGGAGTTTGGGTTTATTGTATGAAGCAGATGAAACCTGACAGTTCTGATTTCTTTGCTGATCAGAGGGCTGGGGGAGCTGGTTTGTTTGCTTATTTGATTTTAAGAAAAATTTCGTCTTCTTTCTATCTAATCTGCTCCAAAGCCATCCTCCTAATGACACCTTTTTATCTTCAGTTCTCTTAACACTTTCCTCTCTGCTGCCCCTTGCTTTGCCAGCTCCTTGTATGCAAAGTGCCTTTTCTGCCCTAAGATCAGTTTCTCTTTCTTTTTTTTTTTTTTTTTTTTTTTTTTTTTTGAGGAGCTTTATAGCAGAAATCCCCAAAGATTTTACTTAGTTTTCTGCTCATGTGGGCTGGAAATCTATTCAGGCTTCATTAAAAAGCTCATTTGAAAGTACTGATTCCATTCTATTGTCTGAACTGTTTAATTTATTTATTTGGGGATATAAGAGACGTGAACTCTCATATTTTTTTTCCAGTTGTGAATTAGCACAGATCTATTTCTGCTGGCTGACCCAGCAGAGAGACTTTATTCTGGAGTGGTCTGTGGGGAATAAACTTTCCTCTGGGGAGGCTGGGACTGGAGAGGGCAAAGCTGAGCTGGGCTCCTGTGTCTCCTCTGTAACCTAAACCCACAGGACCGTAGCGAGGGGAGCCACATTTCAAAAGGAAAAATGTTCTCTGTCTTCAGTGCCTAAAAGAAAAATTTAAGCTCACTGAGAACAAGAATGAATCTGACACCTAATTTTGCCACTATAAATTGGAACATTTACATTTGTGTTGGTCTTTCAAAAAAAAAAAAAAAGAAATTTTAAAAACCCTTGAAATATCACTGTCTGACACAATGGAGTTCAGGCTAAGAACAAGGATAAATTTTCCTGGCATTTTCACCTGTGGAAACTTTGTTCACCTTTCCTGCAACTGTGAAATTGGTTTGAAATGATGGACTGATGCTTCCTTCTGAGTTATTCTTGACATACCACAGCTTTTTTGCTAACTGAAAAATAGGTGCTCTTTGGGGAAGCAAATTGCTTTACCTAACACAGTGTGTAAATGCTGCTGTAAACATCTAGATAATTAATTTTTAAGGTTAATGCTAAATGGATGTTTGGAAGCCTCTTGGATTTCTTCTAAAAAATGAAGAACGTAAATAAGGGCAATGGCAGCAATTAAAATACAGAACTATTTATTTCTAAAAAAAATTGGAAACTTCAGAGTGACTCACAAATCATAAGTAAACATCCACTTTTCAAATTACCTGGAGAACCATATTTTCTGCTCAGCCCAAAGGACAACTGCTTTGCAGTATCTCATGGCAGAGTTACCACATCCTTGGTGAAATGTTTGTTACATATGAGTGAATCTCAGCTTCTGTCTCATGGGGATCTGGTTCTGAGGGCCCCAATCTGCCTTCAGTGACTGTCTCACCAGGGGGAACTGGGGAACTCAGCCTTTGGCTGGACTGAACCCTCAAGTGTCTCCATATTTGTGATGCAAAAAATGAGCAATTTCATATCAAAACTGGTTAATAGGACATTTGGTTCCCTTCCCTCTTCCACTTTGTCCTCATGCTCAAAGTAGTTCCCAGTTTTCCAGTCACCAGATTTTTCACAAGTGTGTGCTCTGGGTTTTTTAACCACCATTAGATACATATCAAGTAGCAGGTCCCCAATGAATTGCTTATAGAACAACTGTAAAAGTGAGATAATTTGAACCAGTTAGCAATGAGGCTAATGAAAACAGGGTTTCAGACCTCTTATCTCTGTTCAGCTGACAGGACAAATGTTATCCCCTATTTTATTAGTCAGACCAACCTGGCATGGACTGAGGAGAGGAGCAAACTTGTAATATCTGGATGGCCTCATTTTCTTGCACAGGTCTCCATTCGAGGCTGTTCTCAGGCAAACTGACTCAGCTCAGTGATTTTGATGAACCAAACTTTTATTTTCTCCTTTAATATAACATAATATAACATATTATTTTCAACGTATATAACTCTCTCCAACTGCTGTGAATAAAAACTGCCCTGGAATGGTTTTCACAGTTTAAAGCACCTGGGTGAAGGATTCGGGTTTAAAATGCCAAATTTAAAAACTAAGATAAAATTGTCTCAATTGAGATGTATAGAGTGAAATGCTGCCTTGGCTCCAGTAGCCTCCATTTGACTCTTTTATTAATAATTCTAGAGACACCACCCATGGATTAAACATGAATTACCCTAGACAGTGTACAGAGGCAGAGTGACTCTGGGAGTGGCTGTAAGCAGTCCCAGAGCTGCCCTGTTAGTCCTTAGGAATTTTGATAGCAGCTGCAGCCTGAATACACCCTGTTCCACAAGTTCTGTGGCTCAAGATGCTCAGTTGCATGAATTAATAATGATTTTAGCACATTTCATAGGAAAGTACAACGACATCTCTTCAGAAACAAATGAGAAAGTGATGGGTCTGTTTGGAAAGTCAGATTGTTCCTTTTACCTTCGGATGAGCCCACACTCATTTGTGCCATTTGACTTCTCCAGACAGTGCTGTCATGGGCTGTAATTAAATAGGCAGGTTTTGGGAGAATAGAGATTGGGATGCTCTGAATCATTTGTTGAAGTGAATATGACAAGCAGTGGTCTGGTTTGGAAAAAAAATTTTTTTTTTGACCAATAGAAAAACAAACTCACTGCCATGGATTGTGAAAGGAAACAAACTGAAATTAGCTGAAAACTTGAAATTAGATGAGACCAAAATAGTTAGGCATACAAATTTATATATTTGTCCATACATAATAGATTCTAATTTGGCTTTTTGCTGCAATTTTTGTCATGTTGCCTTGGCTTATATACAGTAATTAACAGACATTACACAGTATGTGGGGTTTGGGGGGATTTTAAATAATCCTCCTGATTTAAATGTGAATACACAGAGTTATTCCCCCTTCCCTTCTGCCTGTCCCTACTGCAAAAATGTCTTTGGCTGTAGTGGCATGACAGCCTGGGCAGAGCTTGGAAGGCTGGAGTCAGCCACTCTTCCAGTGAAAAATCCTCATGTTCCAGAAATTTTCCCAACATCTTCCGAATCCTAGGTGGTGGGGTTTTTTTTTCTTCCTTTCACAGAATTCCTTTTTTTCCAAACCAGTAATGCCTTTGAACCCAAATCACTCTTCTCCCCACCAGTGTCCTGGATATTCTGGCATGAACAGTTTATTAAACTCAATATTAGTTGACATGGAGAGAATAGAAACTGCTACTAAACTGCTACTAGCTGGTAGCTAAGCTGCCCAGGTCATACATGAATTTGGAAACTTAAGTCCCAATCTGAATAAATATTTATTTAGTTATAGACAGCAAAAGATTTGGGAGAAACGACCTGCTGGTTCAGGGCTCTATCTCAAGGTCCAGAATGGCCAGAGCAGGGACATGAACTCCTGAATTTGTGTCTCACTTATGATGTAATCACAGGCTCCTACAACTGCATGTTTAGTTTAAAAATTGCCTAATGCTGAGGGTTAATCTGCCCTGTCTGTTATCTAAACCAGCCCATAAACTGTAGCTGGTCAGTCAATATCCCATTACTGGTATAGGTAGATATGCTTTGTTTCTGATTAACATTCATTGAACACTGTAGCTTCTTTCCCCTCACCCCCCAACAAATGGTGAACTTTCAAAATTCATAATTGCTTTCACAACTCCTGCTCCTCTCCTTGGTAAAACTTAAAGTAAGACAGGAATCACAACTAAAGAATGGCAAGGCAGTACCTAAAGGGATCTATGTCATTGATAGATTTTGGTTGTTAATAGCACTCTGTGGGGTCTGTACAGTTTTTCCTGCCCTTGTTCACTCTCTTTTTCAAAATAAATAAATTTTAAAGAGAAGAGTTTATTAGCTCCTGCTGCTTACTATGTACTTTAAAATATAATCTGTTGTTTGTGGCTTTACAATAATCTCTATAGGCATTAAATAATTGATGTCACAAGCACAGGATTATAACCACAGCTCTGCAATTTACATAGTAATACAAGAAACTATGAAAAACCTGATGGCAGTGTTTCACCAAAACAAACCCCTCCGAGTGCTGGGTTAAATTGTGGAATGGGTAGATCCTGAACCCTTGCTGTGTAAGTACACATAAAACAAATACAAGCCAAATTTTTTTTTAGTGCAGCTAAAAATAGTCTTGATCGCAATCTGCATGTTGGGCCAGGCCATGGAGAAATGGGCCTATTCTCTTCCTTCATTTCTGGCAGGCCTAGAGATTTTGGGCAAGATCAGAACAATCATCCCTACTTTTCCCTCAGTCAAGAAGCTTTCTGTTGTCATAACTCTTATTGGCAAAATCAAGGGCCAGCTCATTCCAAAGCAGTTCATTCCTCCTGCCTTTCTTTCTAGAGGTGAGATAGCCTTAACAACTTTCAACATTGTGTTGTGGTTGTAAATATTTATAGTGAAGAGAGGGGTATTTTGGTTTTGGTTTGGTGTTTTTTTTTTTTTTTTTTTTTTTTTTTTTTTTTTTTTTTTTTTTTTTTTTTTTTTTCCTAGTGGTTCACTATAAATCTGATAACTACTTTAGGAGTGCTGTGTGTGTAAATAGGGAAACCTATGGATGGAGCACAAGTAGATGTCACTCAGGAATGTGTGGAAGGGACCATGAATTGGTGGGGCCCATAAAGCTGAGAGTGCCCATGGCCAGTGGCCTCACTGTGCAGCCCCTGAGGGAGCTCAGCCTCCCATGGCTTGGCCAATGATCTACAGCTTTTGGCAGGAACTTCCTCACCAAGGGGCTGCAACCTTCTACTCCTGCCATAGGTACTTCAGAGTGTTTGGATGTGTGCTGAAAAAATGGCTTTTCCACCTTTCCTTAACCTTTGCTGTTTTAATGCTCATTCAATACAGCTTTGGAGCACAACAGGGCTGTAAGAACATTGTGTGAATCTCCTGTTTCTGAGACAAATAGTTCAAGGGGGAAGAAGGAGAGGTCTCAGCTCCTTGTTTGGCAGTGCTTTGGGAAAATAGGAAGGTACTGTGTATCACTGGTTTGGGGAAAGAAATAGGCAAGTGTCAGATATTAAATAGGAGAATATGTGCACTGGAAGAATGAGTAAAGCAGCTTAAAAGTTTGGCACTGTCTTTCATTATTTGGACTTGGTTTTGATTCTGAACCAGAATCCAGTTACCATATATTGCAGAGATCAAATATATGCAGAGATCACTGTCAAAATGGTTTAAAATGCTCATTATAGTTCTTAGCATGAGCCATAACATATTCCAAACCACTTTATAAATGTTCTTCCACACCTATATTATCAATAATTGATTCCACAGGGTAGGCTACAGCAGATGCAATTTGCTAAAATCCCAGTCAAGTGTCAACAAGCTGACTGGTTCATTTTATCATTATACTAGGAAACTTTAGCAGCTAATCATAAAGGAAGTACAAAATGTGAGATCTTGTTTCATTATGGGAACAAAAGCCTGTGATTTCAGGATGGAAAGAAAAGATTATTGCTCAGCATAATGTGGAAAAAAAAAAAGGCAGCTTTAAATCATCGAATTATCCATTTTTACAGGATTTGAATTAATAGCTTTTTGGGATCATTACTTAGGAGTTTCTCTTTGGAGGTAACTCTTGCATTCTGAAGGGAGGGAGGTACAAAACTTGCATTTGAGGAACTAGGAACAAGACAGATGTGAAATGTTTGCTTTTTTTCCAACACCTTCCTTCATCTAAGCCTTCCTTAGAAAATTTATCCAGATGTTGATCAGCCCTGAATATTCCTTAACCTGTCCAACAACAGGTGGCAACAAGGAAGGATGGGATACAGCCATCAATCTCCTCCCTCCTGTACGTTTTCCCTCCAATGCAAACCATGGTGGTGCCTGTGGGCAGTCACGTTGTGCCACCCAACCATGCCAAGTTGCACACTTGGAATCTCTTTAATCTTTTTCTGAACCCTGGTTTTTTCATGCCATAATGTGTGAGGACAGATTTCCAAAGCATTGACATTACAGAGTGTGGCAATAATAAAGGCCACAGAAATGTGAAATGCACCCTTCAGTACACCCTCAGCTTTATCTTGTGGTAAGATACACTGGTTTCAATTACTCTTGTGTCAATTCCGTTTACAGAAAAAAAACAGCAGTTTTGAAGTCAAAAGGAAAAGGAACTCTTAGTGACAACTTTGGCAAAGTTTCCAGGGAAAAAAAATAGCATCATGCACTTCATTTCAATCTTAAATGCCCTGCACAGTAAATTGAAGGTGGTGAGGGACAGGCACATGTTCAAAACACACTCAACTTAGGGAGAAGAAATCAGTAGCAGAGACCAGGCTGGGTAAAATACATTTTGGAAGATAAAGTCCAGCTTCCTCTGAGGGGTCTGTGGTGGGAGCTGTTAGTGAGTGGGCAGCCTGGTTTTGGGTTTACAACTGCAGCAAAAACTGCCCACAGAGTGAAGGCAGTGAAAGGGCACAAATCCAACAAGAGCTTTCTAGAGCTGAGGTTGATCTCAGCTCTGGGCTTGGGGATTTTATATGGAGACTCAGAGCAAGGCAGGAATAGATGGCCTTGCTGTTTAGAAAAATCTCTGCTGGTTCCTGGGATGGGGATGGCCAGGAAGCTGAAGAAACTTCCAGCCTCATGTGTGGAATAGATCCCTGAATGGCTGCTGCCAGCTCCATCCCCACTTACCTGCACTGCTGGGTGGTGGGAGCTTGGAGATGATGTTGTGGGACAGAAGGCAGGGATAAGGATATTTTTTGGATCATGGCTGGAAGAGAAGTAGAAAGATGACTTTATAATTGCTTTTTTATCATGCTCTCTGACTATATTGACTTTATACTTGACACAGCTTTGGTTGGCAAGCAAGGCCCAGATACATTCAGAATTAGATATGACGAGGCTCATTCTTACATGAGAAGAAAATCATCGGTTGCTACAGAAACAGCTCCATATCAGTCTCGTGGGGCATCTTTGCATCTGGCTTTTTTTCCTTCTCTTTTGCTAATCTGTAGATAAGAGTCAAAGCAAGTGCAGCACATCCCACATCTATATAAAAGGTTGGAGGAACTCTGCAGAGAGCAAAGTGTGAAAGAACATCTCATAGATAAGCTAAACTTAAATGAATGAGTTAATTTACACTCCCCCTGCAATTTTTTTTTCCAAGTTTTGCAACTCTTGCTAAGTTAATTGAGGTGAAAATTAAATGACACCAGTCAGCAAATATTTTAAAGACCTCCAAAACCAAGGAGAAAGGAGGTACTTAGAAAAGTTGTTACTAAGAAACAGGAAAAAAATCTGATGGGTGAGTTAGAATCTGTGTCAAGAAAATTGCATCTTGCAATGGAATAATAATCCAGACTCAGGCAAGTTGTTTAACTTGATAAATTAAGGAATTAGTTAAAAGTAAGTGTATATTATGGGTGAACAGGGACCATTCTGCACACTGCAGACCAGCTCACCAGCGACGTTCTTCAACTGGTCCTCTAAAATGTAATGAATTCTTGATGCTTAGTAGATTAATATTTATTGAGTGAATCAATGCTTAATTTATTAAAAAATTGCCTTCCTTGTATTTTAATATGATTTATTACTCATCAGTGCTTATTGCATTAATTAAAGATTGTGTTAATTTTGTGGAAGTGAACACAATCTGCTGCAGGTTTGCTCTGAGCCCTGGTGCCCTGTAGGGACTGAGCCTCTGGGTAGTGCCAGAGCTGGGAACTGCTCCACGTGGGAAGCAGAATGAATCACCAGTGGTCTCTTCCTGCCCTTGGGGTCTCAAACAGCCAGCAGAGTGGAAAAGAGGATGCTGCCCCTTAGGGGCAGGGCAGGATTACAGCAGCAGCAATACTCTGATGATGCAGGGAATATTTCTGCCTCTAATAAATGGTGGCTGATGCTGTGGGGATCATTTTAGTGTTTGTCATGGAATGTCCTTTTGTCAACGTGGGTGAAATCCAGCCTTAGAGACATGGGAAGCTGTCACCACTTTCCCAACCAGGGATGACAGTCATTGCATTTCAGTGCTCAGATTGTAAGAAATTCTGGGGACAGTAGGTTGCCTGAAGATTGGGATGGTCCCAAGCATCTCAGCAGGGGCAGGTGTTTGAGAAGTGGAAAATTCCTAAAGGCAGAGCAAAAAAAACCAGACATCTTGTGAGCTGAGTCTTTCAAGAAATCTGTCAAAACAGGGAGAGGGTGATCATGCTGGAGGGGGGCCACAGCTGCAATTTGCATCTTTCAGCACTGAAGAGAGAAGCAAATATATAAAGCCCCACAGCCACGATTCTTCTGATGAAATATTTTATTAATGGGTGTGACATTTGTAATGTCTCTCTCTTTAAATTCAAATACTGCTGTTTTTATAGCTACTCATAAGTGAGTCTGTCTGGGGTTTTTTGTTTTTTTTTTGTTTTTTTTTTTTTTTAATCCATCTATTTACTAGGCTGCTTGCATCCAGCTGAGCCCTGGAAATGGCAGAGAGCTAGCCCTGAGATCTGAGAGCAGGCTGGAATTTCCGGAAAGTGACTGTGTCCATAATTAGGGCATTTTTGCATGTTTAAATGCACGATTCTGGAATGCACTTTGCTGTTTGCTTCTCTCCAGGGCTGGGGTGAGTGTACACAAACTTCCCTTGACGAGCAAAATCAGAGAAACCTCTTCAAGGTCCAATGAAGGTCAGAGCTGAGAATTATTTTCTCTCTCTGTCATCAGGCAGGCAGGAACCACTGAGCCCCAGCCTGGAGCACTTGGGTGGAGCCAGTGCCAAGAACCTGGTGGCATTTCAAATCCCTTGCAGCAGTTAGGTGTTAGATGCAAAAGATCAGTGCTGCTCCACTTGAAGTCAGAGAAATAACTTCATCTTAAAGTTCAACATACACACAAAGATTTCCTGGATCTGGAGTTAATTTGTTTTTTCCAAGGTTAGATTGAAAGCAGTATTCAAACTGGAAAAAAGTTACAAACTGAATACTTGACTTGTAATAATTTCATTTTATTTCCCATTGCTTAACCTGTTCTATATGCTTTTGTTTTCCTGATGTATCAAGCTAAACTATTTTGGTTTTTATTTAATGTTTATTTTTACCCCATTTAATAGACTTAAGTGAGGACTGGGGGCCAGTTGGGCTGCATGCCTTCCTCTCTATTCCATATCTTTATATTTTCCAACTTTCTTTGATGCAGGATATTTATACTCCACCTTTTTTTCCTAGTAGAGAGGCTTTCACAGAGTATAGGCTTCGGATATATATTTTCTGCTCTAGCTGTTCATTAGATATACAGCATTTGGAGTTCCAGTTGTGCTGAGAAATGTAAGCAAAGCTTTTGGCCCAGTGAGGGCTAAGATCTGGCATTTGACAGCTTTGTACATATGAATCAGGATTAAGGTGCAGGATCTATATAAAATTTAGCTCGTTAGGAGATGTTTCATCTCACTGCTCCCACTGGGAAGGTGGGTCCTGTGCTCACACACAGGATTTCTCACTCTGCCTTGCTGCTCCCTGGCAAAGGAGGGGTTGAGCAGGTGACACAAGGCAGCAGCAGGGTATTCTGCTCCCATTTACACATGGAAAAAGGTTTGGCATGCACTGGCCCCAGTATTTCAAACGAAAGCTAACGTGCTCGAGCACACTGCTAAGGTCATACTCGGAATGACTTAGCAGAGTTAAGAGAACAAGGACTACCTCTAGAAAAAGACAGATAGGAATTTTCTCTCAAATATATTTTGTGTTGTGTCAGAGGTAAGGAACTGAATACCAGCAAGGTTTCAGAAAACGTAATTTTTCCAGTCTGACACCCCACTTGGCTTCCCAGAAGGCCAAATTCGATGATGTGCCCAATATAGCTCAAGTGTGTTCTGTGGATGACCAACTGTGTCCATGCACATGTGAAGCTTTACCACAGAGAAGTGATGGATTTGGAAAGGAGTTTCATCAGTCATGATTTCCAAGGAAGAGCACTCAGGATAGGGAATACCAAGTCAATGTTTCCTCCTCAAGGACTTTCAGCTGTCACATAGGGAATACAGTGAGTGCAGTGATGAGAATTGGATTAGAAGAAGATCAATAGGGCTGACAATAAATGAAAGTAACACAGACATTATTGAGCAAATTAGGAGAGAGAAATTAAACTGGACAGTATAATCTTCAATACCTGCTAGACACACTGATGTTGGGCAAAGTTAGGGAGAAGACAGTAAGTTAGAAAGTGCTATGATGAAGGGGCAGTATCAGTCTGCCTGTGAGATGGGGAAAGCCCTGCCTGTGATGGAAAGCTCTTAGCCCACAGAAAAGTGGAAAAAGATTATAATGGTCCAGGAGCACACAGTTTTAAGCAGCAACCTGCAGAGACACAGCGGTGGAACAATCACCTGAGACTGGGAACATGGAGTAGGCGACACCACTGGCTATATGCTATGGGAAAAGGGAACCTCAGGGAACCTCATGCACCCCACCATCACAAAGGCTTTGGTGGGATAGCTTGTTCCACACCAAAAATTTCCTAACTTTCTCATAGTACAGTCTTGCTTACTCTGTGAAGGTTGGCAGCCATTCCAGAAAGCAATCCTCTGTGTAAACTTGATTATTTGCCATAATAACTCCCTGTATTTTGCTATCTGCACACATATCCAGTGATGATCAAGTCTGGCAAGCTTTTGGGGTGAGGGATATCCGGTGGCAACGAGATCCATGGGCTGACTGTGCTTAGCATGAAAAGAAGCTTTCCTTTTATCAGTCTTGAGTTTGTCTAGATCCTCTTATATGTCTTTGAAAGGTTCACCCCAAGGCAATATAATTGTGTTTGATCACATACAGGCATTGAGTGAGTGATTGATATGAATAAAGAACTTAGAATTGCTTGTCCTGGTTCCATGTCTTCTTCCCTGTGGAATCAGAAATCACTTTTATAAATATATTGGTCCATCTGTGCTTGAGGCTATCCATTTCAAGAATATGTTCCAAAAAAAGAAATAGTAACACTTTATAAGCACAAATGAAAACACATTAAAAGGACCAAGGAAGGGGTTTCTTCTTCCTCATAAAGTACGTGTGGATCCCTTCCAAAAGAGTTACTGGGAGCCATGTAACTTGTAATTAATCCTGCTGTAAATGTCAGAACACTTACTTCGCAGGTCTAAGCTGACCCACTAAAATTAGTCCTCTTTTAACAATTCCTTTTATAATTTGTTTTTCAGCAGAAACGGCGGCTTGACCTCCTGACAATAACCAGCCCTGGTAAGTGAGCTCTGCTGCACTGCTCTCTTCTCCTTTCTTAAAGAGATGGTTGTCTAAATGTGTTTTTTCCCCCGTCTCTGACATGCAAAATGAAAAACACTGTTCCCCAGAAAATCCTTCACCTAATAACAAGTGACAGCTATATTGTGCTTGGCAAAGCCCCGGGCAGTTATCCATTCACAGAGCTGCCTCTTCAGACCTTTACTCTATGAATTGGAGTGCTGATATTTCTTTAAGCCTCCTGGGGTTATAGTTAGTGGTATATCTGCAGGGCAGATGCCTTCAAATTCACAAAATGTGTCCAAGTATCACAGGCTTGACTTTCTTGGGTGGCAAATGGGAGCAGTCTGGGGAGATGGTGACACTCTACCCATGTGGAGGGAGACACGAGGTCCAGGCTCAGGCTCAGGGGCTGAGAACCCTGAAGTGGTCAGAAAATACTTAGGTAGAAGTAAAATGCCTTAAACTGTCTGCTTCAAGATGGCTTTCGTAATTTTCCTGTTGAGGAGATAAACTTTGTTCTTATTGGGAACTTGTGGGGCTCTTTGGCAGGAGAGAATTTTGAAGGTCTCAGCACTGTGGTTGCAAGGCAGGTTGGCTCAGTTGTGCTCCTCTGTGATCTCAGCCCTTAGGGCTGGGTAGCTTTTAATTTATTTCTATCTTGCCTGGCTCACTTTCCTTCCATTAGCTGTTACAGAAGTTTGCTGCCCACCAGCTTCAGATGAAGCCCTGCTCAAAGAGTGCCACATTTCGGTTTCACTTTGTTCATTTTTCAGATGTGTGTGTGAATTAAGCTTTCAGGTGGGCTTTAACTGGGACTAATGAATTCTGGCCTTAACTGGTAATAATGTGCTAGCAGAGTGAACAGGTGTTATGGGAAGTGAACAAAATGTGACACACATTTGCTTGGATAACAATTTTGCATCAATAATTGTTCTGACACTCTAAATGTAGATATAATCTGTGACATGGTTTCTCCTTCACTAACCTTGTTAAAATAATAAGAATTAAAATAAGGAGGAGGAACACTTTGTTGGGACAGATGTTTGAGGCTATTGGCAGTTGCATCACATTTTTGCATGTTCACTTTTCATGCAGTTTGCAATTATGTTAATGTATGCTCAGGGCACTTGCTGATAAAAGCAACAATACAGTGTGATACAGCCATTGTCACTATTCTAACTGTAACTTCAAGGACAAACATGGCATATTTTTCATTTTCCGTATCTTCAGCATTCCCTGTTTCCAGAGGAAAAAGAAAAAGATCTCTGAAGGTCTTAATCATAGCACCAAATCACAGACACTTTTCCAATAACAGAAAAAGAGGTTTGGGGACCAGAATGACTTAATATGAGACTTTTCTGTAAAACAAACTTATGATACTTTCCTCACAATTTCTGATAGAGTATTTGTTGTAAACGGGTTGATTGGGTTGAGTTTGTGCATAGATGTGATCACAGTAAGTAGCTGAACTTCAGATCTCTCTTTAATAAAGTAATCTACTAAATCAGCAACAATTAGTTGGAAGCATCTTCAATAACTCTGTGTGTAGGCATACTGCACTAAAAGGGGGGAAAAGCTTTCTAGAACGTGCACCTTTTCTGAAATGCAAGTTTTACCCTTTGATATTTAACCAGAAATCTACCACAACTGGATACATAGGAAAAAAATAATACTTTTTCATGATTACATAATAAAGTGCCTATAGTTCTGCCTTCAGTAGAGGCATTTTCAAAAGAAGCTTGGTGCTGGATCAAGCCAAACTTGCCAAAGAGCCTAAAGCTGAGATTTTTCAAAGGGGTTGGAAAAGTTAGGCACTCAATTCCTAGCAGGATTGAAAAATGTCAGCCTGTGGATTAAAGGGTCTAGTTTCAGCCATACAAATCCAAAAATAAAATAAAATAAATCATAGCCTTGGGGCTTTTATCTGTCTTTGGAGATTGCTACTTTAAAATATTTAATTCTTTGAGTCCTAGCTCTAAGATCTGACATTGACACTCTGCTTTTACAAAGTCATGATATCAGTTATGATGGCTGAGATCAGCCATAATCACTGTCAACCCTTAATTTACTGATTCAAATGAAGGGCTGAGCTGTTTAGTTGCACCTGCCAATCCTCTGGGACTTGTTTCTGTTCTCCACCTTGCCGCAGGCAGGCAGCCTTTGCTTCTGGCAGAGGTCACACAGCTTTAGTTAGAGTTGTGAAAGTGCTCTGTGTCCCACAAGGAGTGTCAGCCACCAAAACCCTATTGCTTAATTGTAAGAATAGACAAAGGGCTTCAAAAGAAAAGGTGACCTCTGTGATTTGCACCTCTGTCACAGTGAATATCATCTCTTTCTCGTGTGTGTGTGTGGAGCTCTTCTACCTTTAGTCAAGAATTGATGGTGATCCCTTGCAGGTAGTACAACAGCTCTTCTCCATGTGCTACTAGAACAATTTCCAAAAACTGATCAGCCAATTAATGAGATTAATTGCAAGGTAAAATAATGCCATTAATGTCAATTAAGTGTTGTTGAGACTCATGTACCACAACATACAAAGAGAGTTTGTGGGATCACAGAAACCGTAACTTTACCTCATGGCAGTCACACTGCTCCCCACGGCCATGGCTGCTGCATGATTCCCCAGGAAGCACTGAAAGGTCAGAATTTGTGCCTGTTTCTTGTTCCCTGGTTTCTTGTTTCTTGTTCCTTGGTCCCCTTGCCTGTGCTGTGCTGAACCCACACCGAGGGTGACCCGGTGCTGCCTCTTGCCCTGCTCCACATGGCTTCCAGTCCCCAAAAAATATGTGCCTGGCTTCCTGAAACCTGGCTGAACAGCTTCTGGGCTTAAAAGCACATCTGTATGTTAAATTGAACAGGTATAGACCATTAATCTGTACCCTGGACCAAGAGGAGTCTGGGCAAAAATGGAAAAAAAAAAAAAAAAAAAAAAA
>VZTR01031798.1:89323-116394 GCA_013400775.1 Chaetops frenatus
AAAGGAAACAGGAAGAAATATAGATGGTTGGAGCTGCAGTTCCAGCTCTGTGGTTTGTATGCAACATGCAGAGCTCACCTCTTCCAGCACCCTAATAAAGCAGCTATGGAAAGCTCCACACTGTGCCCCAAACTGGAGGAAGTCTTTGCTTTGCTGTGGATCTCCAGAAACAGCCAGACACAAATGATGCATAAGCTGGGAGCAAGCCAGACTCCCTCGTGCTCAAATATATTCCTTTGAAGTAACTGACACCCCTGTAAAATGCAGAGGGGAGTTCATTGCTCTGCCTTGCTGCTCAGTAGCTGGAGGAATGTTAAGTTAAATTTATCAATGCTCTCACCACACTCCTTTCTTCTTGCCCCTTGACATGTGAGGTACAATTAGAGTGCAGCTGAACAGTTCAGGGTGCCCGAGTCAGAGCTGATGTGCTCAGTGGGGTGGGGGAAGGATGTTAAAAATTCATTAGGAGCTGGCAGGGACATGCTGGCAGGGAGTGGGACATAATGAGATTTAAGTTTTGGTAATTTAAATTTTCTTTAAACCCAGCTTTACCTCTGAATTGGATCCAAAACATTTTCTTAATGCTATTCTAGTTGTCTTTGAGGTTTAGGAGCAAAGCTTGAGGTAGTTTAATTTAGCCTTGTTGTTGTTTTGTCTCACAAAGGAGATGAGGATCTGCCCTTCATTTCTCTGTGATCATGTTCTAGTAGCACTTTGAACATGCACATGCAATCACATCACATTTTGTGGTAACCACTCAATAGCTGCAAATAAGATACCCCTGTTTCCATAGCTTTTCCATGGAGACACAGCTTTTTGCATCTCCTGTGTTTATGGTAACAATACAGCCTTCCAATTTCTCTTCTCAGTAAGGTAAGTTCCTCTCCCACTGAAGTATTTTTTAATTATTGATACCATAAATGGAAGTGTGTTGGAAACTATTGGCTTTGAAAATAGCTAACATGTGATATTATCCAAGAACCATCAGGAAAATTCTTTTGAAATTCTCTTTGATTTATCCTTCTCTACCATTCTCTCTACTGCCAATTTAAAATAACTTTCTCTTGAAATCAGTGCAGTGTCAGGAGAAATTCATCAGCACTGTAGGTGCATGTTTCTTAGATCCATATAAACCTACTACACTTGGCAGCAGTAAATTGATTGCATTTAAAAAACCTGGGGTAGTTGAATATTCCGTAGTGTCCAGCTTGGCTACAGCACGGAATATAAAGTAATTTTAAAAAGTTTCTTTCAGCTCTGTTTTAGGTGGAAAAAAGTAAGTGCTGGCTCCATAATTCCTGCCTTTTGGTTTACTCAGATTTTCCTAATGTGTAAATGACATCAGAGCTTTACATGCTGGGACAGAGTAAGATAGTCCCAATCTCCATTGAGATTTGATCAGAAATGTAAATATTTTGTGCGTTCTTCATCCTAATATTCAAACTCTTACACTTCTAAACAGGGGAAAAAGCTTGATTTTAAAAGTGTTTATCAATCTGATCTATGTGGTGAAGTATTCTCTCCCCTTTAATATCATCAGTGCTGCATGCTCTAAAAATGTCTCCATTTCATTAATTTGTGATATACCGCTACCCTGAATTCTTTTAAGGTGGCTTTAGCTTCTGCCATACATATTTTACTGCTTTAAATTATAGATATAGGACTGTTGCCTAGTTAATTTTCTCTGGTTAGGAAAATATATTTCTGCTCTCCTGGCATTGCATAAAGTGATATGTGGGATTTGCTATATTTTTTAGCTGATTAAGTTTTGCATTTCTACATATTACTGCTTATGAGACCTCAAGTAAAAGTATGTAAAGGAAGGAGAAGTTTTATAGTATATTTCAAAGTTTCATTTAACTATAAATTCCACCACTAAGCCCTGCTACAAGACTTTTCCATTACCTTTCTGGATAGTCTGGCTATCAACTTCTTTCTAATTGAAGCATGAAAATAATATGAACTCAAAGTCATGAAGCTATAAGACAGGTATTAGGAAAAATGATACCGACTAACAAAATGTGACAGAAAGTTGTTTGCTGCTAAAACTCAGGGACATTTTTCTTGCAAGTCCTTATTAATTAATAGCACATTGATTTTGGTCTAAGTATGTGTCAAAGGATGGCATTGAAGATTTTAAACAGCCTAATATAACCACTGCTCATGTTTGTTAGTCAAGCTTAACAGGCTGTTTTTCTTGCAAAGCTGGTGGAGAAAAGAAATTACTTAGAATTCCAGTAATAATTGAGTCTTATAATGCTCAGTGAATTATTTCCCATGTCACTAAGACAGTGGGTATTAGTCCACCCATTTGCCCACAATAATATGAGATAACTGAGGGAGTCAGAATCTCACTGCTCAGTAAGGCAAGAGGCCCCAAATGGTTTGTCTGAACCCACAGTACAAGAATTTCCCTACCATAAAAATAAAATATAAATGCTAAAATCTCAGCTCAAAGTGAAATCCCTGGGCTGTCTGTCTTAGCTGAACTGTAAAGCTACAGGAAAGAGTTTGTTCCAGACTTGGTGAAACTTTAGCAAGATGATTGTACAAACAGAGAGCAGAGGGAACACGTGGGCTCTTTTTCCTCTTTTTTTGTGCCATTAGGTTGGCTTCAGCTGTCCTCAGGCTAATTAAGAAATGTTACTGTATCCAATTTCTCATCTTTACAGTATCTGAAGAGCTGTAAGAATTTCCATTTGCTGTGATAAGGAGAAATAATATTGTTGCTTGTAATTACTCATTCATACAGATCAGTACCTTCCTAATTCTCAGTTATACCTCTGCATTTGCCAGAATAATAGCTGCAGAGATGCCTCCTACTCACTGAATGGTGCTGCTGTTCCCACTGGCTTTTTCCTTCCCTCACACCATGTCCCAAGAGAATAAGTCCTGCCTGTCCCCTGACCTATCCCCACCTGTGTCCCCAAACATCACCCACATCCATCTCAAATATCCCAGTTTTGAGTGTTACTGAAATGACACCTTTCTTGATTCAATAATGAAACCAGAACTTTATCCCCATTTGGTTGTAGAATGTTTACTTTCAGTAAGGCTGTTTCATCCCCACCTTTGCATTTAAAAAAGTGACCTTTTTTTGTATACATGTAGAAGAAGTGATATTTGCAAAGTCAAAATAAGACTGCAGAGAAGATATTCTAAAGGCTAATCCATTACTTTTGAAGAAAAATATCAAGCTTTTCCACAATCCCTTATTATTATTCTGGGTCACCATGGTGTTTCCATGCACCTTGGCATGTCCCTTTAATTGGATCCTTACATGGGAAGGTCCGGCACGGTTGCATTGAAAGCTGACATTTCTAACTAACTGACCTTTTCAGGCCCAGTGACACTCCTATAATGATTATCCTCTAGCATTGTTTGGACACAATACCACATACTTCACAGCACATAAAGAATATGTTCTTTGAGAACTATTCAAAATGCCCAATCTCAAGTTAGCAAAATGAGAAAATTGGGTGCAAACATTCATCAGAGTGTTATTGTGCAGGTATCGATTTGAATGCCCTTTCATTTCTCTGGGAAAAAGTGTTGTATTATAGAGCTCTAAATTAACTTCTGTTCTGTTTTTTTCCCCCAGTAAGTATAAAAAGGTCAAATTCATTCATAAGGCTGAATAGATTTGCAGGATATAAGCAATAAGATAGCAATCAACCTTCAAATAACCTTTAAAGAGACAGTATCTTTTCTTATGAGCAGTAATTGATCTGCTCATTAAGTTACTGGGTACTCTTTGGGGCTCACCTGGGCAAAAATTTGTGAGACCTGTGACGAAAGGATGTCAGCTACAGCAAAACAGGAACAAATCCTCAAGTGGAAATCGAAATATTTTACAGATTTCGAGGAGTGTAAAGGTGATGTGAGGATTGATACTGCAATGTGAATTCCTTGACTTTACTTTTATAAGGGTGAGTGGAAAAGATGTAGAAAAGACCTCAAAGTGTGAATTAGGTATTTGTGAGGATGACAGTTGTAGCATGTTCATACCTGCCTGAAACCTGGCTACATCTCCAACTTCCCTCTTGGATTTAGTGGAGAATGTGGGAGGGTGAGCAGTGCCTCTGGTCAGCCCCTGTTCAGGGGGTGCACACATGGGACGTGGCTGGGCATTGTCCTTCTGTTAAATGCAGTCAGATTGTCAGATAATGGCTTTCTGTGCACCATGAGGGCTTTGGGGGTGCGTGTGGGGGTTAAATCATCTCTGCCTGCACAGACATAAAACCCATGGCCAGGTTGTTGCAGCACTGACTCCCCAGGTGCTGCCTCCTGTCACCTCCAGCCCTGGGCTGTGGCTCTGCAGCTCCTCCTGTGTTAGCAGGAGCAGCTGAAGGGCTGCTGGAAATTTCTTCAAGGGAACATTATCTAGCCAGAGACTCACTCCAAGTGCCAGGATTGCCAATTTAAGATAGCAATCAGAAGATTAGTGTTCTGACCATGTCCATATTTCATTTCTGCATGTAAATCCACGTTATGTTTTTAGTATTATTTTTTATGAATTGCACATAGGCTGAGGACTATCTGTGCATAATTGATTACAGTGAGTTGTCTTGGTTCTTATCTTTGATCAGAATTTTCAGAAGCAGCTAGTATTCCAGGTGACAAGGCTTTTTATGCTGTAAATGTTTGCACATAATGCTTTCTGTTTTACCTCACAACGTGCAGAATGAGCATCTCGCTCATTTAGAGGGACTGAAAATGGGCAAACCTGTGCACAGGTGTATTGTGCTCCTCTTTTTGTGTAAGCTCAGGGAAAACTTAAAATAGAAACTTCTTTTTTTCATAAGCTCCTTATTTCTTCTGTATCTGATGTTTTTAGAAGGGATGGAAAGCATTCCTCCTTTTTAATGAAATTTTAATTTTCAAGGTCACCTGTCAGTCTTCACTTAGGCACATTCCTTCTTGCTGAGTGACCTGAACAAGACTAAGTGGAAATCAGTGTATTAAATATCCAGAAGGCAGCAGAGGATTATATTGACACTACAGAATAGAACACAGTGCAGAAATGCACGAGCCAGCAGAGCCCTGAGCAGCAGAGTGGGGACAGATGCCTTCAAGCCCCATTACTTGGGTGCTGTGCCACAGTCAGGTAAGCCCCAAGCCCTTCTTTTCACTGGCTTTAGGGTTCTGTCATTCCAGCGCAGCTGAATTGCACCTGGGCCTGAATCTTAGCTTGTAACTTTTTTTAACCTAGCCAGGCACATGCAGCAACTGTGCTCCATTTCTATTTTAGCAGCATCCATGTACCCCAGTCCACAGAGGTGTCATCCTGCTGCATGCAGTGACACCAAGCTGCTCCTCAGTAGTTGGTAACTCACATAGACAAAGCTCAGGACAGTGGGTGGAAACCTGGAAAGAGAGTGTCAAAAATAAAATGTTATTTTCATAGAACCGTGTCTCTTTGCTCCCCCTTTCCTCCAGTCTCTGGTGTAACAGAAAATGGCAAAAACAGTGGTGATTATACAGCAACAACAAGTGGGACTGAGGAATAGGAGAGCTGGAACTGCACAAAGGACTTCCCCTAAGCTCATTTGTTTCTAAGGATTGCCAGTGGGCTCGTTTTCTTGGTTTTTTTTTTTTTGTATACAGAATATTTCTGTTAGCCAAGGTCACAGGGAAACCCACAAGAAAGGATAACCCAGAGCCCTTATTATTATTTAGAGCTTGTAACAAAGGAATTTTTAGTAGAGATCTGAATGGGGAAGATGAGCTGGTTCTGTGAATTCAGACTGTAAGTGCAGCATAAGCCATGGTGGAAAAGTGACTTGTTCATCACACAGCTCAGTGCAGAACTGGAGGGAGTCGTTTGAGCTGCTGCTAAATGAGATAACGTGAGGGCTGTTAGGCAGGAGTAGCACTGCAGTGTCCTTAAGAAGAGGGTTAAAGGAAGGTGAAATACTGTTTTAACACCACAGACTGCTCCTGACGTTGCAGGAGGTGTGGTGTCTGCACAAGACCCTGCACTGGACTGCAAAGATGCTGTGAGTGCCAGGACACAGAGTGCTGCCAGAGGAGGGAAGGGACACAAGGCTGAGAGGATAAGGAGGGAGGCAACATAAGCCAGAGAGTTGCATTTCTGGGCCATATGAATCAAAATAAAAATAAGTGTTTTCAAAATACCTAGGAGATAGCAGGAGATTGTGTTATTCTTGATGCTTTATAATATTACCCTCCCTGTTGCACAGCTGCATCCCTTGTCCTTATCCTCTGGGGACTACTGGAAGGATGGAAACATTATCTGTAGAGACTTTGGTTTTCCTGCCCATCCTCCAAGGAGCCTGAGAGTGATGCAAAATCCCATTGTGCTGCTGCCCACCCCCTGTGCTGAACCTGCCTTCCTTCCAGGGAGGGTGTAGGGCCTGTGGCTGGATGCAAAAGGAACCTTCACTTAGACCTGCTGCATGTTTGCTTTGGGATCTGATCCAGAGCACTTAAATTGCAGCTGACTTGGACCAAACCCCTAATTCTTGTCAAAGTTGGGGCAAACCCGACAGCGAGAGCGACTTCAGCTCCTTATTCCAGCAGATGGGCTCGAGTTTTGTTATCCAAGCACTCAAATATCCCTCTATATACTGGAAAACTTTCCTCAGTGGTCTGGTTTGGGCTCTGGGCTGGACCACCAGCAGCAGCACAGCCAAGCAAGGCATTCCCACCTCTGGGGGACACCTCTGCCACAGTGCTGGTTTTCCCATCAGTGGCATCCCAACAAATTCCTCTGGGAGCAGGAGCCGTGGTGCTGGCTCCCAGCACAAGCAGAGCTACCAGGTAGCAGTGCTGCTGCTCATAAATACAAACCCTGGAGGTGTCAGGCTGTGCTGGGAGTGAGTTCTCCCCGCAGCCCTGGTGGCTCAGGAATGACTGCAGGGGTATTACTCTCCTAAGGCTTGGTGTTATAGTTCTGTTTTCTTCACCTTTAACCCCACAATGGGTTATGACTATACTTTCTCTTATAACTAAATGCTCTTCTGTCCTTTGACAAAACAGATTTGTGTCTTTTCATAGCTTTCTGTAGAGGGCTAATAATACATGGGAAAGCTTTACTGCCCACAGGAGACTTTGCCTGGCCGTAATAATAAGAAATGCTGTTGAAAAGTCATGATCAATGTTAATTCAGTTATTTTTCATTTTCTCTTTTTTTATAATGAAATCTTCTACTTTATGCATTTTATCCAGTCCTACCCTATGAATTGCTGGTTGGACAGAGAGGTCATTGGTTATAAAAATGAGTTCTTGCTGTTTGTCCTCATGTGAAAATAACAGCAATATTTTGAAATGATGAATTTAAGGGAGGAAAAAAAAAGGTGGAATCTTGGATGTACAAAAGATGTAAATATTGTTTTCCAGGTTTTATGGTTCCCAGATGCCTCCTCTAATTGCATAGCTAACCCTGAGTTTATTAAGTTATTTTCCAGAGTCAAACTCATTTGTAAACATGTCAGAATAAAAACTAAATTTAAAAAACAAAACCTTTGGTTTAGAATTCTGGAGTGATAAACAAACTAATTTAGAATGTATTTGCATGTAATTTACATGTGCCAAAATAGGATTGCATGTGGTTTGTAAATACAGGTCTTGAATCTATTTAACATTACAGAATAGCACAGAAGAAATTAATTGTAGCTCAGTAAAAAAAAAGGTTAAAATAATAAAAAGATGGCTTAAAATGGCCCATGTTTGAATGTGATTCAATGTGCAGAAACTGGTGAGGAGAGATAAGCATGCAGGGAAAGCTGTAAATTCTAGCAGCAACATCTGTAGTAGTTAGAATCCTATGTTTTATAGCAATTCCTTACCTCCCCCCATGGACATTACCATGTCACGCAGCATATTTATTATTCACTTTGTGCAAAAGATGTTTGCCTAGCACAGCCTTAAAAATAAAGTCTGTTTCCTTTCTTTTAATGTTCACTTACTCAGAGAAGATGTGAGCTTCCATTTGAAACCTCTCAGCCAGTTTGACCTGTAGGCTTTGGCTCAAGACAACAATTTATCATTATCTGGGTTATTGCAGTGGTACCAAAGGATCCATCAGCAGGTAAATCCTTTCCTGGGTGCAGTCTCCATCTGGAAAAGACCTGAATCCTTCATGTTTTTTTCCCCCTGAAATACATCATAGAATCATAGAATGGCTTACACTGGAAGGGAGAGTGAAAACCATCATGTGCCACCTCCTGCCATGTACCGGGAGGCCTCCCCTTCCCTAGATCAGGTTCCTCAGGGCCCTGGATATGTCAAAAGTCAGGGTGCAGCACATGGCACCAATCCCATCTCTGCCTGCTGTTTCCAAAATATGCAGGCTAGAGGGAAATATCACCTGGGGAGACCTAAGGCAGAGGGAGTGACAGCAGCCATGAGAATTAGTCTTGCTTTGGCTCCTTGGCCTCTGCCCCTGCTGTCAGTGCTGAAATGTGTTTGTATTCTGGGCTTGGGATTACAGCAGCTGTGTTTGGAGGGGAGAGGAAATGCTCTCTGGATAGCAGGGGATTGAGTAAATGCAAATGTAAAAGCACTGGGTTTAGCAGTACTGAATTGCATTGCTGGAATTATGGGGGAAAGAATGCTTTATTTACTATAAGAATATATATGTAATGCATGTTTTCAGGCTGGTCTTCAAATGCCATGGAATATCCCTTTTTATATTCACAGCATAGCAGCCTGGAGCTTAAAAGTGGCAGCAAAATGGGCCTGCAGTCTTTGCTGTAAGAGGGTCTGTAAAGCTGGTCAGTGTTCAATCTCACTTTTTTCCAAACTTTGCTGAGAATAAGTAGAAATGTAAGGATTTCTCCTCTGAATTCTGGAATTTTTTTTCCTCCATTGGCTTAATTTCATATATTTTATTTAATTTTTAGAGAAAGGGGAGGAAAAAAAATGAGTAAGGAAAAGCAGATGTTATGGGATAGGAGGCAGAGCTTTGTGGTTTATTTGTTATTCAGCATTTTGTTTGAGCACCATGGAAGAATATTATCAAAGAGAACCAGATGTCAGGAACCTTTCCATACATATTTCAGGTAATAATCTTCTATTTCAATGTGCAGATAAATGTTGCTAAATATTTTCTTGTACTTCTTATCATTTCATCTCTAGAAGAAATTAATTGTAGCTTGAAGAAAACGGGTTTATTTCCCACTTGGCTATGAGCCATTTTGTATATCTGCTTTAAATGTTAATTATTAATTAGGATATAATCTATTTAAATCTATTTAGCTGTCCATTTCTTCCAAAGGATGCAGCTGGATGAAACAAGAAACATGCATCATTGTAGAGATGATAAATTAGGCTCTTATCCCAGGAGAAGACATTTCCTCAACACCAAGGTTGAGATTTACCAGGGAGTGGAGGAGCCTCCCAGCCTTGTCCACTTGGTGCTGGATTCAGAGTGTGAGGATACCAAGATGGATTTTATAATTCAGTTATTGGTAGTAAAGGAACATCCTTCCTGTAACATTAATTCTAAGGGAGTTATTGTTGCTGGGGAATGGACTTAGTGGGAGGCTGAGTGTTTTTAAGTTGTATTGGAAAGTGAGGAGCTGGAAAAACAATAGCTGGTGATAAAAAAAAAAAACCTAGCAAGAAACAAAAAGCTTTTGCACAAATCCCAAGTGAGGCAGATCCCTTACAGGAGCATCAGTGAAGCTGCAGCACTTGTATGTCTTGAAAAATCTGGATGAATTTGCTATTTTGTGAGAGTGGAGTTGGAATATGTATCTTTATAGACCAGAATGGCTTGACAGAAAATATGTCATGGCTACCTTTATCAACTGAGTCCTGAAGAGGAAATGTGAGGCTGGCAATTAGCACCAATGACCAGCTGGGAAAACAGGAGTTTCTCTCATTTATTTTAATTATATTTTTGTTCAAATATTTACATATTTTATCTCTTATTTATTGAAAACTTCATATCAATAGCAAAGGAGACACTTTGGATTAAATTTTGTATATTTGTGTATTTAGGTCTTTATTTGCCAAGTTAAATGCTAAACAGAGCTCTTGTTTATATGAACAGTATCTATATGGACTTATCTATAGGAACAGTTGAAAAGCTGGGCACTAGATTGCACAGCTCTTCAGTGTAGTTTCAAACCTCTCCCAGCAAACAGCTGAAGGACTTTGGAAACCTGCAGCGTGTTCCTGAAACTTTAAACAAGACCATTGTGTTACCTGACGCAGCTCCCTGGGTCACAGATCAGTGGCTGGGAAAGCCAGAACATTTTCTCCTGTGTTTTATCTGTATCCATTGTTCATAGATGGTCAGTTCCAGAAAGGAACACCCTGTCCAGGCTGGTATTGCCTTCAAAAAATTGCCCCACTGGAGCACAGAAACACAGCCCAGCACAGATGCACGTGCAGATGCTGGAGAGTTAAAAATATGTTTGTGGTACTGACAATAATATGGCTTTTAAATTATTTTAAAATTATTTTATTGTAACTGAAACTGTCCTGTGCTCTTGTGGCACAGAGAAGAAACAACTGAACTTTTGTTCTGCCCAGGACTTGGGCAGGCAGCTCAGGCAGATGGTCCATTTAGGATCCAGAGCCAGAATAGTGGCATATTCCTGATTTCCTTAAAATGTAGCTGGCAAGAGTAACCTTCAGCCGTGGTGGACTCACCTTGGACAATGAAATCCAGGAAGGCACTCCCTGCTCATGGGATTGCATTTTGTGATAGACAAACTAAAAGCTCCTTAAGATAAAATGGATGCTGTGCCCCAAATTTCTGTGCAGTTGCCTTGACCTGAGGAGTTTTCACCCCTCAGGAGTGAAGTCCCAGACTCTCTGCAAAGATCTGTTCAGAGCACAAAAGCAGTCAAAGATGCAGAGTGTTTGATATCAGCAAAACTAAAGAATAAATTAGATGTAACAATGCATCGCTCATGAAATAGGTGGCAGAGCCAGCAGAGGTACTCTGAAAGACAATGAGGATGATCAGTAAAATGGCTTCATGTGAAAAGAAATCAAGTAGAAATGTGATTGTTTTTCTCCTGTAGGATCTGCCACTATGGAATGGAGCTTGAACTGAGTTTCTAAAGTTTATGGGTTTTTTTCCTTAGTTAAAGATACTTCATCCACTGCTGCATAACTGTATTTTGAACCACAAGATGGTGGATAAATGCAGCAATAAATGCAAGTTACTACTGGCCCAAGGATCATAACAAGTTTATGTTCATTAAGGGAAAAGAGAAATCTGTGCTATGGTGTACTTGAGAAGGACTAAATTCCCACAGCTGTAGAAATTTCTTAGTAAATATTTGAACAGAAAATCTTTTTCTGTTCTTTTTCTGTGGGTTTGGGGTTTTTTTGTGGGTTTTTTTTTTTTTTTTTTTGGTTGGTTTTTGGTTTTTTGTTTGTTTGGGTTTTTTTTTTTTTGTAAGAAAATGTACTAATTGTATATCTCCAAAGCCACATGCCCTGTCAGGAAAGAAAACAAATTTAGCTAAAAATCCATTCTGGTTCAGTGATACAATGAAGCAAGCATTTAAAATTATTATCAAATGTTTAGCCTTAGTGGGAATAGGGGGTATAAATAGTTTTCAAGTATAAATAGAAGACGGGGAAGGAAAGAAGTGGGGGGAAAAAAATAAAAGATATCAAGGAAAAATTCTTGTGGGCAAAACTAAAAGTTCTAGTTTAGTATATTTTCTGGGATCTCTATTCTTCTAAATAAACTAAACATCAGGTTTTAGTTCATAATGATGGTGCTCAAAAGGCAGATGTTCCTAGTAAGAATTTATTTTCGTTTCTGTCATCTTCGGGTGAAATGCTTTCAAGACCAACAGTAAGAGAGAGGGATTTTGTTAGGGATAAACACTCTTAAATCAGGAGTACAGGAGTCCTAGAGGAGCTGAGATCACCTCAGACCCAAAGCTCTGCTAAATTAACCTGTGTTGGAAATGTGGGGATGCCATTTTTTCATGCAAATACTGAGAAAGGCAGCTCGTGTGGCTCAGGTTAGCAGCACAGACTTGTATTGTGACAACAACCCCCAGGAAACTAATTAAAAGACTGATGGAGGTTTAGTTAGCAAAAGTTAAATACTAATGAAAGGCAGTCAGTGTTTCGTGAGGAAAAGGATTTGTCGAACAATTATTTTGGCCTTTGAGTATATCACGTATATGGTTGGTGAAGCTACATAAACTTTTTAAGGTGTTTGATTTAGCACCTTACAACTTTTTAAAAATATAGAATGCATTAAATAGGTTAAAGATCAGTCAACTGACACGTCTCACAAATCACTCATCATGGGAGATGCTCACTTGAATGGGGCGCTCTTTAATGGGTTCCCTTCACGGCAGTGGGCCCAATGTGACCTCTAATGATGATTTGCTGGTGATTAAAACATCACTGTTGAGCGGTAAAGAAAGATGTAGAAAGGTTTGTCACACAGTCCAACCTTGATCTCTTGATTGGCTGGATCCTTCAAACAATATGATGTATTTCAGTAGAAAAAAACCCTAAAATTCTGCTTCTTAGAGCCAGGAATGCAGCCAAAGCCTGGCTGGTGGAGCAGTGTTGACCAAAAGAATTTGGGATTGTGTTTGTCTAGTAATTAAGTTGGATGAAGCCTGAAAAGATATATATTCAAACCTTTTTTTTTTTTTTAAATGGAATATACACAGAGACAATGAATGGATCAGAATGTCAAAACTATATCTCAGAATATTTTATACCTCAATCTGTGCTATTCTGGTTTCTACTTACAAAGAAACAGCACTAAAATATTGGGATTTGAGAAAACAGTTTAAATTATAAGACTTGAAACTCAGTTTAGGTCATCAAAAGTGAGACAGGGAGATGCATTTGAAGGTGGGCTCTGAGCCTCCTGTTGTGTATTTGTTTTTTAAAACAGACAATTTCCAAATCACATTTGTAATTTGCCTTTTGTAGAGCTGCCTTCTGTGCACGTGTGTGTTTGTGCTACACAAATGAGAGAGCTGCACTCCAAGGTTTTAATGGGAATTATGTCCCTGGGCACACACAAAATAAGACGTCAGTTTACAACAAGAACATATTTGCAGCAAAGAACTGTCAAAAGATATTTTGTGTATCTCACAATCAGAACCAGAATCCCATGGCAACAGGCAAAGGTTTTTTGTACGACCTGATGTGGACTTTAAAGCAGAGTATTTACAGTAATATTAACTGCACTGGGTGGGGCATGAGCTGGACTGGTGCTCTCCAAGTCTGCCTGAAATTACATGGACCTGCTGTGGAGGGATGAAATCATTGCTTGCCTGGGTTTAGAATCAAGTAGGTAAATAATTTACAGCTTTGTTTTGCTCAGAATCTCTCTGTAGTGCTCAGACAGTGTTGAAGTGGGCAGAGCATCAGAGATGGATTTCTGGGCAGATCTGCCCTTTAGTCAGAGGAGATAAACACATCCAAGTGCTACCAGGGTGTGATCACAGGGAAGAGTTATGCCAGGGGAGAGCACTAGACTTAGAAAAGCTGCCAAGGAGAAGTGGTAAGTCAGAGTTTAATGGAATATGTGAAGTTTTAGAATAGAGTCTGTGTAGCTCCAACACAAGAGCAGAGCTCACGAGTCAACTCTCAAACACTCAGTGCATTTTTTCCTGACCAATTACACCACATAAACCAGTTAAAATATTTCATGCTGTATTTTTTCTGTGAGCAAGAAAGACAGAGACAAGAGAAAAGAGGTGTAAAAAACAACAGTTCATCTTCTGAAGTACTCCAAAGTTAATAGATCCACATGGATAAATGAGATGATGTTTAGAAACCCCCAAAAATGGCTGGATCATGTACAGCATTGAGGAGTCTACCAAAAATGACATTTCTCTTGTACTTCCCTCCCCTTCCACTTTGAGTGTCCACTGTGATGAACTTCCCCTGGAAATCTTTGGGCTACATTGCAATGTCCCAGAAAAGAATAACCAGTTGCAAGCATGGAGAATAAGGAGTGAAAAGAGCAGATTTGCTTCTGAAAAAATCCCATATTACTCTTATTTTAGATGTGGAACTCTGACAGCAGCTCACAAAACTTAAAGAACAAACTGCAGTTGGGGAGCTCACATTGCTAAAATAATAACATGGGAGAAAATCACTTGCATGGGGGTGAACATTACTTTGCCACTTACCTTTCTATTTGGGTGGTTGGAAGTTCGTGTTTTCCCTTAACAAGGCAAAAGAATTTAATGGCTTTATATTGTTTGGAGTGGAGTGAGTGCCTGCAGGCTTGCTTGATGAGCAAAGTGACATCCTGAGGAAACGTACAGCAAATTGCAAACAAAATCCTTATTAGTAGTGGCAGTTACCTCCTGGAGTAGGATTGATTTGAAATCCCTGTAAGGATAGTGCTCTCCTCGCTCAGCCAACTTGACAAATAAGAGCATTTCTTAGAAGTTCATATTCAAGTTGTGGTGGAGGTAATAGAATTTAACTTTCAGATTCAAAACAATTAAAGCAATGTACTGAACATCACTGTGCCTGAGAGATTTATTTTAAAAGGTACATATACAGCCCTTTTCTACTGCAAATGCAATAAAAAAGCTGGTTTTTTTTTTCCTGCACATCCTTAGAGTAGTTATAAAGAGCAACTGAGATTCAAAGATTAGGGAAGCTCCCAAAGAACAAGAGCATTTATTGTGGGAATCTATGTTTTCTCTTAGCTCAGAAACCCAGAAAATCATTTTGATCCATCCTCTGCCGTACTCTGGAATGAGACAGGGAGAATGTTGAGATAGTCTGGACTATTTGACAACAGCAGTGTGAAGCAGCAATGTTATTTTGCAAAGTGTTTAAAAAAAAAAAAAAAAGTCATATGTGAACAGTGTAATAGCAGCCTTGACAGGAATCAAAACAATCTGCAGTATTTGTTTTATTTCCCATCAGCCACTACTTATGTCACTGCACCAAGAAGTGAAAAGTACCAAAATGTTGATTCCTCTTTGCCCCATGCAACTGAAATATCTGAAAACATTTTTTTAGAGCATGCAAAGAAGCTCTGGACTGGAGACAATTGAGATAAATACTAGGAGTTAATCCCAACTCCTGTTCCTCAAGCTGTGTTTATATTAGCAAACTCTATGGACTGACAGAACTGGATTTTTGGAGCAGAACATTTGGCACTGAAGGCATGACCATACCTATTCTGTGCATTCCTGAGGTTTTCCCATTGGATCAGCTCTAGTCTGCTCCTGTGGCTTGAATGCCTGTTGGTGATTGAAACACACCTTCTAATTAAATTTCATCCAAGGGGAATCCATTTTGTGTGCTCCAGGATTGCTCTGTGGTGTGAACCAAAGCGTGAGAAGCACAGATACTCAGAAGACAGGCTTCAAAACTTAGAGTACTTAGGATGTCATATGGAGGAAATAAATGTTTCATTAACTTACTAGTTGTCAAACATGTTTCTCCCAAATTATTTTTAACTCAGGGCACCACCAAAATGCACTCAAATTGAATTGGTTTGGGTATTGTTTAATTTAGTGAGAGAAAAATCGCTGTTAACAAAGAGAAATAGCAGCTGTTATTGTAATGCATCATGTAGAAAGGCAAGGCAGGCATCTAAGTATTGGCTGGTTTATGTTTTGGACAATATTTAGTAGTTGTTATCTTTACTGCTAGAAGGTTGGACTTGTGCATTTGATAAGCAACATGATGTTGCCATTGAATGTGAAACCATTCAGAAATGCTAATTAATGCTTCTCTTAATGAAATATGTACTCATATCCTGAATTCTTTGACCTGGAAGTATATTTTACTATTTTAGCATTTTAGAAAGGCCAATAATAATCAGAATGGACAAATGACATGAGAGTAACAGTCTTCTAAGTCACTAGCCTTCTAAGGATTTACACGTTGCTACCCTGCAATTTGGCTGCAAGCCTTGAAAGTTGCATGCAATATTTAAGGCTTCAGATCTGTACGGTAAGAGCCTGTTGTGGATGGATCCTTGAGCATCCAGAAACAGTCTCTCCTCTTTAAAACTGGCAAAACAAGATTCTAAGTTGTTGTTTTTTTCAGTTTTCTGATTTGAATTAATACCACACTTTTATATGCTGTATTTGCAATAGCCTAGTATGAAAACCATGAAGAATTGTCACATTTCATGCACCAGGGCTTGATACACAGTGTCCCAGCATACTACAGGTCTCCATTGCCAAGTGCATTTTCCTTCTTGGGAAAGGATTGTTATGGGTGGGTGCTGGAAGTGAGGCAGTAGGTGGAGTTATGTTAATGTTAATCCCCAATGTTAATGCTTTGTTTGTGTGGAACTCACAGTAATCAATTGATCTCACTTCAAGAACGATTTGATGAGTATGCTTGATACTATCTTGGCTTCTCCATGAATTGCATTTAGAGGTTTCCCTTTTACGAAGCACTTTTTTCTCCTCTCCCCTTGAACTTGTAGGAATTCTTACTGAACAGTGTGAAGGTGTTTTTTGTTTTGCCTGCAAGGGGGGGAAAATAAAATGGTCAAAAATTTGACCAGGGTGTGGGTGGCATGCAATGAAAACTGGAGGTTTTTACGCTGTGTTATTCATTCATCTGTTTAGTTTTGATTCCCTAAATGGTCTGTAAGGAGAGCATCTACTTGACAGAAGCCTGAAGTAAAGCCAAATGAGAGATTGATTTACCCCAGAAATACTGCTCTGTTTAGCAGATTTGTTTGTATGACTTCTCACTTGGTAGCAGTCTTTTGCTAGTTGGTATAAACAAGGTCCAACTTGCAGGGTTACTCTGTGTTTGTAGAAGGGCTCTAGACTTTTACACACTGGATATCAGCTTTTAGAGTGTGAAGAACTCATTCAATGACACACTAAAGTCACTATCTTCTGAAAAAGCTGGTATATTTAAAATCCCTGAGAACATTTCTTTGGTTTCATCACAGCATTGGTCTTTTCTTCTCAGTGGCAGACTTGAAAAATTTGACAGGGTAACCTAACACTTCCAGCACGGTGTTAGAAGAAAGATGCTCCTGTGCATAAGAAATATAAATAATATTACATAAACCATACTTCTTATCCATAATTCTTCTGGGGTCTGGGTTATTCTTTGAATTTTAATGGAGACTATGCTGAATGCTGACAAACAATTAAATTATGGCCATGTTTGTAATGTCTCTTCTAGGCTCTATTTGTTAAATACGTCCTCTGGTTTTTCTCTGATTATTGAATAGATCTGCCAGGCAGACCAGGAATTTCCAACAGCAGAGTTTGGTGTGTTCTTGCCCAAACAGACACAACGAGGCCCTGGCAGGCCAAGCATGTCCCAGTGTGCCTCCACTCCTCCTCTGAAGGAGACAAGCTGGAGGAGGAAGAGGACAATCCAGCCTTTGTGCCCATTCAGCCCCCGGCCTTTTCCCCCAAGGCTGACAGCAAGGGTGTTAATTAGTGTCAATTGTGACAGCCTGGAATAGGACCTGTGCCACAAAAGCATTTGCTACACTATTCTGCCAGCAGACAGCCCACAGATGGACATGACTTTCATTCACCACCAACCTGGGCTCTGAAGTCATGGCAGACCTGAAAAAGTTGTCTAATTTATTGCTATTCCCCATGGACCCTGCACCCTTCCTATATTCCTTTGTTTTAGAATAAATGCTGGAAGGCTGCAGTTCTAATGTTTCATTTTCCAGTCTCAGTCCTTTCCCTCCCTGTGGCAGACTGCTCTGTAAGTGCTTCAGTATGGATGAGGATATTTTCTCAAAGGTGTCTGAGGCTTCTCTTTTTCATGGATCAAAGAAAGGAATAATCTGGATTTTTGCAAATGGATACATGACAACACTTATGTCATATCATCAGTGAATTGCAGAGTTAATGTGCTTCATCTGCTTCAGAGGCTATTCTAGTACTAATGTGCTTTTATGCCTTAAAAAAGTCCATGACCTAAATACAAATAGAAAATACAGTATGATTTTGCTATTTTGTTGTTGAGGGATGCAAGGTTTTCTGGCCTACCCTGGATTTTCATGTCCTAGTTTAGCTTCACTCTTGTCCAATTTTTTTTCTCTTTACTGTTTTCTGCAGTCTCTGGCACTATCATTTCAATCCATTGATTCTTTGGGATCACCAGATACAGAGGTCTCATTTGTACTCCTCTCCACCTGTTTGAATGGCAATCAGAGACCCCAGCTGCCAAGCTCTGCAATATTCTGCTCAGTAGAGGATTGTGGATGGCATCAATACAGATTTCATTAAGTTATGCTGGCAGCTTTCACACTACCACTGGGCTTGCTATAGGTGCAGACACAAGTGTTTTGGTCATTTATTCCTTTTACATAGTCTAAAAACATGTAAAAAATGTGCCCAGGCTAGTTGTTCCTCCATCCAAATTTTCTTTATGAAAAAGGCATGCCATTTCAAGGTGGAGGCATGCAATCCTGCTCCTCACTTGGCACCACGTCCCCCTGCTGGCAGAGATGTTTGTGCTGCCCTTGGCATTCCTCAGCTCTGTTTTTCTCTATCACTCTTGGGGTGGCTTTGGCAGCTGCACGGGCCAGATGCAAAGCTCTGGCCTCTTTTCCAGCAGAGGCATGTGAGGTCTGTGTAAAAAGCTTTCTGGCAGAGGCTCTGCATTTTGCCTGGCTCTGCTTTGCTTCCCCAAGGTTTGCTCCTCACCCTCTCTCTGTGTACCATCCCCTGACCCACAAACAAGTGTGAGGAATTCAACTGCATGGGCTGGGGGTTTGGAGACAAAGCAGCTCACCTAAGGCACACAAAGAGCCCTATTAGTGCCTGTGTCTGCTCCATTTCTGATGTATAAACAGTTACTTTGACATTTAATGAATTTGTCATCTTATATCTTGGAAGCACAGCAGAACCATGCACTCCTTTAGAATAAGCAGTTCTCTTAGCAGAAAGATTAATAATGCCTGCTTGCAAGTATGGGTTTCCTGGTCTTTAATAAGTAGTGAGCTCATACTACAAATTTTCCCCTGATGAAGACACTTTAATAGGCTCTTTCTCCTTGAATGGTCTGCCTGTTTTCATTAAAAGTGAAGGAACTTCTGATTTTGCAGGCTACTACCCTTTGTCTAAGAGCTTGAAATTGTTCGACAGGTTCAAGTGTTACTGTAAGCATGCATATTCCAGGCCAAAAAAAAATACCCAAAAAACTAATGGGAAATACAGTTTTCTTTAATCTGTCAAAATAGTCAGGAAAAATTGAAACAGGAATGCTATTTCTGACCTCTGCCAAGCTGATATTGTCATGAAGCATTTGTGCTGGCAAAGACAATACCCTTCAATGATTTCTCTCCAATGCTAGTTATTGCTAAATGTTCCTCTTGTTAACAAATAATGAGGATCCACCTTCAGAAGATTTTGACAAAAGTAGTGAATTTGACAGCCAAACACTTTACTTTAGGATATTTTACTTAAATAACCATGAAAAGTTCTGTCTTCACTCACTGTACCTGTGAAATGTTATGCTCCTACTAGAATTCAGGACTTTAAAGTTCATTTCTAAAGCCACTCTGTAGTGGCAAAGGAGATGTAGCTGGCCAGCAGGTCCCCTATCCTTGCATGGGGAGAGCATTTGGAAAAGTGGGAGTTTTCTACAAGCCTGAGGGTTTTTTCTCTTTTGAGCATAAGAAGGACTTGATGGTTGTTCTTTTCTGTCTGTAAAATGACTTCTCGTTTTGACACTTGGGATTTGGGTTGTTGGAAATCTTTTAATGATTAAGTTGGTTATTCACAAATGCTAATGGGGGTAATATTAGCAGTATAGTTTGTAACTTGTCACTTCATGACCCCAGTCTTTATGTAAGAATCAGGGATTTTTCATCTCTTATGATTAACTGGCAGAGATACATGACTTGCATGATGTCACTCAGTGTCACCTTCAGGAACAGGCTGTGGGAGTCATGGCCTCTGTCCCAGACCTCTACTCAGCAAACTGTTTCACAGGACTACATTTCTGCACTTTCCACTTCCATTTTTGTAAAGATTTTTGCTCCACCTTACCTGCTGCATTATTGCAGTTGCAGACATTTATAAGCCCATCACAGAAGCGTTCAAGTGTCACAGCATTAAATGAAAGGCAAAACCTTAACTCTAAATAAATACTGCACACTCATCACCATCTGCTGAAGTTTTGATGAAAAACTGATTTTTATCACAAAGATTCCTGATGGGATCAAAACTGCTGTCACAGAAAGGTCAAATCCAGGATGCCTCACCTAAGGATCCTGGCCAGGAAGATGACCTGAGGAACCATTATGTGGGGCAGTTTGTCCAGAGTGTCCAGAGACCTTCACCAGTTGCATCAGAAGGCTGCTATGGGGGATGCTGGGCAGTTGGATTGGATGGTGATTAAGAAACATTTCATTTAGGACAGTAGTAGTTTTACCACACACAAAGATCACAGGAAAATCAACCACTGTGTTTGATGTTGTGAGGTCGCTGAGTTGCTACATCACCAAGGACCTCGTAGTTAATAACCAGCACTTCAGCTTGCACCTGGAATGAGACTGGAAGCCAGCAGGAGCCCAAGAGCAGGTGCAATATGCTCTTGTCCATTTACTCATCCTCTGTGGCAGGCAGCCACCTCCTGCACCAGCTGAAGCTGCCAGATGTCCTTGGGGTCAGTCCCACAGCACACGCATTGCAGCAGTCCAGAGTTTTACTTGCTGCTTGCTTTTGTTGACTGTTCCTGCCAGGGTCACTGCCTGAGCCTGTCAGTATAAAACTCCCAGTATAATTGTTTGTGCCTCCTAGGGAATACCCTCAGGATTAAAAGGACCTGTTTTGAGGTTGAGGTCTCCTATTATTGCATGTTAAATTTTTAGTTTTCTCCATCTGATGAGATAGCACATTAGCTATCATTGACATCTCTCTAGATTATTGTCTTTAGGGAATCCTTTGCTCATCCTGCATTTTATCCATAGGAACAGTAAACTTCCCTTTATCAAGAAGGGAATTTCCCTTAAGTCCCTTCAAAATGATATGTTAAATTCTGTAATTATTAACTTCTCCTTGCCTTAACCACCAAGCCCAGCAGTGCTCCCTTCCCAGCTGAATTGGCAGAACTGGCAGTGTGACACTCTATTGTCATTCAGCTCAGGTGTTTTCTCTAATGGCAGCAGTAAACTCAGGTAACATCCCAGCCCCAGCTGCCTGTGCTCACAGGTTATAATTTCCTGATCTGAATTTTCAAGTTGTGGTGTTAGCCCGCTTCAGGAGACAGTGAAGAACACCAAACATGTCTTCATAAACATCATAAATGCTTATTTACAATTCTAAATGAGGTACACATTTAAATGTTTTGTGGGCAGGAAGCAGTATTGATCACTGGTTGACATTTTTAAGAAAAACTATTGCCACAAGTTGAAATTGGCCACTCTCCTTACACCGAGCAAATTGGAATAATGTCTGTTTATAAGAAACAAAGGAAAGAATGGAGACTATTGAGTGACCAATTTTGTATTAATATTTTATGGTGTTTGCATTATTTTTCACATTAATCCAAATATCCTGATTTCTAACAATTTCCCTCTTTTATTTTGACTCTTTTTCAAATTGTTGCTGAAAGTTGTACTGAGTTGAGGTTGACTTGTGTGCTGTGTAATTCTCTACTAGTTCATAGCCTTAATTTGTGGTTTTTTCTGGCTTTTTAGTGTTTGATTTTGCAGGGAAGTTTTGTTTCATTTGTTTTTGGTTTGTTTCCTTTAATTGTTTGGAGGTTTGTTTGGGTTTTTTTTTAATAGCTCTGCAAATTGTTGTAGGGTTTTTTGCCCTCAAACTCTCAAATTCTACTTTTTTTTTCCCTCTATGATAATATGAAATGTTTTCCCTGATGGCAACAATGCCCCTTTTTGTGTAGTCTCAGGTTTAAAGCGTATTTGTTTGTACTTTAGTAATATGCACATCCCCTTTGTGCCAATGCTGCTGTTTCCCTGATGGTAAACAAAGAGTGTTGTGAATCCTCATTCACCAATCCTTCCCTCCTCTTAAATGTCACAGCTGTCAGCAAAGGAGTGATGTAAAAAATATTAGAACAATATTTTCTGGATTCTTCTGTGATCTGCTGCTACTTTCTTTCACACAGCAAGTGATGGGAATCATTCAGCTGGGACAGCTTAGAAAATGATAGCAGCTGAGTAAATCTGACTCGTAGAACTAAATATCATGGATCAAATGGGCTTGTGCCAAACTTTCCCACTGGATTTACTGTAAGACTCTGACCCTTGTAGTATTACAAAAGTGGGTCAAATTTTCTGTGCTTGTACAGTAGGTCTTTTGACATTTTGACAATGCCAGTATGCACTATCAAAGGTTTTATCATCAGTTGCCAAAGAGATAACTACAAGTTTTGAATTCCAATAAAGAGTGTAATTGAATGTTCTGCACCTCAAGAAAATAACAGGGGAGAGTGGATCACAGTGCATGATGCACCCCTGTGCTGCCATGAGGAACTTTGGCACTGAGACTTGCCTGGAATCGAGATGGTAAAGGCAGAAACATCCAAGAGAAGAGAATTTTATCCTTATGAAATAGGAGACATTTCAGTGCCCTCTCAGACCTCTGTACCAACCACTAGCTGTTGTGTCCAGGAGGTGCAGGTGGGCTGCACTGGAAACATGGGATGTGGCTCAAAAGGAAGGTTTTCTTCCCTCTTTTCTCCCCTCAAGTACGAGTGGCCTAGTCCTGATCTTGGCCATTCACCTCTCACTCTTACTCCTCCAATTTTAATTACAGAGATGTTGTGATCCTTCTGCTTCTTTCCTTTTTGTTGGTTGGTTGCAGTCCCCAGCCCTGAAGATGTAATGCCCATTTTTCTTACAGTAGTAATGGTTCTCTTCTCCTCAGCCCCTCTGGAGAGGCACAGCTGATGAAATTTGTGTTGCTGCAGTCTGGCTTTCACCTGACTGTGAGCCTGCATCTTTCCATCATTCCCATCCTGTCCACTCTGCTCTGTCTCAGAGGTTCCACAAGTTTGAGAACCTGGAGTTCTCAGCACAGTCCCTTTTCCCCCTTCCCATATCAATGGCATGAGAGCCTGTGATCAGAGAAGTATTTATAGTGTTGTGAACTGCTTCACAGCCTCAGGTAGGGGACAGGAAAACCGAGAGCTGAGGATAAACCAGTGCTGGGTGTCCATCACCCACTGCAGCTCTCAGTTCATCCAAGGCAACAGTCAAGTGATGCCAAAGCTACAGGTCAGCTTGATGGTGTGACAGCCAATGTTGCAATTGTAGATGCTTGACTTTTTTCCAAAATGAAACAAAATCGAGTCTTCTAAAATGGCGATAATCCTCCTTATATTACCAGGGTGACACGGGAGGGATCATTTGTCTGCGAGTGTGCTGTGTAACCTCACACTGGTTGCACGCCAGACCCAGCCTCCCTTCCAGTCCTTATAACTCTTAATTCTGGCAGCACACAAGTTAATAGTTTAGGAAAATTTTGCTTTTTTAATAATTAAGTCTGTAGAAGGTAGGAATCAACAGTACAGTGCGTTTTCCCAGCAGAGACCGTAAATTAATTAGGAGCAATTTGCTGTCAGAAACAATTTCCATAATTTTAAGTAAAAAAGCAGAAAACCCGTTTTTATCCTGAAGTGATTTAACTCCTGTGATGATGAATTATGTGGAATTGCAATTTACCTGCTCCTGGCTCCTGGAATCCAGAAGGAGGTGGGTGAGAATCAGGTGGTGGTTTCTACTGCTGGGGCAGAATTTCTGAGAGTGATGCCCTCTTTCCCCGCCGTTCAGATCTTGACCTTTTCATAACAGAATTGTCTTTGACACTTGCAAATTCCTGTCAGGAGATAATGAACAAATTGCAGTGCTAATCGAACACAGGCCTTTTGTAGGCTTTTTCCTGATAGTCACGCACCAAAGGTCACTGTCTAACTAATGAGGGCTTTGGGTGATACCTACACAATGTGTGGGCTTTTCTGAAAGGCCAAAATTTATGGGTGCCACTTGGGGACAATTCAGCTATCACAAGCATCTTAGAAGTACAGGAAGGGATGATCCATCCATCACTAAAACCCCATTATTGGACTTAAACACTCAGCCTAATATGCATAATTGCCAGACCTTGGGCTCCTCAAAAAGGCCTCAGTGTCATTATGATAGATCCTCCTCCCTGTTTACCAGGAAGAATGAACATGAGATGGTCCATTGTGGCATTTAGTATTTCAGGCCATCAAGATTTTAGGGTGATTTGCAGATATCAAGTCACTGGGATGCTGATTTAAATGAAGGGAACATTTGCAGAATCATAAATTTGTCCTGTGAAGTCTATTATGTGGATACCTTTCTGCAGCTGATAAGCATTAAAAAATTTACTGCTTCACACTTGCATTTTATCCTTTTTTTTTTTTTTTTTTTTTTTTTTTTTTTTTTTTTTTTTTTTGTGGCCTTTTCAGGTGTGAATACATTTATTAGTCCTTTCATTCTTTGCTGATGTACAATTAAAGCAGTCTGACCTCTAGCTGCCAAAGGTTTCACTAAAATACATCATTGGAAACTGTGTCTTCCAGTGCAGTGGAATCTGCTTTATCATTAGTTCTTGCCTTAAAGTGACATGTGCACTTGATTACAACTGCTCTAAAATATGCAGGAATTGTAGGCTAGAGATGAAAAGGCACTGGAAGATAAATTAGGGTACTATCCTCAAAATCTGCAAGTTCCCTGCAGAATTCTAAGCCAGCATGGAGCACGTTAAGGCAACTATGCTGCTCAGCCTCTTCCCCGGGGTGCTGGCACCAGACCTCAGGCTCAGCAGTGGCATTTGGGCTGGTGTCCCTGCATTCCCACCCACCACACTCAGCTTGGTGCCATTGCCTGTCACACAAAGGTCTGGGGCACTGCCATGTGCAGCTCCACAGCCGCTGCATTTCAGCGCTGGGTGAAGCCATCCCCGCAGGGAGTTGATCTCTCAGCTTGGCTGGCACTCTGGGATTCTGTGGGATGGAAGGTGCCACAGAAATGGATGCTATATAAATATTTTTGAGTTCTAGAAATACAGGCTACAGAAAAAGCTCTTCTCAGAACTGACAGCGTAATCAGAATCTGCATTTCACACCACAGCAACAGCGCCTTGTGTGACACAGTCTGCTTTGCACTACCCAGCACCACTGTACCCTTCCAGATCTTCAAGAGAATGATGAGATGTGAGGTTTCTAGTCTGCATATTCCTGTTCTTTCATATTTACTAAAAAACAGCTTTTCTTTTTTTTTTTTTCCCACTAAATGATTACTTGAAATTGTTTACCTACTGATTCAAATCCCCGCCAGTGAGAGTTTCTGTTTCTGCACTGCAATTCTTGCTAAATGTCTGGGTAGCTCATAGAACTGCTGAAAGGCATTGAAGACACCCTCTCCTGGTCGTCCACTGAATGCACTAATTTAGTTTTAAATGAGCTTGCAAGTCCTATTTGTGTTATTTGTGTGTTTATTTAAGGATACATTTGGAAATTAGTGCTCATTTGAAGTTAGAGTCTGAGACAGTGACGTGAGACATCTCTTTCAAATTATCTCAGCACGTGCATCAGATGCCAGGTCCAGGTAAGTCGTGCTGGATATGATAAGTTTGGACACATTGGTCCATGCAGTGAGAAACACCTTGTGTAACAGGCTTTGCACATTGCCACCAAGATCAAAAGCTGAATGACTCCAGGGTCTATCTGTCCTTAAAGCTTTGGTTTGAATTGGGATTTTTTGTCATCCAGTCTGTGAGTGAGTTTTTGTTCTGAGTCACTTTGCAATCTCCCCTCCAAGTAAATCCTGCAGTCACTGCTTGTCCTGCTCACAGTGACAGCACTGAAAGACCAGATGTGAGATGTGTTGAATAACAGGCATGACTCAGTAGCAGCAGGAGGCATGAGAAAAAATCAGAGATATTTTTGCACTTTTCTTCGCATCTTCTACTTTGTGGAACCTTGCACTTTTGAAGGAAATTGCCTGCTATGGATTATACAGCCCATTTCAAAACACACAGTCAGCTCTTTCCCATATAACATCCAGCATAAACCCTCAGAATGTGTTGTGTGTATAACTTGAGTCAAAGAAAATCAACTGCTATTTTGGCAATGTGTGCACTGGCCAGGTTGTGATCTTCAAAATATTTCAAAATAAATATATAAAACCAACATGCAATCAGGAAGAATCTGTACAGCTGTCACACACAGCATGGATGCATTAGGTATTATAAAACCTCTCAGAAATATATATGCTATTTAAAAATAAATGTACATGGTGTTGGGCACTTAATATAGCAATGATTATAGTTTGGACCACTTGGGAGTTGCTTAGATGTAATCTCTCTACATCTTCAAAGCATTCAGCTGGTCTGAGTCCTGATGGCATCTTTTGCTGTTGAAAGTCATGAAAAAAACCAGTTTAACAAGAAAATCTGCCTTCTGCATCCACCCTCCCGTTCAAGGTTTTCCTTTCAGTCTTCCAAGTGGATGTGCTGCACCAGAGCTGTTGTTAGATTAACAACTCCTCAGTTTAATCTAAGTTTCCAGTTAGAGGTTTCTTTAGTCAGAATGGGTTCATCTACCAGATCAGTAGGTGACTTAGGATAAAAAGTTTGATTGCTTTTTGCCAGAATTAGGCCAGGATTTGGAGAGTTCCTTGAGGCCCAGACCTGCCCTCTGCAAATTGCTGTTTCCTCCTCCTCGTCATGCTCCTGGTCCTGGATGGAAGGATGGCTGCACTGTTGGTCTTCTCTGGGCTGCTCTCCCTTGAGTCAAGTGCAACACATCAGAGCTACACCTCCCCTGCCATTCCCACACCCTTCTCTACCCTGAAAGCACAGATTCCTATATTTATTCCATGTGAACAATTATTTCTTTGCGGGGGATGTTTTGATGCATCCTAATCTGGATATAGTCTTGGCATAATGTTCCTGCAGCCTTTTAGTGAACAACTGCTACAGTATTTCAGAAGAAATTTTAGGAGGTTTGTCAGGGCACAGTCTTGAACCTACAGAAGAACAGCTTGGGTAAATCACTTCTAAAACTCCTCATTGACAAGCCAAGATAATAATAAACACATTGTCTTCACAGTTGTTAATTCTCTTTCTGGAAGGTGGGTTTGTTGTTGTTGGGTTTTGGTTTGTTTTCTTTTTTTTTTTTTT
>VZTR01031798.1:116405-148161 GCA_013400775.1 Chaetops frenatus
TTTTTTGGTGGTGGTGGTGGTGGGGTTTTTTGTTATTTTTGTTTTGGGTTTTTTTTGTTACCTTCTTTCTACATAAGTGTTACTTGCTATTAAGCATCTGAAAATATTTTTGCTATGGGATAGGAGACAGCTTCACACCTCAGGCCCCCAGGAACACACTGATCTCTGGTGCAGAGGTAGGGGAGGAAATGTGTGAACTCTTGCAACGTGAAGGTGTTAAACTTTATCAAATGGACTCTCCTGTAATCTCTTGGAGACCTGCTGCTATCCATCAGTACAGAAATAATTTCTCTCTGATTTTTCAAGTGGTTGCTCCAGTGGGTTTTAAACATTGGGGCCCTGTGATGAGTCCACCTGAATCTGCCTTGAAACAAGGGTGTTGGTTTCCTACATGGACTGTGCTTTGTGCATAATAACGTTAAATATAATGTGTTCTTAGCCTTGTCTTATAACTAAGAATGGAATTTAGTTAAAATAATTCTCAGACTGGGAAGATCATTGGAACTAGCACTTTTGTGGCTGGGAGAGAGACTCAGTGAAGGCAAACCATGAACTTAGCTGTGTCCTATATATTAAACATTTTGTAAAAGATTGGAGCTAGGGGAACAAATAATGCAAGCAAATGAGTGAAATTCCTTGTGTTGCTTGGTGGGGGGAGGAGATATTGTTTGACTTGGATCCAAGAAAGTGTTTAAAAGCATGTTAAACTTTAATGAGGTAAATAGTCTCATCTCTGTGGTGCAGAACGTTTAGGCTTAATTTTAGGCACATGCTTAAATTCTTTGCCAAATTGGGGTCTAAAAAAGAGTTATGCTTTTGCATTTGAGAAGCAGGGATGATATCACATGACTTCTATATTTAATCACAACTACTGAAGGCAGCTGGGATTTTGAATACAGAATACTTAAAGCAAACTGTTCTTGATCAATCCACAGAGAAATACTCAGAGGGAGAAAAAATATATACAGTAAATTTGAATAATGAACAGTTTTGAGGAAATTGCAATCTGCTTGTAGACATTTGGAGAGCAGAAGAGAAGCTAAATTCGTTGAGTAAGTTACTTGCTGTGATCTATTCTCTTGGCTCTAATTAGAGAGAAGTGAGCAGTAAGGGAACCCAGAAAATGAGACTGCTGTGGACTGAAGTGCCCAAAGAGAAGAGTTTAAGTTGGAAGGGTTTTTTTAAGTGGATTATTTTCCCCCAAGTATTCTTTAAATAGGAGGGGAACGTGTGTAAACAATCAGCTTTGATGTTTGACAAATATGACAGAAAACAGTTGTATTTTGTTTGGAATTAAAATCCTAAAGTTTACTATAGGAGTTAGCTATGTCAGTTAACAGCTGACAACTTTGTAATTTTTCAGTGTTACTGTTCATTATGATATCACCAAAGTATCTTCATTGGCTGCTTCAGCTCAGACTTGGTCATTATCAGCATTTAGGACACAATGTAGCAAATCATTCTATCTTTGCACACCTTACATGACTGATGGCTGCTCTTCTTTAGTGAAACACTGAAATATAACAACTGTCACTGTTTCTTCCTAACAAAACTTCCAGACATCAGATGCAAGGTCATATCCAGAAACTTTAAATTCAAACACTTCCGTGATCAGGCTGCCCCTTGCTTTGTAGCAGGTCCACAGTGACAGTCTCTGCACACAACAAAACTCACTCTTTGTAGTACCAGGAAAACTCATTTGTGGAGGGCAGAACTTTCTCAGGCTGGTGGTGAAACAAATCCACAGGAATGCAGGACAATCACATCTCTGTCTGCTCCAAGCTCGGGTCATATTTCTTTAGCCCTGTTTTCTTTAGTACAAAGTGTAGAAAGGCAGTCTTTGTTTATAAAAAAAAAAAACCCAAACAACAATACCCCCAAAAACCCGAACCAATCACTCTATGGAGTAATTAAGGGAGTAAATGGAACCTCTCCTCTCTTATCAGCAGTATTGTGGGGTTGGAACTAGATGATCATTAAGATCATCTTCCACTCGAAGATTCTATGATTAGCAACCCGTTGTAGCCTATGGAAAGTCAGCTTTTGGGTCATTTTGGCATGTCTCTTGTACTAGGGAGGAGAGTTAGGAGCTCCTACTTTGAAAATGGGATGTGCTTGTTACATTTCGCTTCTTAAAAACAAAAAATTTTTTTACTGTGTTTTTAATCTTTCCTGTGCCCTTGAAGCATACATGGCGGTCTTAATGCTGTTTAATTGTTTCCATATGTGCTTTTAAATATTCCTTCCATTTCAAATTTCCATAGTTTGTAGTCTTTCTTTTTGTGATTACTGCATCACCATTTGGAATTCTCACACAGACGTTCTTATAAACAATTAATTGGATATGACTGCAGTATATGTGTTTTAATGCTGCAGCTGGGTAAAAATACAGCTGAAACAGTATCTCCCCCATGCATTTATAGCACAAAAAATCCTCAGCCTGGAATTTCTAGAGTTCATTCAGATTTGTCACAAGTAGAACTGATGGGCTTTAGTTCAATAATTTTCTGTTAGTCAGTTTCTAGCAGAGGAAGTGGTATCCACTCTAGATTGAACAGTCATAGGCAGTGAATGGCAGCACCTCATTCCTTCCTATTTTCTCTCCCTACCAATGACATTCTTGTTCATGCCACTCAGATCCATGTTTTTTCCCCTTGATTTCATTCATTCTATTGTAGCCTTGCAGGATTGTTCTCAGGGTACAACAGCTTGTTGAAAGGTGTTTATAATAACAATTACACCTACTCCAATCACTAAAGTGTAATCTTTATCTTAATCAAACCAAAAAAAAAAAAAAANGAGGGCAGAAGAAAAAAATATACATCACAAACTACTCCAAAGTTCTGCTTGAGTTATTTTTCAATTACAGCAGGTGAAGCAGAATGAAATTGTTACAGCCATTTATTGATTGTGTTACTATCCATTAAGGTACAACAGAAGAAGTCCATCATATTGTGTAACAACTTAACTATTTAAAATAACAAAGGCTTCCTATTGTTTCCCTTTTTGGCCATTATCCTGACAAATACATTCTACTTCCATGCTGGAAATCAGATTCAGGAATCATAATGAAGAAATTCTGTATTCAAGGTGACATTATTTCTTCTGGCTATTGAAATTCTTCAGCTTTTTCATTGAAAAATAACTGAAGCAGAACAAAGGTAATGAAATATATTAATTATATTAATGATATTTTACTGAAACTGGCTGCTTCCTAAAGAGAGGGCATACATAACTGTAAGGAGAGATTCTATCAGGGGGCAGATGATGAACAGGTAATGCTGTCACAGGAGCAATTTTAGCTGCTATGAACTATTCAGCCACCTGAGTGACAAACCCTTTTGAAGTTTTGTGGTGAAGAGCAAAGTTCATCATCTCTTCTAAGGTGGGTGGCTGCTCTGTGCCGGGGAGGGAGCCAGGGGAGTTGTGCAATGAAGGGCAGATGGAGTGAGTGATGTTGTAGATGTGGGTGAGAACTGGCTGGACGTGGGCTCTCTATTGATGTGTCATTGCAGCTAAAAGGCAGCAGCTGATGTCCAGTGTCTGATGAAGAACCACGTGGTCTTGAGCTCCTAAAATTTCCCTCTAAGGAGCCTGTGTGTGTTTAATAATCTCTGCATCTTATTGGCAGCCCACTGGGAAAGGTTTTCTGTACCTGTTTGGGATTGTGGTAAAAATGGAACCTCACAGAGAAGGGAAGTTATCATGTGCCAAGGAGAAATCCTGCCCCTGGCAATGCTGACTGGTGCTGCTCAGGGAGAGGGATAGGAGAGCAGGGCTGTGCAGTGTCACATCTCCTTGCAGGCTCTAGCAGCATGTGCTGCACAGGATCAAACCACAGACCTGTGGGGTGTTCAGTTTGTTTCATGTTTATTTTCATGGGTTCTTGCTTTCACCCACATACCAGCTTAAATCTCCTACTCAGGAGAGAAAAAAAAACCTTAGGAAAATGAAGATGACAAATAAGACCCTTACTCTGCTTCCAGCAATGCTAGCAAAGTAATTACTGAGACAGGAGCCAGAGCCCTTTTCTCCATAGTATTGACCATGTCTTAACCTTGCTGCCACTCCTCTTCCCATTTTCAGTTGTCTGATCACTCCTCCCCAGCACTGAGAATCTCATGGTGTTGCAACAACAGCTGACACGAAATATCCACTGCCTGTTGCTGTAACCACAACTTCTGTCTTTGAACCTATTCACTACACACAAGCTTCAAGCTTCTTATAGCTTCCTTCAACTAAATTTAACTTACTATTTTGAATGCTCATTTAAAGACAAAGCAAGGCTGGCACTCATGGCTTTCTTGTGCAGCTATTTCTATCCTAAACCACCTAATGACCGTTTTTGAGGTTTCAAATCACTGTAAAGTTTTGTTGCCAATTCCTGTGTCCTGCCCCACTGTCACTGTGGGTTTGTGCTCTTGCAGCTCTCAGATGTCTTTTATTTGACTTGTACAGTGAATACCTGTCAGACCCCTGAAGTTGTTTCATCAAACCCCTTGATCTCCACAAATGGTGCTGAAATGCTCGATATGAATACCAGTTGTGAGTGTCAGTGTGCTTTAGGATAGGCTTGAGCAGTATTTTTGGGGGGGAGTGCTCTTGCCCTTGTGCAGTCTGCTTGGAGGTGCACTGAGCAAAAAAAAGGAGCTGCACATCAGGACTGGGTTAACATTCACTGCCCTTTGTGCTTTCAGATGTCTGGGTTATTTCCTTCCTGGGCATATGAAGAGGTTGAAAATAAATACAAAACATCTTAAAACATTACTGTGGACATATGTTATTTCTTAACATACCTCTAGATCTGTTAGGCAAAAAGGGCACCTGTACAGGCATTTTTGGGTCTCCCATAAGTGCAGTGCAAGTCTTCCTGAGTTACCTGGTGATGAAGCAATAGGCCATGGGTTTCCTTGCTTCACTGAACAAGCAGCTACCACAGGACTGTGTTGTGTGGTTGCACACCAGGGGTTAATTTTGTTCTCCAAGCACATTTGGGAGTGTGTTCAGGCAGCACACAAAGTGAAGGCTGGGAATCAAAGCAAGCAGGCTATCTCCTCCCACAGATCTCGCAGCAGAATTTAGGAGCTGAACGATGAAACATGTGCATAAAACTTGATAATGTTTTTAAAACATATCACTTGAAATATGTTAACGCATATGTTCCATCATTTAGAACTCTTTCATAATACATCATTTGGCCCTTTAGCTTTACACCCAGCTCATTATGGCTCATGTGCAAAGAGAAACATTCTCAAAAATTTCTCCTGGTCTTTTCCCAACACTAGCATGACCTTTCTTTCCCACCTTTTGCAGTCCCTTTTTCTCTTGGCATCTCACTTTCCAGCTCTTTCTGAGCCATTTCCAGTCTGGTGGCAGTTTATCCCACCAGTGTTTCAAGCGTGGCTGAAAGCTGAAGGCTGCCTAAAGGAGGATCCAGCTCACTCTCATTTCAAAATTTAAAGGTTTCCCACTGTTCAAATTTGCCTGATTGCCTGTCTGAATAATTGGTTCTTTTGAAGTATCAGGTTATTTTTGTGGGGTTTTTTTTTATTTATTTGTATCAAGACTAGATAAACAGGATAACAGAACTGCATTGTTTCAGAAATTGTTGTGAAAAAGGCAAATTTCATGTTAGTTTTATAAAAAAGGTTTAAATTCAGGTAAGAGTGTACATGCACAGGCACAAGACCTATGTGGTCATTTTCATTTCTCTGTCCTGGTAGGATAATAATAATAGGCAGAATGGCATTTTCATTTAAATACTGCAGGAGAAGCAGACAAATCATTGCACAGAATTCCTTCCTTCCTAAGGCAAGGTAATGCTTTTTGAACCATATTTTCAGTTAAATAAAATATGTCCTTTACACAGGGCTGTAAATTGGCCTTGAGCACAGCTCCAGGTGGAATTCCCTCCTCTTCCCAAGGATCACACACTGCAGGCTGCCACGGGGCCCTTGGTGTGGGCACACATATTGCAATGCTGATTGTGTACAGTTACTCAGATGTATGGATTCCTCCAATCAGGCTCTTTCCTGACTTCTGAATTTTATGTAATTTTGCTCTCAGTTGTTCCCTTTCAAGGTCAAAAGCAATTTCTGCACTTCTAGGAATGTTCCACTTGCAGGAATTCTTGATGTTTCTACAGCTCATGATTTTTACTAGAAATTCATTTGTCTCAGCAGATAGGGGGTGATCAGGTGATGCTGAGCAATACCCACAGGGAGTTGTCTTCCTGATCTGTCTCGTTTTGTGTAAAGTGGGGTAGAAACTTTTGTTTTAATTATGACTGACTTCCCTCAGCACAAGGGTCCTGAAGCCTGAGTCAGGAGATTTTGAAATATCAGCTGCTGATCACAGGGAGAAGAGCTAAGGTACTCAGTTACTCTCTTGAACATCTGAGAGTTGCCTGTTGTTACCTGGCACAGAAGTGTGAGAATCCAGGGAAGAAAGAACAATGGTACTCCATGGAATGAACTCGTAGCATCAAAAAGCTGAAAATTGGATTGAAATAGGAAAGAAGCTTCCACATGAAAACCTTTTTTTTTTTTTTTGGTGGTTAGCAGTCTGTTTTCAGAGTTTGGACCTTTCTGGGTTTGCCTTTCATTTTGTTTCCAGATCAGCAATATCGATGTGTTGGATTTTTTATAATTTATTTACATTTCCCTTTCTCCACTTTCCTGTCTTTCTCCCCACCTTTAGTTGCTGCATATTCTAAGGGTATGTGAACTGCCAGAAAATGCAAATGGAAATCAGACTTATAGGTAACCCTGTAATTTTTTTGAAGTAAAATTCTATGTTTAAGTAGCTCAAAAATCTGCCTCACAGTACCTTCTCTGTTCTGCTTAACGTAAAATACAGAATATACCTCAGTCCTTGAAGTAAGTTAAGTCTATATTTTGGTAAGCCAGTAAGCACGTCAGCTTATTCTTTTTTTTCCCCCCACGACATATGGAGCTTTCTGTTTATTGTCTTTCCCTGATTTTCAGTATTTTCCTTGGAGCTTTTGTCAGCAAAGGCATACGCTCCCCTCTGTGGTTTGTACTTCTTCAGGAAAACAGTAGGTGAATTTGAGTAATTTCCTCTTGTGAGAATGTATTTGGTTTGAGAGTTTAGGTGAATTATGCTCTGCTGATTAGCGAGGCAAGTGCTGTGCTCCATCTGCTAGAGAAGGGGAATGGGATATTTATAACGTGATGGATGTTACTGCTGGGAGGCTTTGCAGTGCTCCTGTGTGACTGAGAGATTCACTCGGGCTGAGGGCTGCTCCCTTTGGTTTGTTTCAAAGAGGCTGTGCTGACTTGGGGACAGAGAGTGCTGCTGCAGGACTGGGGCTTGGAGCAAGAACCAGTTAATGTACTCAGCAACAGCAGCAAAGTCAAGGCATACCACCCTTTTCAATGAGAAATTCAGGAAAAGAAATGATTTCTCAGTTATATGGGACAATTCAATGTTAGGTTATTTTTCCCTTCCCCTCAGAGCAATTAGAGAATGTGCATATGAAATTTCTTCTGTGCTCATTGTGCACTGCCTAATAGGATGATTCTATTGTCCTGGTTTGCTCTGAATTGCCCATCTATATTTGCGTCAATCCTCTGGATTTTGCACCTTTCCCCATCCCAGGAATGGGCAGGTGTTTCAGTGCTGCAGAAATGCTCAGTGCTGTTGTTAGGGTGCCTTTACCAAATGCATTCCTTTATTTCAGTAAGTAGAATGAACACTTGAAAACACTACTGTTCATTGCTTGACACATTCTTCCTTTCAATATTACGAGTGCAACTACTTTGCAGCTAACAGAGATGACATAGTTAAAATAAACTAAGAAGCCTCAAAAAGCCCCCCAAACTCAGAACTCATTACAATGGAATTGCATAAGGACATCTAAGAACTAAAACATGTTGAAATCTGCTACTCTTTAAAAGTCAAAGGGATGTATCCTGCTCTGAAGTAAGGCACTTGTTTTTCTTAAGGTCACACAAAACAAAGCATATTATTTGAACAAATGTCAGAATAATGTCTGTAATGAAATATACTATTTACTCGCCTTCAGCATTTGAACTGTGACAAATCTGGAAAGGAAATCAAGTTACTGCTCTTGTTAAATAGTCCTTTTAATATTACAAGTAAGTTTACATTGCTGGGCCCATGTGTACTTTAATGATTCCTGGAAGTATGATGACTTGGCCCAAAGGAAAGCACAAACCTAATACTTTATTTTGTGTGAATTAAATGCAGCTAATTAAAGCATAGGAAAATTAAAAAGAATTAGGCAAAATAAAAGCACTACTGTAAAGCTTGTATTAAACACTTACACAGTGAACAAAGAATGTGCAGGAAAAAATGAGCCACTGATTCATTTCTGAGAGCTGCTGACTGCAGCCTCCTGGCTGGGGAGTGAGGCACCTCCTTTATGTCCTACCTGTCCCTGAGTCAGAGCTCACACAGTTTTGGCTCCCTGGGCATTCAGAAAGGTGTTGTTTGTGAAATGATCCAATCTGAAGTGGGATTCCACTTGCCTCAAGAACAGAATGACCCCCTGCACAGATGGCACAAGTTACCTATGGACAATGTTGTGGATAACACACTTGCTCTGCCACTTTGGCTGATGTTAAATGAACATTTGCTTTCTTCTTAATGGGAGTTAAGATCTCATAACCCACCCAGATGCCACTGAGGTGAGTGGAAATAGGAACAGATCCTACAAGGGAATAATAAATAGAGATACACAATGCCAGAGAGTTTCATGATGATTAAATTTCCAAGCAGAGGAGGTTACACTTCACTCATTCTGAATTTTCAAAACATGTTTTCCTCCGTCATTTATTTCTCTGGACTAATACTGATGTGTTTTCTTGGAGAAGTATTTTTAAGAAGTTATTTGCCTGAAGGAAGTGTGAGTAGAGTTATGCTCAGATTAAGGGCTGGCAAGGAGCTGGTGGACAGATGTGCCTGGGGTCTGAAAGACCAAGAAGATTGTGACCTCTTGGGTAAGAGCAGCACATTGGGTGCTGTTGCTGGGAGTCAAAGATCCCAGTTTGATTTGGATGTCAAGGAACTTCATTCAGAAGTCAGGTGTTACCTAATAACCAGGAGAGGCTCTTTATTTCCATGCAGGAGTGAGAGTACAAGCTTGGAGGAGACAGTACCTGGGCAAAGTGGAGGTAAAGAACGTTGATGTTGAAGGCTTTGTGGCATTTCAGTTGCTTTCAGAGTAGTTGCTGGGAAAGATAGAGAGAAAAATGTTTTAAAACTTTCTACCATCTCTTCCTCTGAGAAATGGGACACAGCAGAATCTCAGGAAACTCTAAAACAAACAAAGCAAATAAATAGGGGAAGAGGAGTTAAAGTATATTAAGCCAAAGCTGACTTGATGAAGTTGAGAGAAAATGTTGAATGATGCCAAGTTTGAAAATTTTTTTTAATGCTTTAAGACCTAAATATTTCAGTTTTTGAAAACAAAATCTGGTATTATTGTCCTCAAGACACTTTACTTTTAACTTCCTATATTTTTTTTTCCTCATTTGTTTGTTGCGACTCAGAAATAAAATTCTTGTGATGCCAACATTTCAAATGCTATGGGAATCCTGGATGGCATCCAGCTTTTGCTGCTTTTATTGTACCATGGGTCCCACAGAAGGGCTATATTGCTCTTCCAACACAGTATGGGTTTTATGAACAAGAATTCCATCTCCTGGCTTTGTTAGTGAGTCGGGAGTTTCCCCTAAGTGTTTGGCTGTTTTGTACACACCCAGCAGAGCCCTGGGCTGCTTGGGATGAGGATGACCACTCCCAAGGGGGCTAATGCCAGGGATAACAATCTCCAAGAGTGGGCTTGGTGCTCACAGTGAAATACACACCAAGAAATATAACACAATGCACTAGTTTTATATATTTAGGTTCATTTTCTGTTCTTGCTTATGCCTTCATATCTCTTATTTTCAGGTCATTTAAATAAGAGACATGGGGTGGGACTCTATCATTTAAGCGAAATTGGTATTCTGCCATCCATGAAATTGCATGGACACCTTCAACTTATCCCAAAGTGCAAATTATGTGTATTTCTCTCCCTTAAAAAGTCAATGTGAATAAATGCTTAAAAATATGGGTCACACACAAAAACAAAACAAAACAAAACAAACAAACAAAAAAAACCCCCACATTAAAAAGGTTTGGGTCTTTTCCCCCTATAGAGGTCATTTTGATTTTGCCAGGTTTTCTCTCCCTCCTTCACCACAAATATACTGAGTTGGATTGTTGTTGACTAAATAAAAGGAATAGTTGACACATCTGACAGCAATTTTTTGTTTCAGTCCACATAGTTATATTCCTCCTGTTTGCTGCCTCTCTCACATGAGGTACAGCTGCACTTCCCTTGGGAGCAAGCCCGGGATGCATTCCCAGCCTGTGGCTGGTGTGACCACATTGCTGAGCAGTCTCTACCTGCAGTGCCTGCAGTGTCCAGAGGAGCCTGTTTGGCTCCTCTGCCCGATGGGTCTGTGACAGTGCCCTCCCATGCTGCAGGCTGTGCAGGGCCATGTGGCACAGCAATGCATTTGGGTTTGCTGCAGGCAAAATGCAGGAGCAAACAGCCCTCTGTCACACTTTTGGGCTCTCCTGACATGCCAGGTGTCTGGGTTCAGGAACACAGTGGAATTCTGGAATTTTGCAAGAAGAGTGTAGCTGGAAGTTGTTTCCTTTGGGTTAGCACCCTTATGTTATCCTAAGCAGAGATTGTGCCACCAAGTCTTGGAAAGCTGTCCCAGGAGGTTTCTGGATTGTCATCTGGCCCAACCCAAGCCAAGGAAACACACACCATGCTTGGGGGGTGTTTCTGTAACCTCGAGGGACAGAGTTCCCATCCCCTTCCTGCAGTCTCAGGTCAGAGCAGTCTGGTGGTGTCTGAACTAAACTGACCCTGCTGAACTAAGTCCATTCCTTCTACCCCTTCCACAATACAGAATAAATAATTCCTTTGCTTTCCCACAACAGACTTTTAAATACCTGAAGTTTGCTTTTTTTAAGACCAAACAACTTCACTCCTTCCAGTCACTTCCCATGTGTCACCTCTGAACAGGTCCCTGCTCTGCCCTGCACAACAATTTCTTCACTGCTCCAGCTAAGGATGTGTAAAAGCTGAACAGAGTGGGCAGATCAAATCCTATATTTCACATTTGCCTCATTTGCAAAGTCTGATGTTGTTGACTTGGGTTGAATTTTTGATTTAAGATATGTCACAGTTTCTTGCAAAATCTCTCTCTCAGGTCATCTTCTAGCTTGTATTTGTTCAGTTAGGTATTCCTTATGTATAACCTTGTCCTTATTGATCTGTCACCATTTTTTCATCAGGCTCCTTCTCCAATTTGTCATGCTCATTCTGAATTTTAATCCTGTCCTACAATATTTTTTTTTTGTGGTATTTTCAGGTCAATACCAGTGAAAGAATCCCTGAAAATGATGAAGGGGGAGGAACAGGACACTCAGTCTGGATAACTTATTTCCTAATTCTGTAATTTATTATGAATTGTTTGGTCTCTATGAAAGGCTGTTAGTAAGCTGATGCTTATACTATCAGTAAGATGTATGTGTACCTATTATTTCCTAAGGTACATTGTTTATGAAGTATTGAACTGTTATGAAAAATTATAAAACATTGAAGCTGAAGATGGAAAAAGTTGGCAAAATACCAGTATGGATAGACATTCTGGCTTCAGCAGTCTGAGGAATCAGAATAACACTCTCTGTTTGCAACCTAGAGAGCAGAGAGAGAGCATTTAAAGCTTACAAAAAGTTTAGTCTCCAACTTCAAATTTATGTTATTATTTGAAAGATGGTGAACATTTGCATTTTAATCTGGAGTAACAGCAGCTTGGCTCCCCAAGATAAGAAGATAGTGATTCAATTAGTTAATGTGTGTGCCTCCACTTAGAAATACTAGCCTGGCTTTTAATGATGTAACACCTTCCTTCATTTCTCCATGTAAGGTGACTTGCAGACTTGTTTCTGCCTGCAGGGTTAAGATGTAAAATGGGATCTTTTAATAATCCCAAAAGGCAGGACCTGCCTGCTCTATGCCATCTAGGAAAGCTTGATTTGCTCTTCTGGGCCTGCTCCAGGTCTTGAAGATGGTGAAAGTTGGATTAGATTTTAACAAGGTAGAATAAGATGAATACATAACGAGACCTGATGCTGTCCTTATGTCGACTGAATGTGCTGTAGTTGTTCCAAGCCTCCTTGCTTCACCAGCTTTTCAAACTGCTGTTCACATACTGTTGGCTAAAAATGAACGAGGAAAAAATATATTTTCTTATTGGTTGTGCCTGAATTTATGACTCTTGAGCCTCCAACTTCCAGTTATGATCTGTCTCATGTATGTAATAACACATTTTCTGCAGGTGATGAGGTTGCTGTAACTTGTGATGAAGTGCAGGCAGCAGTTTGGTTTATTTTGTAATGCTTCTTTGTGTGTACCTGAAAATGGGTCATTTTTCTCCTGCAAGAATCACAACAGGTATCTCTGCAGGGGGACAGGCAGCACAGGGGAGGAGGGATGCTGCCTTTAACTTTACTCTGATTAAACTATTGCTGCAACTGGAACAAACTCACTCAGATGCAGGCTCTAGGCTCACCAGGTGGAAATTGTTTCCAGGAATAAATAAAAATGGTGATGATGAAGATTGCCTCTTTAACACACGCAGAGGGGGAATGGAAATTTGTCACTTATGGGTTCTGCTTTGGGGATGGCAGAGATAGTTTCCTTGCGTGACCTTTATAACAAGAAGTGTCAGACTTCATCCTGTATGTATCAGACTAGTGTGACATTGGATATTAATCCTGATGGAAAAGGATTATGTGATTTTCACAGGCACTCAGATAGATAATCCTTTCTGGCCTGGCTAGAAGGCAGCAAGAGTCCCTTTCTGCAGCTGCTGGCTGGGAGCAGAGTGTTCCCTGGAGAGCAGCACCAGAATAACCAAGCATGAGAAGCAGCTCTGGCTACTGAGCTTTCTTTTCCCTTTCCACTCATTTCTGTTGTTCAAATGTGCTGCTTTGAGGACTTGCCCCTTTGAGCAGGGGCAGTGGCATGGATGGAAGTGGTGCAGACTTTGAGAAGTCTCGTTGTTAGTAAACACTTTGAAACACTGAGTAAAAATATCTGAGGGAACTTCTGGAGTAACATCACATTTAAAAAGATGTCCTTTTACCTTGTTTCTAGCTGCTCATTCTAACACTGAAGATGTGCCCAATATTTTGACAAATAATATTTTATCCTTAGGTCTGGACACAACTGATAATTTTGATGTTTCACAGTATCATGTTAAGCCCTGAAATCTCTGCTGGCTTTCACACTGGGTAATAAAAGAACCAGTCATGTTTTAGCTGGTTTGATACTCACTTCCCACTGCATCTCTCCTAAGGACCATGTCCCGGCCTTTCACCCCTCCACGTTACCTTGCTGAACTTCCCTGTGTTGTCCCACAGAAAATGTTCCTTCAGAAAGGGGATGGAATGTCTCCTCTTGCTTGCAAGAAAAAAGTCATGTTGCTGCTGCTGTAGAAGGTATTATGGCATTATTGCTTCTGGGGCTGAGGGGTCCTGAGCACCTGTATGGAAGGTGTGTGCTGCATGAGAGCTGCTCCCCAGCTTGTCCAGGCAAAAAGCAGGGCTTTGGGTAAGGGATTCAAGGGTTGGGCCCTGCTCACCAGCTGCTCCAGGCTGTACTGGAGCAGTGATATGGGACAGAACTGCATGGGGTGAACTGGAGTCACTTCAGCCCCTTCCTGGGGTATCAGTAGCACAATCATCTGAAATACAAATATATTGGGGGTCGGTTTTTTGTTTTGCTTTAAATTACAATAAAAGCTGCAGTTGTACAAAAGGCCTTTTGGGGAAGTGGCTGAAGCCATAGGCTTGTACTGGGACACTGCAGCCTCTGACTGCTTGCTGAAGCCCATATCATTTACATCACTTCCTTTTTCTTCTTTGGTGTTTACAGACTCAAGCATTAAAAAAATACGTGAGCAAATTTATATTTTAATCTCTTCTATATTTGCCTCCTAACTTCTGAGAAATTTCATACAGAGTGTATTTTCCAAGACCTTCCAGAATCACACTCTTACTCTTTCCTGAAGTAGGTAAGGTCAGCTTCTCCTCAGAAATATACATTTTTCCCTGATGCCTTGGCAAGAACCTCACAGACTGGACACCTGGCTTTCAGACAAGCCAAGGAAAGAAAAATGAGAAAAAAATCCCTCTCTCTCTCTCTGATGTGAAAGCAGAACCATTTGCACACTGTGTCAGTAGCTTCTGCTTGTTAGACCTGCAAACTTTCCAGTGAAAAATGATCTGAAAATAAATGTGCAGTGAGTCATTTTTTTCCTTCTCTGAGTTATACCTTTAATTAATCTCAATCAGTTTACAAAATCCATTTTTACTCAGATTTAAAAAGCATACATTCTGACAAATAAATCTTGTACCAAGTCCACAGTGTTTGTGATTGTTCCTGCTCAAGACCTGTCAGGAAATGTATCATTACTAATTGCCCAAGTTCCAACAAATCAAAACACTAGCTTTATGTTAAAGAAGGAGTTGAGCCCTTAAATTACTGGATCAGCTTTAAACTGCTTTAGTGCATCATATGGGGGCATGTCAGCTTCAATTCAAAAGTAATAATCCAAAGAGTTCTCAATAATTGAGGACAGTATGTATAGGCGTATTTATTTTAATCCAGTTAGACTTGTTCTTTCGATTTGGTTTGGTTTTATTTTTTCCTTTATCCTCAAATCCCTTTTGGACCTAAGAGATCAGGATATAAGCAGCAGGTGAAGGTTATTTAAAAAATTATTTAGTTCAATGAAATCCAGGCTCAACTCAGGATACTTTATGCAAATTACAAATGAAACAAAAAAACCCCCCAAACTGATGATAGAAATGTGAATCAGATAATGTGTTTTATTACAAAAAGTGCAACAATTCCACCTCCCTTGTCTCTGTGGGATGGCTTTATATTTCATGATCCAGACTTGCTGTGGGCATTCCCCATTTGTAGCTTTGTTGTGTTCTGACCTATTGCCAATCCTGGATTTGTACTTGTCATCCCATGTTTATGGAAGTTCTTGTTGCTGCAAAGTGAAGAGCTAAAGGGTTATTCCCTTTAGCTGCAGTGTTACAGTTATTCTGAAATACCTTAAGATCTCAATCCCTTTCTCATTTGGTTTATTCTTTAAAAAGCAAAATTGAAGACAAGCATCCATTCCTCCTCTTAAAAGGGTCATCTTTGTGGCTTCAAGTTGTATTTTGCAGTAAATTAGAAATATTTTGCTCTTTTTTGTTTTTACATCTTTGCCAGCCATACTTCTCTTCGTTGTATCATCCCAAAGTTGCAGTGCATAGACTGTCTAAGCCCAAAGATCCCTATCTCCCAGTAATGTACTAACAGCCTTTAAAAAGTCACTTTGGGGAGTATAAGATCTTCAGAATAATGTCACCAATATTTACATACCCTCCGATGGGAGATATATCTTTAATATTCAACAGGCAGGAATTTATTCTGGAAAACGAAGGTAAAGCCAGCCCTGTGTGGTGTCACACTGCTGGGAAGGCTCTCATTCCCACTGGGCATACCAAGAGCCTTAACACAAACCTGAGAATAGTCAGCAGCTCCTTTCTCAGTTACACTGTGCTGTAAAAATAGTCACCCAGACCAGCAACCAGAAATTTGACCTTATAATGCTCTACACTAAAGCTAATCATTGTTACACTAATCTTGCTTTCTTGCTTTATTCTGCCCCTGGATCATTGCATGCTAATGGTGATTTTTTAAGGAGGTTTTTATGGCATGTGGGAGGATATGTGTTGGCCAACACCAGGCACTGCAGCAAGAACTCTCCCTAAACTCACTTACTAATACAGGGGCATAGGAGGAGAGAGAATTGCTTTGTTTTTGGGTGGGGAGGAAAAGATATTGATTTTAACATTGTGGATGTTTATCAGCAGAAATTATTTTTAACGTGGCTTAGAATTCTTACCTGTCCATGATATAGAATAGACATCAAGTAAATAAAAGGTAATAAATATTCAGGCCATGCTACTGCTGAGTGACAGTTGATGCTTTCAGTGGATTTTATGTATCCATCAGTGATAACTTGCAAATAATTCATTATAGTGTGCCCTCTGAAATGATGAGACTTTGTTAAGCAACATTCAGCTAATGAAACAGCACACCTTAGGCAAAACACCTCCAACATGTGCCACTCATCGCTGCCAAAGACTAAAATCACTCTCTACAAATGAGACAAGTGAAAGGCAGTTACATGTTGTGCCAGGGAACAGCATATTCCTTTCAATTCAAGGGCATTCCATCTCAGGGTGCTTACTACATGAGCCCCTTTTATTTGGTATTTGTGCGGTTGCTTCATGGCCTGACTCACACCACAGACTCGCTTGCCAGAGCAGCACAAGATCAGGAACCCGACTCTTTGCTGTAATCAGGGACTTTCAGGAGACCTTTTTGTGGACGTCACCTTCTGTATGCAGCCTTTGGAGCAACAGCTACTACTAAAGTGCAGTGGATTGGCTAAGAGTCACTTCTGCTGCTGCTCACAACTAAGCTTCTTGCTCTTTGAATCCTTTTATTGCTTCCCCATCTTTTCGACATTAGCGCTGAGCCTTCTGTCCCTGCTGGCTAAATCCCACCTAATCCAAATCTTATCTTGAGTACATCTCTGTGATTATCTCCTGTATCCCTTCTATGTCATGTACTCCTCCCATCTCCACTTCATTAGCATTACAATATAAATACCTGATGCCTTCCTGACACAGCTTCCCAAATTTTGATTTCCTTCTTTGAGCTTATTTCTGAGGGCACCCACTACCTGTCCTTGCAGCTCTTACCTGCATCATCTCCCAGCCAGCCCGCTGTCCCAGACTGATTCTTAAGTCTGAAAGAATCGACCCTCTAAATCTCAGTCTGCAAAAGCATAGTCAGATAGAAAATGTTGTGGCCTGAATATCTTTGTTAGTCATATATGTGAACCAGAGCTTTTTGTCCAGCCATGTGAGTTTCTGGTAGCTTCAGTGGGCTTACTCATGATAGCAAAATGCTACATTCAATAGTAGGCATTTGCAGGATCATCCTCTGTGATTGTAATCCCTTTTAGATGGGGAATGTGTCAGCATTTTATAAAGGGATGTAAGGATGCATGTGGCCTGTACAAAGTCTCCATAATTAATGTTGCTCCATCAGTTGATTACAGGAATTTACAGGCTGCACTATTATCACACAGTAGCCTGTTGGAATTTAATGTTTATGAAGAAAGGACAGGAGGAAAAAAGGGGGAAATTTGTTCAAATGTTCCTTGATGTGGTAGCTGTTTCTGTGAATATAATGTCCATCTGTTTAGGGGTGCTGTTAGCAATAGACAGATATCCCTGTGGAGCTTTTATTCCTAAATTCTAGCTTGTTTCTCAGACTTGCATTTTCCCAAGTCTGTGTATATGATATTTGGGATTTATAAGCTGTTTCTCTGTGAACTTTGTGTGAGCATCGCATTGCTGAACTGTTTGACAGCTTGAAAGAAACTGAGAACCAAGCTCAAAGGACAACAATTCTCCCTTACGCAATCTAGAAAACAATTCTCTAAAATATTACATCAGCTGCTGGCAGCTGTAGGTTTGCCTGCCTGCTAATTTACTATCACAAATGTTCCAGAATTCTTTGTAATCCAGCCATTGCTATTTATATTCGTAATGATTTATTTAAGGTCCCTGTATATGTCAGCATAAAGTCATCAAAAAAAGCAAAGTGAAGATTAGTTGGCTGGAAGCGCACAGAATGGAGAAGAATAACCCAACAATGGAATTGAGATAAAGCTTAGACACAGTAAATAACTAAAAAAAAAATAAAGGGCAATCGCTTTATTTTCAACTCATCATATAGGAGCCAGAGCCTGTGATTTTGGCACCAGGCAGTTCCCATCACAGGCTATTAAGAGCAGGGAAACAGGTGTCTCGTGGCCAGGGAAGGAAATGAGAAGCCGTGACACCTGAATTGAGATCATAGACCTGCTCCTGCCTTTCTGTCTAGGGAAAAGGCATTAACTGCTTGATGGCTCAGTTTCTCAGCAGGCTGTAGTGGCACCCAACTCTCAGCCGTTAAAACTTTTTACTTATTTATAAGATGGGGTTTTTTTCTATAGAGAACTGTAATGATGCAAGGCAACTTTATTATGTGCACTGGAAAATGCGAAGTTAAGAAAAAACACTGAAGGATTGTGTAGTGGAGCGCAACACTTTTTAGAGTGAGTCTCTAGGTCATTCTGAGGCACGGATTTGAGTGGTGTCCCTTAGGATTTGCTGTTTTACATGCTGAAATGATCAATCAAGGATAAAAAATGGACTGTTCTCATCTCATAGATCATTTCACAGTGAAACAGCTAAACTCCTGGCTGCTTTCTGAAAAACAGAGATCTGCATTAATAAGGTGACCTTATCAGAGCCACCCCTGGGGGGAAGGGAGAGACAAAAAAGGTTGTAGAAAGAAAGTGAATCCTATTGTTAATCTTTTTTTTCAGGGAGATTTGGATACCTGAATGCAAATTACTTTATATTTAAATTGTGCGAAAGCACAAAAGGTTTGTGTCTACAATTGACAGTTATTTCATTAGCTGACTCATGCAGCCTTGCAAATGGTTTCTAGTGTTAACTTTCCTTGGATTTGTTTTCTTTGTTCTTAGCAGATCTTGCAAGGGTGATCATTTTGATTAATGTATTCAGTGCTCTGTTTTACTCCCGATTCATGTTTTTTGCAGCAGTCAGTGTTCTGGCCAGGGTAAGGTGAGACTGTGAGATGGCTTTAGTTTTCCTCCAGTAGTGCCAATCTGATGGGCTGTTCTCCATCTGGAGAGGAGCATGGAGGCTGCTGTGATGCATTTTGCATGGTAGTGACCCCAAACACGAGTTAAAGCAGGTTTTAAGCATCAGATGTAGGATTGTTGCAGCCACATCCTGCTGTGACAGCAGATGGGTGCTGTGCATGGGCTCTGTGGGGTTGGAATATCATCTTTATATCTCTGTGAGCCTCTCAGGACTAGGTATGCTGGCTTTGGGTCTCTGTTCAGACAGGTTTGTGGTTCAAAGTGGTTCACTACATCCCAAATTTAATAGTTTCTGTTGTCTGTTTCAAAAAGCTACCACAAAAACTAAGGTATTAATCTGGGGCAGAAGGAGAAGGTGTAGGTTAAAATTTACCCTATCTTGCTTCAGCCACACCAACACACCATGTGTCCAGCCTGTGCTACATATTTGAGGAACCAATAATCCTTTCAGGAGGGAATGGTCCTTCCTACCCCTAATTTGATGGGCAATCTCTCATCTGGAGGTGCTGGCCTTCTATTGATCCAAAAGATGAGCTTCATCAAGCCACTCAGGTTTTAGTAAAGTTGAGTTTTAGGGCAGATGTTGTCAATCCAACCTCCTGATCTAGACTGAACAGCATCATCAAGGTTTACACACCAATGTAAAAAACAGTCACAAGAATTGCTTGATTAATTGTCCCCGACGCACATTGATCCGCAGGCAAGTTGCCGGAGGCGTGCAAGCTCTTACTATCCTTTCTCTCCTTGCTTCTTTATTTCTTTTACTCAGACTACATTTTTCTTCTTTTCAGAACTTTTTGGCATTAGTTGTTGCAATCAATCTGCCATTCCCCGCTGACGCCTCTTATTGCATTGGTTTTTCCAACCCTTTCATTGGCGCCTCAAGCGTTACATCGCTCTTCAATCCGCGCCAACCTCCGACTCCTAAAATACAAAAACCTCAGGGACCTGGGCCTGTTTCCTCACAAGTCACTTGTCTCCATTACCCTCCCTGAGAGTCACAGGAATCATGGCAAGATCCCAGAACAAAACTCTTCAGATACAAAGGCAGGGCTTCAACAGTAAAATCAGAAAATGTTCAGGCCCAACCACCTCTACAAAACATCACTTTGAAACTGCTTTTCATATGCAGGGGAAGGGAACTCAACAGAACAGCTTTTACTTCCTCATGAATATTTTCAAGCCATTTCCCGTTTTTATAAGAAATCCAGCATACAAAGGGTTTTCTGAGAACTGTTTTTGAAAATAGGAAACTTGGGGTTTTTTGGGTTCAGAGACTTGAATTTTTTTATCTTGATTTTGCATGGCCACCTACAGAAAAAATTCAGAAAAGGATTTTATAGGTCTATAAGGGAGGCTCTGAGAGAAAGCAGTGGAAAGGTAGATTATTTTTTGCTTCACAAGTCTAAGTATTTTCCCTGTTCTCTCTTCTGCTTTACAGCAATAAATATAATAGGATTTTTTCAGCCTTTATTCTTGGACTTACTTCTTAGTAGATGTTTAATTTTAAAAAGTGAAAGACAAAAGCAGGGATAGATGGGAATGAGTATCAAGGAAGAACAGGGACACTTGAAACTCAAGGGAAAGGAAAAAAACAGAATAACTCAAGTTATGTCAAGATTTGGTCATTTTCTTTTAAATTGTACTTGGAAGCAAAAATCTTTAGACAAATATTTGTAGATAAAATTCCATATAACTGCTTTATCACACAAGATTCTCACAAATCACAAGTCTGGTCCATAACTGGACAGCTCTTCCAGCTGATCTGGCAAAAAATATTCTGATCTCTTTGTCCATGGTAACACTGCAAATCAAATAGGTACTCAACCTTCAAAGTATTAGAGAAACAAATACCTTGTTTTGCCTAATTTTGCTTTACATTGTTTTTATGCAAAATGGTAGACTTTCTGAATACTGTGACAGAGAGCTGTTACTCTTGAACAACAATTTCGATGTTTTGGGTTGAGACTTAGCTTAATGTATGAAACCCACGTCCTTACTGTCACAAAATGTCCATTTTCCCACTTTTACAATATTGTTGGCATATGTCTCCAGCTGTCTGTTCCTGACATAGAATTGCTTGTGATTATCTGATGCTGAGCTGTTCCGCTCTGTTTTTGTGGTTTTAATCTCTCCAACAATACCTGAACATGCTGTGCAGATTGTGATTATTGGGGCAGAATACAGTCATCTTTGAAATTTATTGTCCCACATAGAAAATTGGAAATCCTTAGGATCTTTATATCTGGATTGAATGCGAACTGCACTTCTTTCTGATTTCATAATTTAACATTGCAGACTGTTGACTTATTGACTACAGCGTTAGCATTTTCCAGATTGGCAGACAAATTGCCTTGTAGGAGTGTCTATGCATATTTATACATCATCCAAAGGTTAAACGATAGAATATATTTTAATTGCCTAGAGATAACTTCACAAATTATATCGCTGGTATCAAAACTTCTAAACTTAAAAGATGAAAGTTATGCACTGAAACCCATATTTTTTTCCAAGTAAATAAACCACTCAGCAGTACTGATTACTGACAATCTTCCACTGATGTTAATTAAATAGCATCTCAAAGACACAGCTGCCATTTTAGGCAAAATTTTAAGACAGAGGGAATTCTAGTTTTCTTCTTAGTCATCCTAAGCACAGCATTTATATTGATCTTGCTATTTGAGAAAGGACCACAATCAAATAAACCCCAAAATGCAAAACAATTAAAGGGAGGCATTCATATGTAAACCTTTTTTTCACTTCCATTTGCCTTAAAATCTGAAGGTTTAAAATACTAAATCCCCAAAGAAGCTAAAACATGTCATGTGCTGCAAGAGCACTAAATACACGCACTGAGAATATTTTTCAGAGAAAACATAACCTTGGAGCTATTTGAGTATTTAAGAGAAAGTCTAATTGCTACTTACATTTTTTACTTCCCACTTCAGCAATACTTTTCTCTCTAGAATACAGACCCCTAAAGAAATTACTGAGGAATAACAAGTGTTCTGCAAATTTGCTGATTTACAGTGACTGCTCTTATATATGTGCTCTTAAAATAAGGTCCTGCACAATGGATTGGGACAATCCAAGGCACAAATACAGGCTGGGCAGAGAACAGATTAAGAGCAGCCCTGAGGAGAAGGACTTGAGGATGTTGGTTAATGAGAAGCTCAACATGACCTGGCTATGAGTGCCTGCAGCCCAGAAAGCCAAACCTACCAAGAGCAGCATAGTCAGAAGGTCAAGGGAGGTGATTTTAGATAATGTTTAAGGTCCCTTCCAACCCAAATCATTCTATGATTCTATGAACGTGAGAAAATTCAAAGTAGTTTGGTCTCAGTGGGAGAAATACATGACCCTGCAGTAGTTTGGTTACTTGCTGTGCTTTTACCTTTACAAGTGATCAGTAAGAACTCATCTGGAGTGTAACGCATGGGGCAGGAGACTGGGAGACAGATGTATTCCTCTCCTGGGAGTTCTGACTAGAGGAAATTACATGTGTTTAGGGGAAATAAAGGCACCACACTTGCCAGGAAAGAGTCCCAGCAAGGAGCTTATTAATTAAAAATGGGAGACATCATTGTGGTGATCTGGTCTTGTTGGTGGACTTTGAAAGAAATCTCCCTTGGCCTAGTTTTGAAAGGAGCTTTATATCTGCACCTACCAGGGGTGAGAATTTCAGGCTGTCAAAGTAAGAGGATGGAGGTGTCTTTTTTCAATCTTTGCTCCAGAGCAAGATGGGAGTTACAACAATCTGTGCTCCATGGTTTCTGTAGATGGGGTTTTGGCAGCTTCCACACTGAGCACAGATGGTATTTGAGATCTTGTACTGAGACAGCCCTGCAGGGTAAGCAATAACTCTGTGGGCTTTCTTGGATTGTAAAGCTGCATATAGATATCTGAGGTCCACCAGAGTCCTTGCTAGGTCCAACCTCTCTTTGAGTTCATTTTGCTACATGATGTGAGGGCAAGAACAGCTACTGTCCTTGGTCTTTTGCTTAGTGGAGTAAAAAAAAACCCCAAACCAAACTAAACTCATGAGAGCTGTCAGGAGTGATTTTAGTGAGTTTTGGAGAGATCATGAAAATGCCTTTGGGTTGGTGGTCAACAGCAGCTGAACATGAGGCAGCTGTGCCCAGGTGGCCGAGAAGACCAGTGGCACCTGGCTTGTACCAGCAGTGGTGCGGCAACAGGACCAGGACAGGGACTGTCCCCCTGTACTGGGCACTGGTGAGGCCACACCTCGAGTGCTGGGTCCAGTTCTGGGCCCCTCATGACAAGACAGACACTGAGGGGCTGGGGCGAGTCCAGAGCAGGGAATGGAGCTGGGGCAGGCTCTGGAGCACAGGTCTGGGGAGGAGCAGCTGGGGGAGCTGGGGGGGCTCAGCCTGGAGAAAAGGGGCTCAGGGGTGACCTTAACAATCCCTAAAACTACCCTAAAGGAGGTTGTAGCCAGGTGGGGGTTGGTCACTCCTCCCGAGTAACAAGCAATAGGGCAAGACAAAACTGCCTTCAGGAAAGGCTTCGATTGGATATGAGGAAAAATTTCTTCCCTGGAAGGATTGTCAAGCCCTGGAACTGGCTGCCAAGGGGAGTGGTGAGTCACCATCCCTGGAGTTATTTAAAAGAAGTGTAGATGTGGTGCTCAGGGACATGGTTTAATGGTGGGCTTTGCAGTGCTGGTTTAATAGCTAGAATTGATGATCTTAAAGGTCTTTTCCAACTTAAAGGATTCTGTGATTCTGTGATTCTAGACAGTGCCTCCAGGACAGAGACAGCACAGATAATGGTGTCTACTGAACTGTCATTGCTTCTTAAGAAATGTGTCAATTCATCACTTCTCATCAGTGAAAATTTATCTAAAGCATTATTAGCTTACTTCCCAATCAGTTAACTATTGAAGCTGAATCTTGAGCTACTGCACTGGGCTGATTCCTTTTAGCCCTTCAACAAAATTCAGACTTCCTTTGCTTTGTGGTCTTTTCTCTCTTGCATTTTTGGATAAAAACTAAAGGTATGCCTTATGTTTCCTAAATACTGTGATATATTCTCAGTAGTGCCACCTTTTCTTCTAATAAAATCCCCACCTACCTTATCTTTTGTATTTTATTACCTATTATATGTACTGGTAAATAATAAGAGAGGGAATTTTGAAAACATAGGCCATTAGGAAGAAATTCTGTGTGTATCATATCAGAGAATTTAAAAGACAATAGAAATATTTACAGCTCCCAAAGAGTCAGCCTTTAGTCCAAGATTTAATAAAGGGATGGACACAGGCCCTGTTTGCTCTCACTGTTCTGGAAGGACTGGTTTTGCAATATGTTCTCTCTTCAGAACAGCAAAACTACTTCTGATGAATTTAGCGAAGTTTGTATGCTGCAGTGCCCCCGACACTTCCTTATTTTCCTTGACATTATTTTTTCATCAGTTTGGACCGTGTAGTAACTGCAGACAGTGCATGTTCCAAATACTGGATTGCTGTGTTTTTGCATACAAACCTTGTAAAGGAAAAGAAATACCAGACTGTGTGTACAAGCATCAAAATCTGATTATATGCAGGATTCTAATCTTAATATCACACCATCTTCACTGAAAAGCGTTGCAAGAATATTCCAATTCATATTCTGAATGGTGTTTTTCTCTGCAGTGATCTTGCAGAATTCTTATTCCTACCAAGAGAAAATCAGTATACTGAACTGAATAAAAATGTATACATTAAATTGCTTATTCAAATGTCCACCTTTGATGTTTGCAGGGAATTCAAGCAGGAAGCAATATAACCTCAGCTTTGTTTTATTGATACAAGAGGCTAATGTGAGTTACAAAATAGGAAAGAATGAGAAGTTGCTTAATACACTGGAAATGTGGGGAAAAAATGCAGATTTCAGTTATTAGCTTTCACAGCTGTATTTGCATAGAAATATACTAACGGCTGGGTGACATTTCATGCATGAACTTGATAGAGCATCCTTAAAAATATTCCTGTTAGAAGAGTACTTAAAGGGAACCTCAAACTTGAACATTTCCGTCTTTGTTTAAAAAAACCCAAACCCTGCTTTCCCTAGGGTATTCCAGTGCAAGGTATTTCTTTATGAAACAAAGCTTTCTTTGTTATGAGGAATTCTGGGACAGCCTAGGAAGGGCCCTTCTTTCTGATCACACTTTTAAAAAGATCCTGATTTCCCTGAATGTTAAATATTATTGCACAATAGATGTTGCTGAGGCTTCTGTGGAAAATACCAGCAAAGCAAGAAGACCCTTGAGGCTTCAAACACCTCTTGGATTTTCAGATTCCTATGCCATTTTCTATTTTGAGGGAACACCTTCCTTGTAAGTGGGACAAAGATGAATGCCAATCATCTACGCTGTGTGAGATAAAAGGAGTTACTCTGCTTTGAAAAACTAGAACAATTCTTGGAGGGGTCTACCACAGTTACCCCCTGTATGAAATTTTGGGAGCTGGGTCATAGCAACTCCTTCCAGTTTACATTTGCTTGTTATTTTGTTGCTGTTTTTTAATTCACCTACTAGAGCAGACCAGGTGCTGCTTCATTTGTAACTCATAAATTATAAAGATGTCTGGTTTTACTTAGAGTGGGGAGGTTCAGAGAGTAGAGTGAAAGATTTTAGATCAGGGAGCACTTTCACTTGCCAGCAGTTTCAGCATTCATTTTCTGTTCTTTTAATTTAAACATGATTATGAATAACACAAAGCTGAGCAAGGCACTTTTCTGAAATATTCCAAGGATTATTCCTGCTCTGTTATCTCCCTTTCACCTTCCACAACAGGATTTTAAGTGCTCACATTAGTAGATTTTCTTCAGAAGAGCAGCTGGTCCATCTCTGATTGTGACTTTCATTAGAAGTAGAAAACTCAGCCTTCTGAAGTAGTGAGATGTGAGCACTAAGTCCTGGGAACATTTTCTAAAAACTCACTTTATGAGCTGAAAGGGATTAGAAGGAGTATGACAGGAGTATAAATTAAAAAGCACTGCATCGTGAAAACATCTATTTAAGCAGTTTTGACTCTGCCTTCACTCAATCCAATTCCTGCAGCTGCTGATTGTCCAGAAGCTCCCAAAACAGCAAGAACCATCTCTGGAGCCTGTCCACAGTCTTGCTAAAATCAGATTTCTAAAGGAAAGTGGGAGTATGTGGAGGTACCTTTTTGGAAAAAAATGCAGTCCTGCATTTTTAGTAGCTGACCTCCTTTCCTTCTGTGTCTATCCCACATTACTTGTGTGAACCTCTCAGGCAGAATAGGTCTCTGCAGACAAGGGCTGCAGGATCATTTTCCCTGTCAGTATGAGACATAAATGCTCATTCAAGACAAAACAGTGCTGTATAGACGTGAAAATAGAAAATCAAAATGAAAATATTATGAAAAAGGGTCATTAATACCATCTTACTTAGAGGATCTGTCTAAACCATAACATAATCACAGGCATGTCTAGTAATATTTTACACTGAAGCCCAAAGGTTACAGAAAGACTTTAGTCTTTGCCAAAAGAGAGTCACTTTTTCATGTGAAGTACAGAAAGAATCAAATTCTTACAGAGGTGCAAAATCTATGTACGTAAAGCTACTTTTAGAGTCATATTAGTAAAACACCTGTCAAAAGCCAGGGGAAAGTCTGCTTTATAATAGGAAAGGGCAAATCTCAAATAAAATTTCCAGTTAGAGTGAAAATATATAGGCTGAAGCCATCAGTGGATGGTAGTAGCAATAAAGATCATTTGGGCTGCAAGAGCAATATCATCTCCAGAGCAGCTTTTGCAGAGGGTGGCAATGGCACCTGAAGGACGTGTTTTACAGGTGAGTCCATGCACGAGGCCGCTCACACAGAGCCTTCCCTTCTTTCCTCTCAGGAAAGGAGTTTATAGCATGGAAAACAGCATTTTGCCTGAGAGCAGAAGATGGTATTTATCGAGATTTGGAATGGTGTACGTGAGGGTAGGAGCTGAAAGCCACAACGTTTGAGAGTCGTTTGCAGCTCCCAGACAAGGCGGGGTGAGGGTGGGGGGGTTGCTGCTCTCACCAAGGAGGGATGGTGCCCACTGGCAGCGTTTCCTGGTTCCTGTTGACTTTCTGTGGGCACGTTTAACCTGTAATTTGGAAGAGGAAAATACGGTCTGGCACACATTGCTGAAGGGTTGCCAGTCCCAGATCTATCCATTGCATAGCCTGCCAGAATGGGAAAGATAAGTACCTTGCAGACCAGTATCCACAGCAACAGACACCGGAATTTTATATTTTTAATACATATAAAAACCCAAAGAAAATAATTACTTTTTCATTTTCCAATTTTATCATAGTAATAATGACCTTTAGGTCAAGAATTTTCAGCAGTTAATGACTGTCTGGCTTTTTCTTTGGTCCTTGGTTTCTCCAGCTAGTCATTAACAGTGAGAAAAGTGCCTTCTCCTGTGGTCACTTTGGCTTAATCGTTACCTTTTCATGCTATAGAATGCACCAGCTGGGAAATAAGTGTCTTCTATGTGCATGGATCCATAAAATGTTCCTTGGGTTTCATTTCTTTGAAAGGATATTCTGTGAGGGTGTGAGTTTACAGTAAAAGATGATTGACTATTAATCCACAGCCCTGAGAAAAGTTAGATCACTCTGAGGAATTGGGACTGAGGATGGTTTAAGGCCACAGATTTCAAAAGATTAAATCTTCAGAATTTATCTGTGTAATCTAGGTTCCCTTACTCTTTGTAATGGAGTGCTTTGGAATTATATATGGACACAAATATTTTCTTATCCATCTTCTAGGATCACACAGGAACAGGACCTCTTCTTTTTTTGTATATATATATATGTAATCGCTGTGATGCTGAAAGCACAGTGTGGCAACAGTGTCTTAAGAGTTAAAATTTATTTTAAAATATAAAGGGGAACAGCCCTCTGGAATGCTTACCCTGCTCCATCCAGATAGTAGATTCCCTCCTTCCAACCACCCTCTCTCTCAGCACACCTAGAAGCTGTACATGACTTTGTTCAGAGAAAAATTCATTTAAATGACTTTTCCAATGAGAAAAATTCATTGGAAATGACTTTGTCTTGCACTTCATTGTATGATAAAAAAAGCAAACCATGGAATGCAGGTATCTTCTGACCACTCTACCAATCACATTCTTCATAAAAATTAGCCAGATTGTGAGTATTTTGTATGCCTGAACATACATAAAGCTTTGAAGAGTCTTCAGTTCTTGTGCACTGTTGAGTTCTTCTTTAACCTGTATGACTTTTAATGTTCCAATACAGTGTTACCTAAAAAACTGTGACTATATCTTTCCTTCAAGGTATATTTGAGCTGGAAAACAATTGTGTAAAGAATGCACTACTTGGAGGACAAATAAATCCACAAGAAAACAATAGTTTTCTAAACTACATATTCAGTGTGTAGGGATTCCTAGCAGTAGAACAATGTATGGTTACTGCTGAATAATCAGGTAGTAGTGAATCACCTCCACTGGAACAGTAAAAGAAAACAGGAATTTTTTCATTAGTAGATTTAAAGTCAATATCGTGTCCTTTGAGAATTTGGTACTAAATATGGAATAATGTGAATGATGAGCCTAATTTTCATGTTTTGCTGTGAAAAGAGATTTAGCACCTGTGTAACTTTTATTGGAATTATCAGCTTTTTGTTTTGTATCCTTAAGTGAAAACACAGAGTGCACATGAAAGCTGTGGACATCCGCTTTTGCTTGAATGCTTTTTTACTTTTCAAGAAAAGTAACTCCAGTAAAATATAAGTAGTGTTCCAAGAAAGAGCCTCCCAGGAGTCCCACAAGGGCTGGGACTGTGCTTTGTGGTTTCTCCACTCTTGGAGTGACAGTATTACTTTCTAAGATTAGGCTTCATTAGCATTTTGGAAGTACAACAATTTGCTTCTCAGCAGAGCTGTGCTGTTTCTAAAAGGCTGGACTGGCTCAAGGATTTAAATCCAGTGAGGTCCCAGTAATTCCCTTAACAATGAGTTTTAAAATCTACACCTTAAAAATAGCTTTGCACCTTTAAACCTGGAGCTCAATTCCATGTTAAAGCAGCTGGCTAACCATTAGTAGAAATGGGAAGGGTCCAAAAGGCAGGAGTGACATGTGACTTGTGTTTCATTGGCTGCTTTAATGGATTTTTCCTCAGCTTCACATCTAACCAGTGCAGATTATTTATAGATTTTAAAGCCAGAAATTATCACTGTTCCTTGTAGGCAGAAGAAAAAATGCATGGGAACATTATTAATTCCTTAGCATTATAATGCCTTCTGGCTCAATGTGTGTGCAAGGGACCAAGAGTAAACATGCATTTATCATCCCAACCCTTATCTGTTCCCAAAAACATCCTTCAGTGGAGAACTGTGGAACAGCCTGCCTAAAGGATTTGAGACCTTTTATTTTTTTGCTGCTGATACAAAAACCTTTACAGTGTTTGCTGTAATTGAACATTCAAATGTAAAATATTGCAAACACTAGTTTAGTGTTTCTTTTCCCCAAAAAACCCAACCAACCAACCAAAAAAGCCACTATGGTGCTAGCTGCCTTCACATGAAGCCTTTTGGTTTTCTTTCATTGGGACAAATTACCCAGGCATCCTTGGTACCCAGAGAGACCTCTCCCTTTCCAACTCAAACTAATTTTTGAGTCCTGACCTTCTCTTTGTTTCCTTTTATTTCCAGTTTTACCATTGTTCTGAGTTCCTTTCCCTCGACAGCAGCCTTACACACCCCTAATAGAATTCAGCTGTGGAGGGAATACAGTCCTGGCAAGAGGCAGTCTACCCAATCCCTCACTGGCCACTGAACTTAGCAGGACAGAATTGTCCTTCATGTAATTTTAAGTGTCCATGGAGTAATTCCAGCAATCAGCCTGTCCTGTTGTCTCTCTGCAGCTCCCTGTACCCCACTGTAACACGAGGTAGAGGAGACAGCAGTGCTACAGCAGCTGTTATTGTTTGATCAGCAACACAATCCTTGCTGGAATTTCATTTCCCTTGCAGACTCTCTACTAGAATACATTTGTCATCCGTACTTTGTAGCAGACTTATATTTGCCTGTAATTACATACCAGTCTGGCAATACTTTATTGTTAACATAAAGTGCTGCCATTTAAATCCCCAATCTGAAACTGGAGTATTTGCAAAACTCTGTAATTGCTAAAATAATAAAGCTGCCATTACTGTATGGGAAGTTTGCAGCTTGTTGGTGAAATACTTACATTGGCTTACCTACACCTGTACATGTTCCTTATGTCTTTATGTGCTGTTTAAAACATTTCTGCTGGGCACAACCAAAAGTTTCTGGCACTGTCACACAATGGCTGAGGTTGGAAGAGGCCTCAGGAGCTCACCTAATCCAGCCCCTGCTTAAGGGGTTGCCCAAGATCATATACAGATGAAACAGGAAACTTAAAGTTTCACAGATGCTTTTGAGTTATCTCCAAGGATGGAAACTCCACAAGCTCTCTGGGAACCTGTGCCAGTGCTCAGTCAAAACTGAAATCCATGTTTTCCAGCTTGTGGTCTGTCCCCATGTATGAAGGAAGTCTGTAAAGGATAACTAGGAGAAACAAGTTCAGTGTGGTTTTACTCAGTGCAACGGGCACAGAACGTACTTCAAATGCCCAGGGATATGAAAACCAGAAAAGATGATTTATTTTGGTTTCATTTTTTGTTGGTTTTTTGAAAACAAATAGCGGGTGATGCCCCTCTCTCGTACCCATTCTGTGATTATTATTTTCTTCTATCTTTACTTTAAATTGTTCTTCCCATATGATTGTTCTGTTCCTAGGTCTGGTTGGGTAAAACAAACCTCAGGACCACAAACAGCTGTATGAGTTTGCTCTGAACCATAAGCAATGTTGCCACAGTACCCTTTTCATACGTGAAGCTCCCAACGCCCGTACTCGGTATCTAAGGGTGTCTAACAGTTTGGGAACTTGTGCTAAAATTTGTGCCGTCTCTAACCCTTGTTCTGACACACCTGCCCAGCATTTTTCAGCTCTCTGTGCTCTTCTGGGGGAGGATGGCGGAGCTTTGTGTTCTTCCCAGGGCACGGAATGACGGAGTGCAGGTGGTTTTACATTACCATGAGGACCTTCATTTAAAAGCTGATGCTCGAGCCCTGTTGCCGAGTGCCAGATGAGCCTGGGCTTCTGGGTTGTTTTGTCTGGCCAGGAAGGATCTGCTCCCCTCGCACAGCTCCCTCCTGTCCCTTTTCCCTGGCTCTGCCCTGCTCTCAGAACAAATCCCACTGTGTGTCACCCCTGCTTCCCCTCCAAAGGTGACCACCAAGTTGATCAGAGTGATGGAGGACCTCTCCAATGAGGAAAGCCTGAGAGAATTGGGATTGTTCAGCCCGGAGAAGATGTCAGGGTGATCTTATTGTGGCCTTGCAGCACCTGAAAGGAACTTAGAGGAAAGATGGGGAGAGACTTGTTACAAGAGCATGTAATGACAGGACAAGGGACAGCTTCGAATTGCAAGAGTGTAGGTTTAGATTGCATATCAGGAAAAAAGTTCTTCAGGGTGGTCAGGGTGGTGAGGCCCTGGTACAGGTTGTCCAGGAAAGTCGTGGATGTCCCATCCCTGGCAGTGTTCAGGGCCAGGCTGGATGGGGCTCGGAGCAGCCAGGTCCAGCGGAAGGTGTCCCTGCCCATGGCAGCAGCGCTGGAACGAGGTGACCTTTAAGCTCTTTTCCAACACAAACCACTCCACGATCCTCTGAACAAAACCTATTTCTGCGGCACGTGTGTACAGAGTTTTCAACCTGGGGGTAAAAAGAGCTTCCCGCGGCCTTTCCTGGGGCCGAGCTCGAGCACAGGGCCCCGCCGGGCTCCCGCCACGGCCGAGGCTCGGGATGCGGCAGCCAGGATCCGCAC
>VZTR01031798.1:149217-248711 GCA_013400775.1 Chaetops frenatus
GGGACGGTGGAAACTTATTTAAAAAAAAAAAGTTTAGGTTTTCGTCCACGGCTTATTTACAGTGCATGTAGTCATTTGTGTACCTTTGCGGTTGTTGCCAAATTTGAGGGGTGCTGTTTTATGTCCGCTTTGTTAGTTTAAGTGACTTCACAAATTGGAAGGCAATAGTGGAACCAGACCTCGAGGTACTGCTCTTGTTAGGCGTGGGCTTGCTACATTTGGTTTCTTTCATGTTGAAAGATAACAAATGTCTCGAAGCTAAGTGGACCGATTAAAGCGTACACCAGGCAATAACCCCGATGTTGGCCATTGGAAGGTGTTCAGCCCTTGTGAGATCGTACTGCTGTTACATTGGCCCCAGATAGTAACTCTTCGGCAGGGTGTTTCCTTGAAGACTTTGTGTAGTTTCCTTGCTGCCATAGTCATAGTTGACATGGAAAGAAAGTTTGGTGGTTGTAGCAAATTGCTGGTTACTGTGGACTTGCCCAATAGGCTTTTGAAAGACAGCAATGACCATTTGTGATGTCAGTCTGGGTAGCGAAGAAGACACTGGGTTCTTTTCCTGACTTTTCCACATTGTGCAAAGTACTGGTTATGTCTATTTCCCCAAATATGGAATGGGCTTAAAAAACTCTCTTGTTTAGTATTGAGCTCTTAGAAGGCAGTGCTGAGTTCTGGTGTCTAAACAGAGTAACTTGGTGTTAAAGTCAGATAGAACTGGTATTTTTCTAATTTTATTTTTGAAAGTTAACAGTTCCTAAGCCAGTTTAGCCTGGTGGTGGTCCAGTTTGTCCCTGGCTCAGCCAGTGACTTTTATCCTGTTTCTAATATTGGCCATAAACAGATACCTCAAAAGAACCAGGAGCAGCCAAACATGAGTTCCCTGCAAAACTTTTCCAGTTTCTGAGTATTTGTGACTCCAGAAGTTCAGGAGAACTAGTTAGGCTGTCCAGCAGAGTGGATTCTCCTGCTACATTTCTGTTGTTCTGTACCAGCCCATGTTTGTCTGTCCTGTCTGTGGCAGAGGAGTGTATGTGAAGTGTTTCTTGCAGGTTCCCTGTCAGATCCATGGAAGACACCAGTCTCAGTGTCCAAGGTTTGCATGGCCTCTTCCCAAAGGCAGCATCCCACTGGACTTCACCTTCCTCTGTCCCACTGGGAACTGCAGCAGCAGTGCCCTTTCAGTTCCTCCTGTCTTTCTCAACATAGCTAAAGTGCTTCAGAGAAATATTCAGAAACAGATACTTTGCTCACATGTTGAACCCACCAGGTTGCCTCAGTTTTCCAGCAGGCAGTGCTTATTTTTGCCAATTCCCTTGTTCCAGGCTAAGCCTGTGTCTATCCAAGACTGCTCTCCTGAATTCTTCTGTACAGTTTCTTTTTGTTTCATGTCTCTTGAACCAGAACAAACCAAGATAGGCTGTTTCCTCCAGAGAACAGGACTTGCTACCTGTATTAGTGATTTGCACTAATTGCTCTCCAGAGATTCTAATTTCTACAGGAAACTCTCCTGTTGAGCCAGGAACACAAGGAAACACACAGCTATCTTTATTTCAGCTGTCACATCTCAATATATTCTGACTAGATCTGTGTTTTGCATGCTTGGAAAACTTCTCACCTGAACACCAAATGAGTCCTTCTGTGCTTCTTTCCAACCTGTACTGTGTAAAAATACCTGAGGTGGATTCAACAGAAGTTGTGTACAAAGGGTCACTTACTTCTAAAGTTGTCATTTCTCCCCAAAATATTAATATTGGTGTTTGTTTTTATTGCGGTTAAAAACCTTGGAGAGAAAACCTGGTCTTGCACGAAGACATCATAGCACAATTTTTGCTTTATAGTGATCAACTCAGATTATGATGAGTTTTTAGGGCAAACATTGCAAGTGTAAATTTATATGAACTGCTTATTTAGTTAAAAATATTCTTGCAAGTCTGCACTAATGTTTCACATACCAATACAGAACTTTTAATTCTAAAGGTTTCCAGCCTATCTTAATAATGAGGTAAATAATGTGTATAAAGTTGCTTTTATATTTCAAATATACATAGTTGATTTTGAATTTTTTGGAAGGAACCCTCAATGACACAAATCATACATCAATGACTTTAAAGGTTTACTGCTTTGGTCCAAGAATTCCCAATTAGGACGAGGTTTCAGGATCAAAGTTATGCTACAGATATTAAATGAAACAAACAACAAAAAAGAATAAGAGGGGAAAATGGGGTTTTTTGAGCCTGCAAAGGGCTCTTTTACAGTTTGAATGGTGATCAATTTCTTTGCACTTAAAGCTGTTCAAGTAAGCAAAGTTCTAGCTTTTTTATACATATTTTCATGATCAAACACTGTCCATACAGTGGAAATTAATCATCATTTGATAAACAGATCCACTTGTTTTTCCTTTCTAGCAACTTCAAAAAAAGAACGAGAAGAGAAAGAACACAAGACACATATTGTTTTTTCCTTTTGAAAAGAGTTTTCCTTTCCTATTATGTCTAAAGAAATTTAGATACTGTTCAAACTTCTACCCTTGGAATGTAGGAATTCACACAGACCTAAGTACAGGTTTATGTCCATAATGCAAAGCTTTATTGGAACATTGGTTGTGTACAGAGTTCATAAAACAATTGTCCTCGTTTGAGAGAGTCTAGAAGCAATTCTTTGATCCTTTGTGGTGAGGTTGGATGGTTGAAAGGCAGTGCAGTTGTGAGGGATATCATTGCTGCAGAGCAGAGAGCGCTGCTGTAAAGGCATCAGAAGTTTAAAAAGGAAAAATAAAAGAGGGAAGGGTGTCGGGGCTCAGAGCATCAGGTACTTGTGAGAGACTTGGTTTGTTGTGGAGATAAATGCTGTTGTCTTTTGTTTTGTGGTGAGTAGTGTGATAGTGTTAGAGAAGAGTGGTAGATGAACTCTGAGCAGCTGTGCCTTCTCTTGTGTTCCTGTGTGCGTGGTTGGGAACTGCTGAGGCTGCTGGGATGTGCTGGCCTGGGAACCTTGCACTTTTTCAAAAGTTAGCCAAAGACTAGGGCTCAAACCAGAAAGGCTGACCTGACTCAGTTCTAGACCTTCCAGCCACAGAAGGCATATTGAAGTGAATGTCTTGTGCCTTAGCAAGTTCACCATTTGGCTACCAGCAGCTGATGCTATGTACTAATAAAGGAATAATTTTCCTTGCCTCTTGAAGGGAAAATAGAACTCAGCAGACTGGAGTTTGACTACAGAGCAGTTTCTTGAGGTGACGTTAGCTGGACTGTCTTGTTGAGAATACAAAAATAGCAGATGGCTTTTCAGGAAGAGTTTGAGTCTGTCCTCCTGATCATCTACACCCTTCCTTTTTCTTCTTTTCTGTCCTCTCAGAATGCTTCAAAGCTGTTTTTTTTCTGGTCCCTCTTACTGACACACATATGCCATTTGCAGCTTTTCCACACTTGTCCAATAGTCACTGGCAGAACGTTAAGTGTGAGCATATGCACCCTATAGCAGCATGATCTTTAGATGACTTCACTGGAGGTTTTTCTTTCTTTTCAAAGTGATGAATATTGGGTGGAATGAATTGAGTTTCAGGGACTTCTAAAAGTTCCCTACTTCAGGCTATGTTTGTTAACAAGTTAATAATGACTGTCGTCTCTACTAGATGTTCTTTCCTGACTGCAGTAAATAATTGTGTTCTCTAGCTGCTGCCCTCAACATTTCCCACCCACACTTTCATAGCAAACATACCTCCATCAGATTCTCACAGCAATTCCTTAGCTGCCACAGCAAATGTGTTAATACCTGGAGCATCCCTATCCTTTCTTGCCCCTTTATAAAGTGTTATGCTCCACTTTTTATTGGAGTAGGTTAGGTGATTTTTTNCTGTGCAGCTCATGGTGACTTAAGTTACTGTGTATTTCAGAAGGACATAAAATCTCTGTTCATAGAAAAAAATTTAAATTAAATGATTCTAGGACTGAGTTTTCAGTAAGGTTGAGAGTGTTTCAACTTCTTAGTGTATATCCAAGCTTCTTTGCTATGGATAGTTCATGGAGGAAAGACCTTTTGTCAAATTCTGGAATAGGTGAAAAGGTTGCACTATGAGATTTTAGTTTATATGAAGAATATACAAAATTTAGGTCAGGAACTGTCTTGATGGGTAATATTTGGGTCCAAGCTTTTATTGGTATTTCTGTAGTCTTGGGCTTCTCTGTGGATTTTCTCCTCCTTGCATCACTCCGACAGCTTGGGGAGTTGGAGTACATAAAGCAGCTCATAGCTGTGGCCTCTGTCCCCATGCTCCATCCCATGTTCCTGCATGCTCCACGTGTCCCGTTTCCTTTCCAGGGCACTCAGTAGGGTGAATGAACCATGGTGGCAGGGACAGCTGACTCTTTGTTCCCAGCAATCTCTGGGCCTGTCCCCTACTGGGATACATTGCTTGGATGGTGTGGGACAGAGACCTGGGGAGAAATGGCACCAGGAAAAATGTCAAAGCACCTGCAGCTGCATCTTGGGTGATCCCAAGGGTTGCCCTGAGTAAAGAAGTGCCAGGAAGAGGCTGTAGGAAACCTCCCAGTACTGATGGTAGTTCCTCACAGGCTCTATATGATTTGTTTGATTTTCCCTGGGCTGATTTGGGAGTACTTGTAGCCAGGTCCACCTGTCCCTAATGGTGGTGTCACCTCCTGCGCCTGTGCAGGTCTTGCTGTGCCCAGGGCCCACTCCAGTTGTTGAGAGAAACTAAGCCCAGCAGTTTAGGCAGTGCTGAAGTAACCTTGTTCAGGATAGCATTTTATTTTCCAATTTTTTTTAAATTTTTACTGTGATATTTGATGTGCATGCCCTACTTTGTCACATAGTTAGCTGACGTGCTACTGCTGTGTTACCTGTTCAGCAGGTAAAAGAGCTGGCTGTATGCAGAGGTTCAGCAAATCATTTTGTATAACAGAGTAACTAACTACTTCACACTCCTAAATATAGTCCTGAACACAAGTGTGGCAGTATTCATGAAAAATATTTTAAGCTAAATTTCACGCTTATTTTGTATTTGATCCATTTCTGGTTTATTTTTAACTCATGTAAGATGAAGGGTGGAGGATTTTTTTTCTGTTCTTCTAAATTCTAGTGTAGGAGCATATCTGAGGTATGAAGGACTTGTACAAAGGCACAATTTTGTGGGGTCTTTTTGGTGTCATTGCTGTTTGTTCAGTGTTGAAGTCTTATTATGGCACATTGACACAAAGCTTAAGTGACAGAAGCAAAAAAATTTTGGAACTTTTAAAACTGTAACTGCTAAGTAGTGGTTTGGAGTAACCCTTATGAGACTGGTGATGTCATCAGCAAGCTAAAATGCCAGTAAAAATTAATTAAAAAGCTGGGATTTATCTGTGCAAGAAAATTTTGCACTTATATGTAAGTTCCTCCTTTCCTGTATTACCCTGCTTATTCTGAATATACTTTTTTGTTTGTCTTTAACCCTTCTCAACTGACTTGCTTGTTCCTCTCTCACGTTTGCTTTTTGCTTCACCTTAATAGTCAGAAATCATCTAATATATCTTTATAACATAAAGACATACAGATGACCTACACTATTGTTGTTTTTCTTGGTCTTAGTACCTATGTTACACCACTTAACACCACTTATGCTTGTAAATGTTGTATAAGCTCAGCTAGCATACAGTAAAAACATGAAATTCAGGATTTTAATAAAATTGACTTCAAAGATAGTATGGTTATGGTAGCTATGGTAACTAAAACTAATTAAAATATGCTGAAATTTGCAGGAGAGTGAAAAGGGGAAAAACGCAAGTTAATGTTTTTGTTTTCATAATTTAACAGTAAAACATTTTTTTCCAGTGTATTGCCTAAGTGCCAGTCAGTCAATTATTTGCGTTTTTTAAAGAATTCCTTTAAAAATAGTAGAGGCTGAACCACATTGTAATTTTTTTATGGAAACTAAAAAAAGCATAAATCTACCCACTATTTCCACAGTGAGCTTATTACTTGGGCAGAGATACTTGAGGCTTTCTGGAGTGCTCTCTGTAGGCTGCTGCTTTACCTGCTTGACAGCTCATGGGCAGCACCTCCATGGCTTTGTGGCCTTTGTGATCATCAAATCATCACAGGGTTTGGTCCTAATATAATTGTACAGTCTAATACAGACTGGTGAGGGTAGCCAGATTGACAAATTATAGCTGTCATTGAGATTGATTATCTCTTTAAATGAACTTTTGAACCTCTAAAGAAATACATAGCTTTTGTTATAAATATTTTTTGCAAAATATTTATCACGTTCCAACTTTTGAAAAGTAATGCCCATAGTTGAGTTTCATGTGCAGGTGCAGAGGAAAAATTTAAAGGATGGCATTTTCACATCCAGCTTGTTTTCAGGGTTTCTTTTTAATTTAATGGTAATGCTGTATTAGTGTACTTGTTTCAGAAAGGATTAAGAGAGTTGTTCCATAATAGCTCTAATCCGTTGTGTTTGACATGTGCAGAGTATTGTACAAATATTAACAAATCTGTACAACACTTCAGTGGGCTAGATGGGGACACTAAGATGAAAAGTTTAAATTATTCAAGGTCAGTATTTAAGTAAATATTGGATCCAAGATTAAAACTGTCCTCAGTCTTGTAGAGAGCATGATTTCCTGTTTGTCAGTGTAGTCTTTTCTTAACTTGATTGTCCAGCTCCATCTGTTTGTGCTACAGCCAATTTCTAGTATCACTAAAAGTTAAATGAAAGGGATAGTTTTGCTGACAAAGAATAATGACTATTTTTAGTTGTATTGGTTTGAGCCATGCTGCCTTTGGTTAATTATTTTTTATGAGACTTCATATTCACTTCTGACCTGAAAAATAGATTTCATATTAATAATGGAAATTAAGAAAGAAAATACATGTAAGTTTTTCTTGCAGCTGAGGTCTGACAGATTTGGGCAGATAGTCAAGACTAAAGCTGAACAATCTGCTGATAAGTGAGCACATGCAAAAGGAGAATGTTAGAAAACACTTGCGTTTCTTCATGTGCTCTAGAAATTTGGCTACAAATAGGTGGCCATATCAGTAACTCTCACTCCTACCAGAATTAGACTGGGTATCTCAGTTGTTCCACTGGAAGGAAAACTGCATTGAGACCTCAAGATTATTTGCTTTGATAGCTGGCATGGTAGGTTGCTTTTTTAGTTTTAGTCTGTTCTGGGTTTTGTGAGAGCAGCAGCAGGTCCATGCTCTGTGCATTTACTTATGTGGTTTTATTAAATATTAATGAGCAAGAGCCAGTCTTGATCTAGGACTTCAGAGAGAACTTAAGAGGTTTATATAATCTGTGCTCTGCTTCTGTAGGATTTTGGCTCCTTAATCTTTCTCTCCCTTCTTTAGTGCCTTTGTACGAAGCAGGTGTGGCTTTCTCTCCATCATCAGTGAGCAGTCTTGGTTCAGGCTCCTGGCACATCATCCTTCTTACCCATCATCTCTAAACCTGTCAAGTTGTGGTTTAAGACCGTTCTATCTTCCCTTTCCCCAGTTTGATTAAGAATTATTTTCACTCTGTTTCCTATTCTTTGGACTTTATTGTAATTCACTTCACAAGATTTAGCAGCCTTTTGGGCCAGTTCCTTAAGTGCATGTCTTCACCTTCCTGTGCTTATCAGCCCTGCCTGTCACAGTGCTGCTTGATGAGTTGTTCTTCCCTGACTTCTTTGCTCACTCTTCTTTATGCTCTGAAGACAACCTTCCAGTCACTTGTTTGTGTGTTGCTGTCATTTTCTCTTTCTGGTGAAGTGCTGCAGAATTACTTCGTTCTTAAATTTTTGGGAGTGATACAAGCCCAGATGATGGCATCTCTCAGCTCTGCCTTTTTATTGCTAGCTTTTCTCACTCACACTTTTTGTCAGCTTCCCTTTCTGACACCCTTAGCAGAAATCTTTTTTAGCTTATGCTTAGGATGTCCCAACATATATTCCTACAATTTTTGTCCATTTGCCATGAATTTGGGGTCAAGAGGAGGAATAATCTTGTCATTCCCAACCCAAAATCTTGCTGTCTCTTACATAGTCCTCATATGTTTTTTTGCTTGCACTCATCTCTACCTTTCTGTCCAACTAAATATACTTCTGCAGTGCTTTCACTGCCTAGTGTTTATTTCTGGAATCTTTTTCTCTGTCCTTCCAATGCAGCTCTCCTCTATTCTGCAAAAAAACCCAACCGAACAAACAAAAAAACCAACCAACCAACCAAACAAAAAAACAATATAGTAAATTTTACTACTCAAATCCTGAATTGACTGTGCCAGCACCTGGTTGACCCCACTTTTGCACACTCCTGCCTTTTTTAGCTGCATTGATTTTAGTGGCAACTGTCCTCTTCAAATAACTTCTGCATTTCTACTGCTGTCTGTTGGCCTGTGTTTGTTACTGTCATTCTCAATTCCTTCTTTGGTAGTGGTCATAATCTCAGTGTACTCCCAGCTCAGACATGTTGTGTATGAGACACATTTTTTTTTTGCTTTGTATCCTGAATATCTTCTGAACCTGCAGGATCATTATATTTTTCTGAAATCTCATCTCTTCCAATTCAAGTCCTTTAAAGTTTGCATTAAATTAGCTAAGAAAGTAATTTAGAGTTCTTTTTTTTCCAGCTTCAAATAAGCTAGGTGGCTTTTTTAAAGTTACTATTATTATCATGCTGTTTTCCTTCTCAGTCACAGCAGTACTGAATATTGTTTATTTGTGTGTAAGTGGCACTTAGGAATCCATGCCCTGTTGTGCTTGGTGTATTTGCTTTAAAACATCACACACACGTCTAGTTATGGGATCTTTGCTTTGGCTCTTATTCATCTTTTACTTTTTCTGACCTGTAGCCTGTGCACAGCCTGCCCAGGCAGGTGATCTTAGTCTCTCTGTTGAAGCAACCTGGCTGAATCAGTAGCAAACCAGTTCAGTGCAGCAGTGTGTGGGGAATCTTGTGCAGGTGTTGTCCATATGTGCTGGGTACATGCCTGGAAATGGGAAGGCTGATGGTATGTTTTTTCATCTGTAAGCATATCATTTTTCACAAGGAGTGGAATTTTTTTGAAGGCTTAGGGGAAGGACGAATTCTGTTCAAGGTTCTTTCATTTTATTACTGTAAGATTTATAGCATTGCCAAGCCCCTTCTTTGGACTGATACCAGACCTGCCATCCCTCATCCATTTGGAGTGCAGAGCTCACTTCCTTTATTTTTCCAGCTTTTATTCCAAAGATGGAAAAAAATCAGCATTTGAACTCTTTTTTGAAGGGATTAGTTTGTTCAGTCCTTATTTCTAAATTAGAAAGTAAGAGATGCTTTAAGGAGACTTTGAGATTTTCATAGTTTTATTTTACATCCCACAATAGGGTTTTCAGTTTTAGAGTAGTAACATATTTCTCCTTGGATTTAACCAGCTCCCTGCCCTGTTAAAGTTGCTTTCTCTGCCTCAGTTCCCTTCCCTTCTAAACTTGAAGCTGTTGCTTTTTGGCCTGAATCCACCCATCCTGACACTGAAATGAGGGCCTCCTTGAAAAAAGCATTCCAGGAACAGTTTATCCTTTGCTAGTTGATAGAGATTCTCTAATGCAGGGTTGCTTTTTTGGCTTTTCTTTCTTTGAGCACTGCTGAGGCCGAAAGTGTTCCCAGGCACTCTGAAACTCCCTAGCAGCTCACTTTTTCCTGACTGCCCGTGCAGCTTCGGCAGAAGCCTGGATGGGGAGAGACGCTGTCGTGTGCCCTGGCTCTTGAGCCCTGCACTTCAGTACCGTGAGGAGTTGACTGCCAGGATCTCTCCAAGTCTGACCTTTTCTTGGAGTACAGTTATTCCAGCATGCTTTACTCTTTATCTTGAATCACAGAATACCAGGTCCTCTGTGAACAAAAGCAATTTTCCTTAATTTACATGTGACTTTCAGAATGTCCCTTCCTAAAGAACAAAGGGAATCCATTCTTGTATCGTGCATCCACCCTGCATATATTGTTATGAGTATCTAATTGAGTATGTTAAGTGCTAGTTCTCAGTAACTGATAGCACTGAACCACTCATTGTATGTCTAGGGAAAACAATAGACAAAACTTTATAACAAGCTGATCATAGCCACCTAGGGGAAGGTGTAATTTTTAACTTCTAGCAAGTTTTAAATGACTGGGAACAAAGTCCAGTCAAATGGTTTGGGTCATTACAAAATGATGCTCTGAGCTACAATGCTTTTAGGCTGCTCTTTTCTTTCTTCTGTAGCCTCAAGCACTAAATTGCAGCTTGCTCATATATTTGGTTCCTATCTTGGTTTTCTTCTGGTTCAAAATCACAGGTGTGTTGTTTTTTGCTGGATTTTTCTTTTATACCTGTCTTTTGTTTGTTGCCACAACAACAGAGAGAGAATCCTAAAGAGAACTGCTGTAAATGCATGTTTCATGTTTCTCCTACCCTTCCCCCATGTCTCTACGCTCTCCCTCCCACCCCTTCCCAAATTCCATTAATATTTACAGAGCAAGAGCCAGAACTCCAGCATTAATCTCAAATTCAGAATGAGATTTTTCTGGCTCTATCTGCAGCTAATGCAGAAGACAACAGAGGTTAGAAATGCACTTAAAAAAAAAAAGAACAAAAGGCCTTTTCATATTCAACACACTGGGTGGATTGTGTTAGGTATAAATAAGCTTTCAAACACCAGAGCATATGTAAAAAAAATATTATATGTATTGTTGGAAGGCAGAGGAACATTTATTTGCTTACTGACTACACTGAAAACTCCTGAGCTTTAATTTATATAAAACCCATTGTTTCTTCAAATTTTGTATGTGGAGGAAAGAATTCCTTTCTTCAACTTACTGGTTCACATGCAGATAAGCAGTAAAACCAAAAAGTCAAATGAGCAGAAAGAGAACTCTGTTGATAGTTACATGCCAGCAATGTACCAACTAAACATTTGTAAGGAGATGTATAAACAAACTTCAAAACCAGTGAAGTTTTGCAAACATGAATTTCATAGGCAAACTGAAATTGAGTAGCGAGTGAAGAGAATGAAGAATTCAGATAATTTGCATTTGTTTTCTTTGACCCCAAACTAAGTATTTGCTTTCATTTTCATTGTTAAGTGCATAGGATGTGTTATTAACCTTTATGAATTGACTTAAAAAGCCAAAATCAAAGATAAATACTACTGTTCTTCAAAATGGTTTTTGTTTTTATGTTGGTTTATTCATTGGAAAGTATTTGCTGACTTCTGTAGTCTGCACAGGCACTTACTCCTCTGTGACCCCTGTCTGTGATTGTTTCAAGAGTTGCTCTTCCCTTCCATGGGAAGGATGGCTCGTGTCCCTGTCCAGTTTGTGTGCAGTTCTGGCTTCTGGTGACCTCCATGAGCTGTCAGCAGACAAATTTGTTAACTGTGTCAAGTAATGGATTGTGTCCATCTGGTTGTGAGTCCAAGGGTTATTTCAGAGGACAGAAACTGATCTGAATTCTTTAACTGGAGAAGGAGGTCATCTGCATGTCCTGTGGAAGATGGTTTGGCAAAGCAGTCTGGAGAAGCTGGCCCTGCAGTATCACTGTGCTGCTGCTCCTCCTCCAAGGAATTGAGAACATATTTTAGCAAAGGATTCCTCAATCTATTCAATGCCCCAGAATACATGAACACAGAAAAAGTTGGTGGTTTTCTTTTCTTTCCCTTTTCAATGTGGATTAATTTATTCCTCAAATTCAAAGAAAATACCAATACCCATCAATCTATCCCTTAGTCTAGAAGTTTGTATTATTTGTTTTTTGGGGAAGGGCTCCCTTACTTTCTTCTCATCTCTCTGGCATTAGAATTGGCTTATCTCACTTTTCTGATGAACTTACATTTTCCAGATAAATGAAAACACAGGGGTTTATTTTTCAAAACTGAAACAGTTGGATTGCCTTTTTGTTTTACTGGGATAAGCATCCACGATGCTCTGGGGAATGGAGAATGATCTAAAATAAGCCTAACTGTCTTTTGTTGTTTATCTGTTTCTTTTTGCATCTGTCTTAGTATTTATTGCTACCATCTGCATTTCATTTCAGGTCGTCTAATGTCTTATTCTGCATGTTCTTTGGCTATTCTTTTTACATAGCCTTGGGCTGTAATATCACCATTTGCCTACAAGAGATCCATTTCTATCTGTAACAAAATGAATTGCATTCATCTGTGTAATTCATTTCTAATGAATGCCTTGCTCCTCATTAAATAGTGATTTACCTTTGTTTCCCTTTCCTACACTGTCAACACGAACCATTTGGAGGTCCTGTGGAGAGATGCTAATTTGAGAAAGCAAGAGTCAATGCAACTAAGCACTCACGGGGGCCCTCCTCCTTGGCACTTTCAAAAATATTCATGGGACACTTTGCAGAATACAATTTGCAGGTGGATAAGAAGACTAAAAATGTTTTCCTGTTCATAAGCTCTCAGTGTACTGACAGTTTAAATGCATTTCTCCTTGACACTGTCAGGATCAGGTGAATCTTTTCAGACCTTGTCTATTCTGCAGGAATTTTACCTATCACGGGCACATTTTGGGAGACTGTACTCTTGGTTCAGTGTTCCTTCTCTTCCTTTTCAGGAATATTAAAATATTTTGGATGTATTTTCAGATTAATATTTTTAAATACCTATTTTTTAGATATGTCAAAATGTTACAGATTTGAAAATATTTTACTTCCAATTTTTAATGAGATGCAAAGATTCATATAAATATTTATTGGCAGTGCCAATAGTATCTAAAAGAAAAGGATGAATACCATTAATTAATGAAATAGGGGTTGTGTAGTAATTTTGTTACAGATTTGGTTCTTATGCAACTTTTGTATAATGCACTTCCAAGCTCTCCAGCAAGATTCCCTTTTCCAGCCCTTTGCAGAGCAGCAGAATCTGCCATGTGTGCAAATAGGTCTGTGCTGCTGACAGATGATGGTTAGAGTATGGGGTGAATTACCAAGTTTATTTTCACTTTAACCCTAAGCAGAGCTTAAACTGCAGCAATGGATTATGAATATAAAAATGCTGTTGGTAAACATAATTTAAAGAAATACAGATGATTTTCAGGAAGTTTTATTTACAGCCTCTTCAGCTCTTACTTTGGTGATAGTACAAGCCACTCATTGACACTTTTGATCACTTGAATTTAGCTTGGCATTTTTCATTTATTTATTTGTGTGTTGGGCCAGACTGATCCCCAATTGAAACTCTAGAATTGCCAGTGGGCATCAGTGGATTTACACCATGGACTAATTCGATCATGGTATTATGAGGGGATTGGAGCATGGGAGGTTGGGTTTTTGTAACTGGTCTTGCCTAAGTCATGTAGTATTTGGAAGTAAAAACACTGATTAATGTAACAAAATCTTATTTTTAATATACATTTTAGAGGACAAAACTGACCTTGAGAACAGTGTGATGCAGAAGAAAATTAAAATCCCCAAACTCTCTCTCAATCACATAGAAGAAGCTGGGGAGGTTACAGATTATGGGGAAGAAGATGTGGAGCTTAGACACAGTAAGGTACTGAAGTCTTTCTGTTTTTTTTTTTTTTTCTTCTTTTCCTTTTTTTTAATCTTTTTTTGCAAGTGCTTGGGGCATATACAAACGTCTTAGCTAAAGAATTCCAGGCTTGCTTTTGATCCCCTTAAAACAGTGTGTTTGGTGAAATTGGGTCACATTTTGTGTGGGGGTGGGGTATGGGTTTTCAAAACCTGATTTAAGTGCAATCAAATGTTTTCCTGTGTATACTGTCTGCACAGTGTAGCTGCCATCTGAGATTGGTGCAACAATGCTCTTCCACTTTGGCCCAGAATGCCTTAAAAGTCACCAGTACCTGACTGTACCAGCTGTTCTTGGTGGCACTGGTGACATTGCTCACTGCTTGTTTGGAATTGGAAGGGTTGCTCTGGGACTGCCCAACTCCAGCAGTGACTGAGAAGAAGAATTGCCAGGACTGTATCACTCCATTATAACTCCCAATTGCCTTTTTCAGTTCAAATGCCAGAATGCACTATGGAAATGTATTTACTTTTGATATCAAATTATTTCTTTAAAAGTCTGCCAACCTTCAGAATAAGATATTACTCTATGGCTTCATGTGTTTTGCAGCTGCAGGAGTGATATTAGTACCTTTCCTTGTGGTGGGCCAGCTTATTTTGAATTGTTAAATTTTTTTTAGGACATGAATGCAGCAGGTGTAACATCAAATAATTTTGTTTTCTGGCACATTACTCATGTATATTGTGGTCCAGGAATTTGATAATGTCAGCTTCTCACCTCTAATCTATGACCTGCATTTGCTTTCCTTGCAGTTGCTTGGAAATTCAAATGCCTTTTCATATTTGGCCAGTAAAACTTAGTGACTTTACCTGTAAAACTTAGTGACTTTACCTGTACTGTCACATATTAATCCCACTATCCAGGCCCCAGGAAAGTGGTGTGATTTAATTTGTAGGGTTTGTGCAGATGATTGAAGGTAAAATTCCACTGAAAGTTCCCAGTACCTGAAGTGTCTGCAATGCAGTACTAATATAGAAGGAATCAGTTGATAAGGAAGATGAGGCTGGATGATATATTCTGTCTCCAGCTTCAGTGTTTTCAAATCCCTTTCAGTGTTTGCTGATAGTGTTAACTCAGTCACTTGCATCAGGCAGTTGGATGAACGTGCTGTAGGGTGTCAGAGAAGGTTTTGTCTCTCAGAGTGTGGGAAGGACAAGCCCTCAGTTCACAGAACACCTTTGTGCCTATGCTGCTTTCACCTGTGATGTCGTCACAGGTGACAGATGGAACACGCAGGTGGTTCTTTCTCTTGCTTATCAGAAAATCAATTGCTGTCAGAAATCTGAGTGTTAAGGGTAAACTTGAAAGAAAAAGAGATCAAGATCTACCTTTTAAGGAAGAAATTAATGATATGGAATCAAGTGACCTATATACCCTGCATTTTTAAGTGTTGCACAAATGCAGGGAGGCCTTTGACTGCCTCAGAAGTTTGTGGATGCATTTAGCTGAGTTACAATTGCACGTCAATTATGATGTATATTACATACATAAGAACCTGATAGGCAAAATATTTTTTTCAGACTGGCTTTGTCTTGGTTTTTTGGAAAACAAGAAAATTAACAGTTCCCAAGACCGTGGAGTTTGGATTTTATTATGTCTTACTGCTCTCCTAATTTATTTGTTTTTTATTGTAACATGCAGAGACAAGATGGGAGGAAACAAAGTGAAGGTACACACAAAAGCATTGAAGCAGTTGTTGCTCGCCTTGAAAAACAGAACGGGATGAGTCTCAGTAATACTTCCAGCCCTGAGGAGGCTTTTATGGAGGCTACAGAAGGCATGAACAATATGGACGATGCTGTAGTGCCTCGGATTCTCTATGAGGAATTGCTGAGGAGTTACCAGCAGCAACAGGAAGAAATGAGACACATTCAACAGGAGCTTGAGAGAACGCGGAGACAGCTTGTGCAACAGGCAAAGAAGCTAAAGGAGTATGGGGCACTCGTGTCAGAAATGAAAGAGCTCAGAGACTTGAACAGGAGGCTCCAGGATGTACTGCTCCTAAGACTAGGTAGTGGTAAGTGCCGGACTTAAGTGGGACTAGTTTGAATGAATTTTGCAAGTGTGATCAATAGTAATGGAAATGTATTTGAAGAATAGCGGTGGTTGTTAAACTGGACATTGAATGTTAAAAGGGTTTTCTGCTGTGGCTGTACAATATGTGTTGAATTTGTATGCTATGTACGTCTGGGGTTTTCGTTAAAAACTAGAGGTCTTTGTGCTGGTATGGCTGAATCAGAGCTCCATTTTAAGCAGCTGTATTATAAAGAGTCGCTGACCTTCCAATATATGCTGAAAAAGTTAATAAAGAATCATCTGCAAAATATACCAATATGTTCCAGTTTAAAAAAAAAAAGAAAGAAAAGAAAAAGTGCTGGAATGAACAGTTGGGCTAAAACTAATTTATCCTTTGCAGTTAGGGATTTTGCTTATTGTTATGTGACTATGTTACCTTTCATTTTCTGACCCCTCTTCCCATTAGTAGCTTATTAGAATGTGATATATACCTGAACTTTTAGCAGTGGCCTTAAACAGCCATGCTATGTGAAAAACAATGGATTGTTAAAGCATAATTAAAAAAAACTTTATATTAGTGTCCCGTTTATCAACACTTGTTGCAAAATGCAGGTTTTTGTAATTTGGTTTTCAATTTTAAGTATCTTGGGTCAATTGCTCCTTTGTTTGGGTTTATAACAATTATTTAAGCATTATGTTGGAATAAATGGGAAAAAAAGACAAAATAAAAAGTTCATCCTTTTCATTGAAGATGGTACCCTTGGAATACCTTCAAAAATTTGACTAATTACATTTATTTGTGATTAGAATGTGGTACTGCTGTGTTGAAGATCTGCTCGGTGACTGAAACTTGGTTGAAATCTATGCATCCAAACTTAGCATGCCATTCTTATGTCTGCCTTTGTGTATCTGAAAACTTAAGTTTTGCATGTCAGTTGGATATTGGCTCTTCTCCTGGACTGGAACGAGTGCATGCAATTTGCATGTGGGTCTGAGTTACCCTCACATACAGAGCTGGACCTGGGAGAGCATGTGCCTGTGCTGTAGCATGTGTTCAGGTGTGTCCACACCCTTGGAGCCAGGTTCTCGGAGTGTCCCACAAGCTAAACTGGGTATCTGATTGTGAATGCTCATCACTGTTACACTGTGCATAATTAAAATGTCATTACTTACCATAAACATTCTAGTTAACTTTCTAAATAAAACTAAATAGGCAAGGTTGCCGCAGCCTGAAAAACGCGATGTGGTTGGCAGGAGATTCCACTGAGCTTTCTAAAATTTTCCTTGGATGGAAAGATGTTTCTTCATCTGCAAGTAGTTAGGTGGAATTTATGAGAATGGAGCACAAGCCAGATGTTGGTAGGCAATGGGCCTGAACAGTGTAAAGTACCAATTTAGTTGGTAGACTTGACAGCAGTTGAAATGGTGAGACCAGCAGTGAAATGAGGACAGCTACTGAATTCTGTCTTGTTTCTTTCACTTTAAGAAAAAGAAGATGCATTTTTTACTTGAGCCAAATAAAGAAACCTTAGGAGAAAAAGAGGAAAAAAAAGGAAGAGGAAAAGAAACCCTAAGAAAAAATACTCAGTCTTTTCTAAATATTGGGCACGAATTTCTATTGTATGTATCAGTCTGACAACTGAAAACAAATCCCAATTACATCGAAGACAAGTTCTTTAAATTTAATCACATACCTGGAAAAATATCAGCTATAGGACACTTAAAAAAAAAACAAACCCTTGTTATTATTAATTGTAAGGAACATCGGATGGTGACAGATAGAATTTGGCCATGCTGGCTGTGTCCTTCACAGGGTTTGTATTTCCTAAGACTCAGTGCTATTGCTACTCTGTTGCTTTTCTTTGTAGCCTCATTCACAGCAGAGAAATAACCATATTCTAGAAAGATGAATACAAAACTTATGAATAATTAGCAAGGGAGACATCTTCAGCATGTTGTAAATTAGAGAGTCTGATGGCAGTATGAGAAAGTACTACTTTTAATCAAGAATAGATATGTAAAGACTTTTTTAGTCTTCCTTACTTTCCAGCTTATAAATGAGGTATGTGTGGGTATGTAAATAATCTCTGAAAATTGTTCTGAAAATAAATTATATCCTGAATTCATCTGCAGTTGCAGTGATCTCTTAAACCTAGAGTTTCAAATTACATGTAATTTATGTTACACTGCACTTCTAGCAGGCTGGACTTAATGCAAACTAATTGCATTTCTGTTTCACCTTAGAGACTTGTGATTTCTTTGCATGAGATGACAGCTGGTTTGTGCTGATGAATTGCAGCTGTGGGAAATGTGTGCCTGTTGCCATTTTAAACTTGCAGATCAAATATAGAACAGCCTCTTGAGCTAACGTGCAGTCAAGTAGTCAGTCTCCTAATTTCCCATCAACGTGTTGAATTCAGTGAGGAGCTGGAAGTCAATGTATTCTACTTGAGACTTAGGCCTTCAGCTCTGCTACTAAACTGGAGCCACTCTTGTGGCAGGAGCGAGGAGCTTCATCTTCCTCATGGTGACACCGAACTGCTCCTTGTCCCTAAAGAGCCTTGGAGGCAGCTGTGGTAAATGACAGCAGTGAAGTCACTACTGATCCATGAAGAAATGCTTAATATCTTCTTTATGATTTTAGTATATTATTTCCCAGCAGATCCCTTCCCACAAGAGGCAGGCATTTCACCAGGGCTCTAGGGACCAGAGCAGTGGAAAAATGTGATGACTGTTTTGGAAAAGTTCATTGTGTCTCTCGAGCTCCTGGAATAATGTGTGCAGTCTCTTGCCTTGCCCATTTGGGGAACTGGAAGCCCAGTGACTGTAGGCTTTGCAGTTTGTTTTGTTGCACCTGAAAACACACTAATTGGCTCTCTTTTTATCAATAGAGAGTAAGATAATTGAAAGAATTAAATAACTGACTCTCCCTTGCAGGGACTTTAAATAGCCCTTGGATTGAAAAAGAAGAATTTCAGTAACTTTTTTTAAAAATAGCTGTCTTTCGGGCAAGATCTGTGCAGTTTTCTATGTCTGGAAATATGGTCAGAAGTACTGAAATTGTATAGGGATAATGCTTGGGTGTTTTAAGCTGCCTGGTAATTTCTTCATTTTCGTGTTATATTGCTGAGAATTATTGTTGCTCCAAAGTCAGGGAGTATGTATACATTCAATCAGAAACGTTGATTCATCTGCTCATGCACACAGACCCCCAAGGTTTTATTTTTAATCCCAGTTTAATTTCAGTGATCCAGTTTACAGTGTCTTGGGAATGACACAAGAGTAGGGAGAATGAAATGGGATTTGTGTCTTACCACATGTCAGGAATTACTGTTTTTCAGCTTTTCTAGATTTGTTTGGCTTTTTAATGTTAAAAAGAAAAAAAAGGCCCAAGGTACAGAAAGTAACAATATTCCCCCTTCTCAGACTTGTGTTCTTTTGTTTCAAATTCTGGTAGACCATGTGAAAAAACTTGTTGCTTACAAATGTATGATGACCACTTTATCAGTCAATTTATTTTTTACTTTCTTACTAACTTTTGGAGTAGCATGTAGCCTAAGATGCATTTTTGAGGAAAAGGGATGGTAAAGGGAAGCCTTCTACCTCTTCATCCTGATTCGAACTTGTTGGCCTCTGGGATATTATAAAAAAACTGCAGTCAGAAGGAGAAAGATTTTGCAATAAAACATTTATTTCCTTCTTGCATTCTGAAAATAGTCCTTTTTTTTTTCCCCGATCCTTATTACATAAGTGTTGTCATTGTTAAGCCTTTAGATAGAGGTATATATTTTTATATGTCCCATTCATCATCTTTAAAATAAGATGCAGAAAGGGGGAACTTGGAGTGTGGTGAACAGGGCAGACAGCTCCCTTGGCAGGCAGGCAGGAGTGCAGGTGCATGTGCAGCTCACAGCATGCTGGGCTGAGAATGCAGAGTGTAGTGGTTGTGGAAATGGCTGTGAAGACTGCCTGGTTAGAGGCAGGTTTCTGTTTGGGAATTAAAAATCAGGATATCAAAAAGAGATTTTAAAGGCTTTCTTTTGGTGACTTCTAAGCAAGTAGTAAGGCATGAATTGCAGCAGAGGTATTCTGACGTGTGGGAGCTGTGGTTGGTTGGACTTTATTCAGCTTTTTCCCTGGGGCAGCTCTGGAAACCAAATTCCAGCTGTGTCAATATATGACTAAAAACAGTAAAAGACTTCTAAATAGGGACTAGTAAAAGTGTTTAAAGTGAAATAAATGTTTCCTCTTAGGAAGAAGGTGGTTATACTTAGGTGTTTTCCTCGGAGTGACTTTTAAAGTATAAGAAAACAGCCCTTTGTTGAAGAATGTTTTCTTAAAGTAACAGCTTCAGAGTTGAGTTCTCAAGGTCACACTGGCAATTACATCCCTGCATCTGCTCATTCAGGTGTGCCCATGCTGTGAGCAGGCTTTGGGTGCTTTAACCACTCCGGGTCTTCCCCCACTGTGAATCAGCTTTACAGTCTCAAGTCAGTTTGTCTTGGCTGTACCATTGTATATTCATGGTACTAGAGGTGCTTACTAAGATCACTATGAAATTATAATGCAAATGGGATGTTTTGGTGATTTCTCTATTTGTGCTATGCTTGCACTGGGGCTGGCTCTTGAGACCCTCTTGTTGGTGGCACTGCAGTGTAGGATAGTCTGAGTTGCCAAGACAACTTTTAGTCATTGGTGAGCATGGAGTGGCAGCCAGCTGAGAACATTTAGCTGGCTATGTAGGTGTAGAATAAGCTATAGGATAAATGTCAAATGCTGACAACGGAGGAAGCACTGCTATCACTGTATAATAATCTCTAAATGAAACTGCACAAAGTAGGAGGGATGAATGCTGTGCTTGTTCCAGGCACAGGAACTATTTAAGATGCGTGACTAAGACCTGAGTTGTGGTGCCAGCATGACTTGCAGAGTTGGATCAGTTCAGGGCTGGGTCTGTGTGCACAAGCACTGAGCAGGGAGCTGAAAGGTGACCTGGTGATTGAGTTGTCACCGGCTGAAGATGTCAGGGTTGGGCTGCAGAGTGGTGCAGGGCTCTCAGCACCAGCCTGGTACAATCTAGCACTGACAAGTGGTGAGTTTATCCTCAGAGTTCTGGGTGTGGGGTATTTCTGTGATGTCCAGAGTCTAAGCTGGCAACCTTGCTGTGCTGTTGAGCCACCGGCCCTGCATGGAAGTGCCTGCTGGAGCTTCTTGGGATCCTAGAGCCAGACACCAAGGGACACTGATAAGCTTGGGGCCATAGCCTAGACTGCTGGTGGAACCCCTGCAACAAATGGAGTCGTGAAATTCTGCTCACAAATTATTTTTAGTTTGCTCTTCTGACTTTTTAGGAACATTTTATGACTTGGATCTGGAAAAGAAAAGTTGATAACTGACAAAATAATAATCCCCCTTTGAAATCTCAAACATATGCTTAGTAGTATTCAATTGTTTGATTTGGGCATAATTTTTGTTGATTACATTAAAAATAAAAATCAATGTTGGATGGATTGGACAATCAAAATTCTAATTTATGTGGGGGTTTTTAACCTTTGATATTTTTTGATATTCTTTCTGTGCATGATACTTCAGCATAAGGAGACTAAGTCTTTCCAGCATTTCCACAGGTCCTCACTATTTTTATACACCTCTGTTATATCTAAAGAGATTTTGGATTCCTATAAAATTTGTAATTCTATGTGGATAATTTATGTAATTATCACAATAAATTATGCAGGTTCCTATGCAACTATATAGCAATTCTTATTTAAGAATTACTATTGTTGCTTTTGGTTATAATTTCAGTGTCATTTTAACCTAATTTCCTTAGTGTGCTGTGAAGAAATCTTACCCATATCTGTAATTGTCCTTATGCTTTAAGAATAAAATTAAAACACTTAAATTAAACATTTTAATGTTTATAAAGCAGGAATACTTATTCTGCTTTTAGTTATTAATGTTCAGAAGTAGGATTTTGGTTTAGATTACTTCTAACTTTAAAATGAACATGACTAATGTGTTATTTTATGCTAATCATGGGTGATAAAGGGATTGATTTCATGTTCTCTGGGATAGCAGACAGCTCTCTTTTCTTAACTGTCTAGGACCTGCCATTGAGGTTGAAAAAGTAAAACCTGAATCAATTGAGCCCGAACCTGAGGTACAGAAGACCTTCAGTGAGGAAGCAAATACATCAACGTACTACCCTGCCACTGTTCCAGTAATGGACAAGTATATTCTCGAGAATGGAAAGGTATTTCATATTAAATATAGCATGAGTAATTTTTAAACGTCCATCTGGTGATGTTCTTGTGGAATTTTCATGATTGTGGGGGTTTTGCACGGTAGCAGCTTATCCAAGCTTCCTCACTTTTCATAAAGGTGTGCTGTTAATGCTGAGGAGAATTGTGAAGTTACACAGATATGAACAATGTAGAAAAATATCCTTAGTGGTGAGAGCACTGAATGCAGTGCAACATGAGGAATATAGTTATTAAATATGCATGCACAGGCAAATTGATGTAGTCTTCAGTTGGTGACATCCATAAATACACCAAATATTGACCAAAGTCAGTAACCCACATTACAAAGTTACATGAGTCTACTTAACCAATATACTTCTTCCTGAAAGGTTTTTAATGTTTACCATGTGCTGTAGTCATATTGCAGAAAAGCCCTCATGTTTGGGTTGAAGTGAAGTGCAGGAGGTAATTATGAACCCTGGAATGAAAATGGGCTCCCTTGATGCTGGTAGGAGCATTGCCACTGAATTGAGCTGATGTAGTGCTGCTTTCCAGAGACTGTGTGAAATTGCTGAAATACCATCTAGCTCTAGTTTGCCAGAACCTGACTGAGAGCTTTTCAGATTTCAGTGTGTTTAACACATTAACTGCTCATCTACCTAGGCCTTCTTTTACAGCTGTTTCTATTATCATAAAATAAGCATGATGTTTCTTACACAAAACTGTGAGTCCTTCAGAATCGCCTGTGCAGATCCTGTTTCTTGGTGTATACAGATGCATTTGGTACCCTAATCTGAGAACCCCTAGGGAGGAAATATCCATTCCAGCTTTGCCATGCTGGAAACTACTGTTGGAAAGCATGAAAGTGCATTTTCAGATTTGTGCTAAAAGATTGACTGCACAGTGTCTGTCCTTCTTGAAGATGAATTCAATGTAATTGTTGAGGACAGAATGTATGTGAAAAATAGTAGAATCTTGACAGTTTGACAGGTGTTTGGTTCAGATATCTTTTCTTGCCTAATATATTTAAATATGTCATTTGCTTGATTATTTTGTGTATATTTGTGCAGTGAGAACTTAGGGTGTATTACTGTGTGAGTTTGCTTTACCTCCTCCTCTTCCACTTAAGGTCTGGGATGGTGCACATCCTTTAGTATTTGTATGCAGCTTTTCCTGCACCCTTTTTTCATCTGTCAGCTTCTTGGCACTTCTTTTGCTGAAGTTTTCTCTGTCTTTACAGATATTAGTATCTCTTTAATTTTCTTTTTGTAATTTTGATTCTTGGTTTGCCTATTTACTGGGGCTACAGCCAGCTCAGATGCCAGAATTGTGAACTAATAATGTATTTGGAGTGTTGGAGGGTAGCTTTCTTCAGTTTTTCCTTATTTATGGCTTTATTTCAGTATTCTCGTATTGATATGCACCTCTAGAGTAGTTGAAACACTTTTTTACAAATCTTACCCTTTGTGGCACCAGATTTGATCTTAGTAGGATTCTTTCAAAGCAGATAAATCTCTTCCCTCCAGAGGGAAAACCAAGTCAGTGAAAAAGAGGCTATGGCATTCATTTAAAGGAAGAAGAAGAAGAACAAAAAAAAGAAAAGAAAAATAAAAGAGTTCATCTTCTGAGAGACGTTTTAGATCTATTGCAGATGTTAGCACAGCCACGCTGGTGAGTGCTGCTTTGAATTCGCTGCTGGCTCTGTTGCATTGTGCTTGAAGGTTGATCCTGCAGTTGCTGAAATTGGGAGTAAATTTCCCCTTGATTTCATCAAGACGAGAGTCTGGCTCATGGGGCAGCTCTTGCAGCAAGAAGGGAATGTCTTCTGAGTGCAGAGTACAGTAAGCTTCCCAGAGCTTTGGGATTGATAGGAAACAGTACCGGGCCTGTTGTAGAGAGGTAAACTGAGACACGGGCAGATCGAATTCCTCACCGTAACAGCGCTAGAAATAGAAAAAGGGAGACGGGAGATTTCTGTGGCTGTGGCTGTCTGTCACATAGTTGCTGTTGCCATAGGTGTTTCATACCAGCAATTGCTTTTTTAATAAATGAAGCATGTTAAAAGAAGAGATGATCTGTCTGAAGCATAAATATTAAAAATACTTCCTGTAACTTGTTCTTTTCTTTTGAGTAACTTCAAGCTCATGAATAATGTAGTAGCTTAAGAGACTAAATAATCTTTGGCAATGGCAAACCCTACTTTTGGCAGAGAGGAATTGGATTTTTGATCAAATACAACAGTCTCTACAACTAATGTAATACTGACACCCAAAATTTGCTATGTCACAACATTTCTAATCTTAGTTCTTTTCTAGGTAACTTTCAGACATTTTTCTGGAGCACTTTTCCAAGATCTAACCAGAAATAACTGAATTATAAAATGTACTGTGATTATTTTCTGAGCACAGACTGCTCACTCCCCATTGAAGCTGACTTACAAAATATTTAGAGAGCACCAAAAGAGCATGCCTTTTAAAAAATAATTTATGAAGAGTCTCAACAATAGAGAAAAGGGAAAAAATAGGGGTGTTTGTGTTGTGGTTATTACTAGTTTAATTTCTGTCTATGCAGACTTGTGAAAAGCTTCTTAGAATCCCTTTAGTGTAGAAGGTTCTGCAGGAGAGGCAGCTTGCTGTATGGTTCTATGCTTTAAGGAAGGTAGAGTTTTCTTTTTTTTTTTAATGTAACATAGCTTGTAGCCAAACCATTCATATTACTCTATTTAAGTTTTTAAACATCTAGTTGCTTTTGAAGGATGCCGTCGTAATAAAAAATTTCTTGGGGTTATAGTCCTCATTAATAATTAAAGCAGGTTTCCATTTAAAGGAAAAATGGTATTCGGTTGAATACAGGCAGTAAAATTATGGGTATATAAAATTTTACAGTAGCTTTGTCCAATTTTCATTGCATTTAATGAGACTTCTGTGATACTGCTCAGATTTGTATGGGTAGAAGGCACAGTTTATGTAAAGCCTGATTAAATGAGTAAAACCACGGAAAACTAAGGGCAGAACAGTCAGGCAGACAGGGTCTTCTGATGCAGTTTTGCCATGGAATTTTGTTGATGAATTTTTTCTTAATCATAAGAAGGTTGAAAGATTTTTTAAGTGTTCATGTTACAGAAAGAACCCCCATTGAACCAGATCCAATCAAAGCTAGATTTTGGATATGTAGCAATCCAATTGATAGATATGTTTGGTATGTTGCACTTATCCAGATTGTCTGAAGGTAGGTGCAGTGAGCTCTGATGAGCAGCTGGGAGGTGTAGGTCACACCTTAGCTGACTATGATGATGAGCAAGTGTGTGTCCCAGTGAGCCAAGTCCATCACGGTGTGAACAAAGCTTGCTGTGTGCAGAGGTAGTTCAGGAGTCTGCACTGTACTCCAGGAACTGGAGCACTGACATACAGGGTACAAAGGGTTCGTGGTTGCAGGCAGGGCCAGCGTGTGTGTCCTGGGTGCAACTGGTGCCAGACTTGTGCTGCTCACTTGCCCTGTCACCTCTGTGCAGTTGCTCAAAGGTGTCCTGAGTGTCAGGACTGTCAGCTCAAACACGTAGTGGCAGCCTAAGGACAGTGCTCAGATTTTTGTCCTGCATTTGTCTCAAGACTGGAGCACTGGGAATCATGGGGTAGAGACAGAGGGTAGCCCAGTGGGAGACAACCCAGCACAGTCAAGACTAGCAAGTAAAACTAGTCTTGAGCATCTTCCTTTTGGAGACACTCCAGTGGCTTCACACTGCATTTCCCAGTACCCATATTATCCTGCTTTACTACTTCAGTGAAATACCCCGACTTCCTATTGTTTGGATAATGGAAAGTTTATGATGTTGCTGCAATGGGTCATTGCTTTACCACAAAACAGTATTCATGTGGTGCATTTACACTGATCTACATGATAGACACTCTGCATTAGAACTGGAAGTTTTACAAAGCTTCCAAACTCTCCTGGCTTATATTGAAATTGGAGGTCTTGAAATTCTTTCTCCCCTTCCAGTTACTTTAAATAATCAGGCTGGGTTTTGCCAACAGGTACAGAATACAACTTAGGAAGTAATTCCCTCTCTACTGCCTCTGGAATATGCTTTGGGTAAAGTCTGTTTTAGCTGAAGGGAAGTGTTTCATCTTGCTCCCGAACGAGGCTGGTGCAACTGCTTGGTTTATATGCTGTGCATAATTTTATAATACTGGATGTGTTCACTGTTTCCTTCTTCGATCTCTGTTCCTGACCACAATCTTTCAGGAGAGAGGTTATGTGGGGGGGAAAAGAAGAGATTACTAAAAGGAACTATATTATATATTGAGGTTGACTTGAACTCCCTGACCCACAAAGTTGGAGAAGTTTCAGAGTTAGGCAAAATGGATTTGTTCAGCCCTAATTACTGTTATTTTAGTTCCTAATATTAATGTTCCTACAGCACTTGGATACTGTTGTGTGCTACATACCATAGATAAGTTGTTATTATTACTACCTTCTAGGTCCATCTTGGCAGTGGAATTTGGGTAGATGAGGAGAAATGGCACCAGCTGCAAGTAACACAAGGAGATTCAAAGTATACAAAAAATCTAGCGGTTATGATTTGGGGAACAGATGTTCTCAAGAACAGAAGTGTCACAGGAGTTGCAACCAAAAAAAAGAAAGATGCCGTTCCCAAGCCACCTCTCTCACCTCACAAATTAAGCATTGTCAGAGGTAGGTTATTTGAAAACTTTTGCTTCCTGCTTTGGAGTTTAACCATTAATCACCGAGTTGAAAGGTGCCTTCTTTTCAGCTCATTTAAAATTAACTGATTAAAAACTGTAATTCAGATTGCTATTGCATTGTGAAGTGCATATATACCCAGGAACAGTAAAACACATTGCAATAGCTGTGCACAGTGCAGGCCTCCACAGCTGAAGAGTTGTACATTGACTTCAGTAAGGTTTGAAAAGATCATCACTTTAGAGCACTTGCAGGGCAGGACTCTGAGCCTGGAGAACAACATGTTGTTCTAAAATTCATTTATAACATGCTGATTTTTTAAAAGTGCATATATTCCTTTAAACAAGACTGAGAGTAGCTTTACCACATTCTTTCATCCAGAACATAACCAGCTCTGGCATGAGGCACAGAAACCATTATAGCTGTGACTATAAAAATACGCATACCTTCAAAGGCAAGAAAGAGTAGTTTTACCCTTTCAAGTGGAGAAAATGGAAATAGTAAAAATTAATTGTTGCACTTGAATTGGAATTTGGACAGGAAGTGTAAATCGCTGACCTCATCTGGTAGGGGAAATTGCAATGACACTTTCAGTAATTGCAAGCCTGAGTCCACGTGTGTAGTGCTTAGAGAGAGAGAAGGCCTTCTCCTTTATTTAAACTGAATGGTGAATTTCAGTCCCTTTGTATCATCATGCCTGTGTTGCATCATTTCTGTCTCTCTTAGTATTTCAGGCTTCTTTTTAAGTCAGAACTGAGTTGGTTCCTCATGGAATACATACTGAAATTGGATTTTTAGGTTTTGTGTCCATACTAAATTGCAGTAGGGCTGAAAGAAATCTCCCCATTTGGTAGAACTTCATTATTCTGCATTTCCTGTTCTTAGTTGCTGTGTGCTCTTTACTGTGAACTCATTAAGAGGTGTTGTAGCTATGAAAGTACCATGTTTTGGAGTAAGAAATATGATTCCTCTCTGAGTGTGTGCGTGTGTCTGTGTCTGTGTTGTGTGGGGAAAAGTTGGAACCTTATCTCCGTACTGTCATCTTTCTTAGTTTATAAGAAATGAGTAAAAGACGTGAGGTTTTTTTTACTAATCTGCTTCAAGATTATGTGTGGAAGTGGAAGCTGTTCCATGCTGATTTTCTAGTTCTGTCTGGGGCCTTTAGGTACAATCCTTATACACGTAGCTGAGTAATGATGTACTGGCCACATAAGGAATCCACTCTGTGGCGGTGGCTCCCCTTGGCAGCTCCAAATGGGAAGCAGAATTGGTTGCCCTGGTGTGCGTTTACAAGCACACAGCCAAAGGGGTTATTTTACACTGGTCCATTGCAATGTGGTTTCCAGTTTCCCTGCTGCAGGCTCTTGCTCCTCAGTGCCGCTGGCAAGGTTGTTTCTGTGAGAATTTCCTCTTCTACTTCTGTCAGAGCCACTCTGTGTTGCTCGAGCCATTTAAATGACAGCTTTCTTCTAATTCACCTTGTTTTGACTATAGTGAGTTTGGGAGTCTGCTCCAACAGGTACAGAGGCAGATGGGCCCTTCCCTTTCTTCTCTTCCATACCTTTACACTCACCAGCAGTTCAGCTCTTCCTTATTTCCTCGTTTTTCTGTGTTTTCTGTCATTCTTCTGCTCCCAGCCTCAACCCTCATTTGAATTCTACTGTTACATGCCCTGGTTTTCCATGTTCCTCTTTTTAGTGTTTCTTTCACCTTGTCTCTGATTCCCGTTTTGTTGGACTCCAGCCTGTACAATCTCCTCTTGAACCAGTTAAACTGCATGGCCAGTGTTGTAGGTGTCAGGCTGCCTATATCAGTGGGACTGGGTAGCTCATAACCATGATTTTCCATGTTGTCGTGTCCTTTGCATCGGTGTTAGCAGATCTTTCCCCACCATGGAGAAGAAAGCAAAACAAAACAAAAAAATGACCAGCAAGGGGACAAACAGGTGAAATGTCAGGGAGTTTTCCATAGCCAGTGATTTGGATCAGGCATCACAAAAAGTAGTGAAGCCTCTGGTTAGTCTGTGAGGTCTACTTGATTCGTTGGCATTCAGCAGTACAAAGGGGTGTCTGTGTGCTCCTGTAAAGCTGAAAGACAAATGAGCAGAACCCCCAGATTACTCTTTGAAGCCCTAAGCCAGTATCCTTATGCAAGTACTAAACTGCTATTTCTGCACCCCCTCACAGAAATGGAAGAGATGGAGAGGAAAAACTGTGATCAAGGGTCTGTCTGGGTCACATGAACTTTCAGAATGACAGCTTTTGAATGAGTTCCACCAAGTGATTCATTGCTTGACTTTGTGGCTAAATGAACAACACAGCCTGTCTTTCACTGGGAGTTCACCTTACTGGGTGTATCTGCCTGGGAGTGTTTCTGACACTGTTGTAGGGCCAGCTTATGTCCTGCAAACACATTGCCTTTCTTCAGGCTCTCAGTGATGTGCCTCTTCTTAGATGTTGTATTTCCAATCATAGTTTACTGATGATCAGCATTTCAGCTATCAGGCTGCATGCTGGTTAATTTCATTTATTTTATATTCAGTACATCTTACAACATAAAATTCACATTGCTTTACATGTTCTCATCATTCTGTGGACACAGACTAACTTATTTAAAATAGATTTTTGAACGACAACATTAGCTCTTAATGTGTCTGATATCTCTATAGCTTCTTAAAAATCCCCACTGTGTAGTATGTAATAAAGAAATGATAAAAAGTATGATGGATGTGCACTGTTATAAACCTTGTTAATACAAAATAACCTTTTATAAAACTTCTCAGAGGTTTCCAAATGAACTACAAAGCATGCATAGTACTTAATTTTCATAACTTTTTAATATGGTGCATTAGAAATGTTGTAAACCATGTTAATTAAGCAATAATCTCTATGGCTTTCTGTATATGAAGCAATAAACAGCTAATGGAATAGATCACTAGGCAAAGCAGAACAGAGTTTGTTTAACCAGTCTGGGAAGCCTACACAACAAAATACATCAGTCTGTTCATGAAAACCAAAGAACCCCAAACCTTCTGTCACTAAGGGGTTGTATGTGTTGCACCTCTTCAGATTTCAGTAACCTCTGCAGGATTCTGGCACCAAACTACCAAATCTGGGAGAAAAATAGTCTCAACTTTCACTGCCCACATTACTTTTGCAGTTACTGCTATCACTTGCTTTGTGTATTCCAGATAATGTGTATTTCACAAAGTGTATTGTTCAAACGTGCAAGGAGATGGTGCTTGTCATGAATAATCCACTAGTAAAAGTGAAATATGCCCAGGGACAGGGCAGCTAATAAAGACACGGACATTAAAACATGTGGAAGAGATGAAATAAATGAGTTAGTGCTGGTTACTGCTTCTCTTCTGAAGCATTATCATTTACATACCCCCCGTGAAGAGTTGAAGGTGGGAGTGACTCACTGTGGACACAGCCCTGGTGAGACACTTCACCTGGGAAGAAACTAAATCTGCTGTGAGATTCAGACAAATGCAGGAGTCAGGCAGGCAAGACTGACATGGTAAAAGGTTGGGTTTAGGCTTCTTTCTGTATGGAAAGCCTATTAATGTAGTCACAGCATAACTGGAAGTTGGTCATGCCACTGGTTCAAGCCTGGTGACAAATCTTGACTTTAACAAGATAGCTGATCAACCAAGGAAAGCTCCTCTTGTCTTGCAACAAATATACACAGTGCTTACTCACTGCTGTCTCTTGAATAGTTAGCCCAGCTCAGGGCTATATTGTTTTCTAAAAATATCCTAATGACTCTTTCCTTTTTTTTTTTCTCCCCAGAATGTTTGTATGATAGAATAGCACAAGAAACTGTGGATGAAACTGAAATTGCACAGAGACTCTCCAAAGTCAACAAGTACATCTGTGAAAAAATCATGGATATCAATAAATCATGTAAAAATGAAGAAAGGAGGGAAATTGCAAAGTACAATTTGCAATAAATTTTGGATTTTTAATAAAGTCTTAGTGTTTTACTTAAGTGTTGGTTTTTGATTTGTGTGGCATTTTTGCTGATGGGAGAAGCTGAATTGAAGCGTTGCTCTTTTCCTATTTCTGATGCGTTTTTTGAGCGGTTCTGTCATGGTGTAAACTGCTTTTAACTAATGTAAGATATATTGTAAGGTCACTCACAATGAAAACTGAAGTTTCCAAGGTTTCTCCAGCGAGTTGCAGTTTGTTACCTGCGGTTGTTCATAGGTTGAGCTTCTGTGGACACCGACCCACTTGTGCTATGTTGAGTTTTACTGGAGTTAGTGGATCTCAGCTGCAGTAAAACATCTGCTTAAAAGGAAGAACTGTACAAAATTCACTTTGCTATTGGAAAGGGTTTTATTGTATTTTACAAAGTGTTTTTTCTGAAATGAAGTTTCAATCGTTTGTTTTTATAAACCTTTGTTTTGATCTCTAACAATATATTTGATCAAAAATACACCAAGAACGTTTCTTTTTCAATTATCTTGTAGGTAGATCACTATTACCATCACAATTAAAAAAAAAAAAAACAACACAACAACAAAACCAACCAATAAACAACAAAGAACCCAAAGCTGTATAATCATGATAATTCATTTTAATAAATAAATCTAAAAGCAGTTCTCTTTCAGGGACCAAGATATTTCAGATTTCTGGTTGTGGTACAAAGGTCTTCAGTGTGTCCATACTATTGTTCTTGAAATATTACATTTTTAGTGTCTTTGTACTTTCAAACAATTTAAAGATTGCCACACTATGGCAAGAGTATGTACAGTAGAAAATTTAGTACCATTTTGTTTGGGTCCGTAATTTAACAATGGACAATTTTAGCACAAATTTTAATTACAAATAAAAACAATTTTCTACATTGAAGTTAGGCTTGCGATGCAAAGTTTTTAGAAATAATTTGTCATCTGAACTATATGTTATTGTCTGTAAGTGAAACAAAATAACCTGAAGTCTCTTTTCATGAAGGATTTACAGATAACTTGAGGTCTGGATTGATGAATTTTGAGAGTTTGTTATATTAGTGACCTCAATGAACCTTCCATTTATTCTGTGCTCACAGATGTGATTATCTGCCTTTCAGGCTGCTTGTTCCCAGGCATCAGGATTTGTTTCTTTCCTACCACTGCAATTCTGTTTCCTGTAGCTTTGAAAAACTTGCCATTTTTTATCACCTTCCTATAGCATTGCTGCACCCTGACGTGAAGCCTTTTTCAGTGTCCTGTAAATGCAGATAACTTGGAAAGGAACAGGCTGTTGGGGTGGACTCACCGTGCCTGGAAGTATTTAAATGATAAAAGGTATAGATGTGGCACCTGGGGACATGGTTTAGTGGTGGAATTGGCAGTGCTGGGTGAATGGCTGGACTTAATGATCTTAAAGTTATTTTCCAACCTAAATGATTCCATAATTCTTTAAAGGGCTGAGGTGGGTGGAAGAAAAAGAGGAGGGGTGGAGAGCAGGAGATGTGCTGGAATTGCCGTGCCTCTCTTGGAAGAGAAGAGAAATACCCCAGGTTGTTTCGCCCTGTATGTCAACACTGTCTTAACTCAGGGTGTGTTTGCTTTATGCTTTCTAAAGTCCAATTTCACGGTTGCCTTGTGCCAACCTAATGCTGTGTTGCCAAACAGGAACACCCAACTTTCACCACTGGTGTCCCTGCATTCCTGTCCCTTCCCTTAACCCCGCAGCCGGGATTGCACAGGTGTGTCAGATCCCACTCATTTCCAGGCTTCATTTCCCAACAGCTGCTTCCCATAGGCTGGAGCCACAGCTTTCCTGGTGAGGGACTGACAGAGCAGGAGAGTCTTTTTCCAGCATCTTCTGTGTGCCCTGAAGTTTCTTTTAACAGCCTCCCTTGTCTCCTGCTAATATCAAAAGTGTTCTTAGGTAGTGTTTAATGAAGTGCATAAATGTTTATGCTTCCTAATTTGGGATGCTAAATAGGAAATTAGTGTTTAAAATGTCAGTGCATGTATCCTTTTATTAATTAAACAGAACAAAATAGAGATAACACGGAAGAAACATTTAAACAGCAAGTTGCCACTTTTCAAGCAGACTTGTGTATGTACGAGGATTTTTTTTTTAATGATACCAAGGCAACCCATTATTTTGGGGAAAATGTCCAGAATTTCCTTAGTCTTTTATGGCTTTAGTACTAATGTGTTTCTATTGTGACAGTTTCTTTAATGAGAAGATCAGGCTGTACTCCTTAGAAGATAAGCCTATTTGAGACAGCATTTTATGAAACCTGGAAAAAGATTAGAATTTAATTAGAGTTAGGACTCCAGCCTGGCCCCAAAAATCAGAGGTGTTCATTCTTTCTGCAAAACCAGCATCATCTTTCTAAGGCTTCTCCTTGACAGATTTGTCCCATCAGATATTAGTACTGCATTTTGCTGAAGATGTTCTCCTTGAGCACGGTATCTTGGAAGGCTTCATTAAGTTTTTTCTGGAGATTTCATCAGCCCAGGTTAGTTTTTATTTGAGTTCAAGAGAGGTATTTGGGTGGTACAAAAAAGTTCAGTTGCCTTTGAAATGTAGTGTCAATGGGGGCTAAGACATGTGTCCATTGGAGTGGGCAAGTGGCATTTAATGTATCACTTTAGACTTTGTTGAGTCATGTTAAAGGAATAGGACACATTAAAGGTAAAACACCTCTTTATTATATTGCAACTTGAATTAAATCTTTGGATACTGGAAATCAGTTTTTGATAATAATAAGCCATTTTTGCACACTGTGGTTATATGGAAAAGTGCTGGGGGCTCTGCAGGGGGTAATGGGTGTGTGAATAACATCTTTATACTTATATTTGGTGATTATTCTTGCCTTTCCCTCCCCATGAGCCAATATCGAGATTGTACAGTTGTTTCCCAGTGTGTCTGTTTGAAGTAGGGAAATAGACTGCAGTTACATGTTCCAGCAATACCCAAGAAAAATGGGAACTTCAATGGGGTGTGCTTTTCTGCATTGCAAAACTGATGTATAAATTAACTGTGAGTTTCATTTCATTTTCCTACACTGCATTTATGGCCAGGGCAGCTCTTGTTGGTACATTAATTCTTCCATAATTGTGCCTGCCTGTACATAGTTTGCTTTGTTCATATTGCATCTGCTGTGAATCTACCATAGGAAACATTAGAGAAAATAGTCCCTACTAACTTTTTCCTACTCTAGGGTAACTTCATACCTGTACATCATGAGAAACAGGGGAGTTTTGACAGAAAATGAAGTAGGTTTAATTACACTCTGTAGTACCCCTCATTCGTCATTCTACGGTTTGTGCTGTGCCATTACCTCATAGTGTAAACCTGGATTTGTAAGGATCAGAAAGACACAGATTTAAGAGGAAGTGACTGTTTACTCTGTTTTTAATCAAAGCAGGAAGGAAGTATTGCTGTTATATGCATAATCTGATCTGTTACCACACATTGCTGCCATAATTTGTGATATTCATGATCTGATCCATATTAAAGTGCCTCTGGCACACTTGCAGGGAAGCAAGATTAGAGTTAACACAAAGGGCTTTATTTTCTATTAGCGATTTTATAAGGGATATGAGCTGTTGTGTTAAAGGAAAGAATCCTACTGGGGTCTTTAATACCTGAGTCGGGATATCTAGCCACTCAATTAAAAAAAGAAAGCTAGTATTTGTTAGAGAGGGGGGAAAATTGCTAGTTTCCGTTGTTTCAGAACAGATTTGGATTTACTAATGCTTTATAGAGATGAGAGGGTTGTTTTGGTTTTTTTTAATAGTAAAATAGTTTTGTCAAAGTTGAACTCCAAGTAGGAATTCAAGGTTGCATTGTTTAGCTGTTGTTGGCTGTCAAAAGCAGGTGCATTCTCCCTGTGGGAGGTCATTTCTTTGCACCCTACCTTTGATGTTGTATCTGAGAGATTACTGTGATGCTGCTTTGTTGTCTTAAGCAGAGATTATTGTCCTCTTGGAAGTTTTAAGTAGCAATAAATTGAACTTTTTGGGATTTAGTGAAATTGTAAAGATAATTCTACTTCATACTTCCAGAATCTATAGACTTTTAAAAATTAAAGCTAAGTGCAGGTCATTGTTAAAATGATACAATCTTGATGCAGAACCTCAAAGGAGTGAGAATTGTGTGAATTGGGAGCACTGTGTATTAGCTGTAGCTTCACTGGGTATTAGCTGTGTTCATAGCTCTTGAGAACACCAAATCTGGCTGGTTTCAGAAAGGGAAAGCAAGGTTGTGTCACATGGAGCTGTACTGAGGATTATTTCAATATTCCATCTTTTTGACATGAGAATTTTCTTCTGAAAGAGACAGACACACCTTGTGCCTCCTCAGAACGAGGTGGTAGATTTCTCCATACTCTTGAAATTATTTGTCATTCTGTGCGTGCCTCGAGTCTCAAACTGATGAAGTCATAACATCAATTACTCAGACTTTATTGGTGCCATTTTTTTCATCATAACAGTGTGGAACTCTGAAGTGATTCATACAGCACCGAGGCAATAAAAGCGTTATGAAGTGCAATCATTGCATGTTTCATGCTCAATAGCTAGTTTTTAATTTCACCATCTTGGATATTTTTTCATCCCCTCAGGGTTCCTAAATAGGAAAAGAGAATCATTTGGACTTGGAAAACAGGACCAGTGATTCAAAAAGGAATTAATTTATGTGGCTGTTCATCTGTTTTACTTTTGCAATTATTTCTCCTGTTTATGTTTGAACAATAACTTTCATTCTGTGCGTCAGATATCCTCTTGTCCTGCAGTGAAATCATGGTCCTGTGGTTGTGACATCATTTGTTTATCATCAAGAGCAAAATACCTCACTTATGGCATCACACAAAGTTATGGCTGGATCAGAACAAAGGTGAAAGTGAGTCTGGGAGGGGAGGAAGAAGTTGAGCCTAAAGGAATTTTTTTTGTACTGCCTTCTGGCTAGAAAACTTCTTCCTACAAAGGAAATTATTTCCTCCACATTTAGCAGAATATCAGCTTTATATTCCTTGTTTATTGATAGTAAAGCCTTAATAGAACTAAAGTATGAATATTGATGTTTATTGCATCAGGCTACCTACTGTCATGCTGAATTTTGGTCTTTGGTGATTTGAAATTAAAGAGTCACAGAAAATTTCCTGCATAACCCAAGAGAGGCGTAGGCTGGGGGTGACTTCGCTCTTATTGTAGAATAACAATTGCTAAAAGTTCTGCGAAACAGAAGATAAGAAATGATGTGTGTTGATGCTTGTGTATCCTTTATAGTTGGCATGAGCTTTCATGCTTTTGGAGGGGAGAGGGGTGCAGGTTTCATGGGACAGGCTGATTGTCAGAAGAATTGGCTGTGAACACCCTTTGGTGTTCACCCTGCTGAACGTGAACGATGTCCTGGGACAGCAGCAGGGGGAATGTGCCTTGATGGTGCCATATCATAGTGGTACCAGCCCCTTCCACAGGAGACTCAGATAAAAAAGCTTTCACCAGAGTTTCATATCATTTATACTGAAATATGTCTTTAATGTGAGCCCAAATGTTTATATAAATCTTACAGAGTTGTAGTTTAGTTGAAAAAAAAAGTACTTTCACATGTTTCCCATTTTTCTTGTAATTAACAGAGTATCAGTGTTCTAGGAGATGTCTTTCTCCATGTTTCAGCTGGGTATTAAGGTACTGATACTTGAAAATAGTCCATTTGGACATTTTGGATTTATGAGCCAGATGAACTATGAATTTACCTTTCCTTATGGAGTCTTCTGCAGGATTTATGGAAGTACCTCTAGAGAATAATTCTCAAAATGTGTAGGATGGAAGGTGGATGGGTCAAAGCATTGCCTCCAAGTTAATGTTCTGTGTTTTCATTTCTTGAAGGGTCTTAGCTTCTGAAAAACTAAAACTCTGTAAAGTAGGCTTTTGCTTTTTTTTCCTGCACTGTATATTAAAATTCTTTGACACTTGTTGGTTTCTTTGCGTTTGCAAGGACACTTTCATCCTCCAGGACCAAGTTCTGCTTTTTGCTGTAGATCCTTACAGGAATGAGCAATCAAGGGTGTGGAATTTGGGGTTAAAAAAGGCTGAAGGTGCAGTTGTAGGATCATCTCTGCTTTGGAGGCCAATGCAAGGAGCTGCCTTCCTTGCTAGGATTGGGAACGACAACCTCAAGGGTTGGCTTCTCTTTAGGTATTGTCCCCTAGTGCAGCTCATCCAACAAAGGTTGTTTATTTCCACATTGGTGGATATGTGCAACTTCCACTCTGTGGCTTTCCTGAACTTACAGAGTAACTGAGATTCACTCATCCAGCTTCATGTAGAGGAGTATCCTAAATCTGATGGTGCAGGAAGCCAAGGAAGAGGTTGTAGAAGGGTCACGTAGGCCTTTTCCCCTTTCCCACAGAGAGTTAATATGTGCAATTGAGGTGAAGTCAGTAAAACAGCAAAATCCCAGGCAGTTTAAGTGAAATTTAAGGTTTTGATCAGTGAAAAATTTTATTAATTAAGAGTCCAATCACTCTTAACGTTCCTAGAATTTAACCTTTAACAAGTAGTAAAATCAGCATTTTCTTCTGCACCCGGGGACCTCCATCTAGTACACATTCACAGCTGTACGTGCACAGATGTGATGTGCCATTATTCTGTGTAAATCTGTCTGTGCCAAATAAATCCATAACTTGATAGTGTTTTTGATGGCCCCCAGCCCTGCCTGTTTTCCTGGTCTTCCTTTTTCAGTGCTGTTCCTTCTGCAAATGGGAGTCTGTCCTCTGTGCTTGCCTCAGAGGGACGAGACGGGAGCGTTTCATGATTCCTGCCTTGCAAATTGTCAGCAGGGCTCTGAAGTGAAATACCTGCTTGTTATTCCTGGGGGTGACTGACACAGAACTAGAGCATTTCCTTGGGAGATCTGGTAGTGCTGCTGTCACCGTAAGGCAGACTTTGCCATTCAGGGACTTCACACAGCAGCTTTTTTTTTTTTCCTTGCCCTGCCAATGACTAGATTGTAGCAAAGAAAATTTCATTCTTATGTGGAGGTCTTGAAGTGGTAAGATGGAATAAGTAAATCTTTCAGCAGTATCTCTTAAAATCATTCATTTCTCAGAGGTTCCCCTGCTTTTGCAGAGGGTCAGGGGCCTGGAGGTTTCCCACCTAATGGCAGTGCCCAGGTGAGTGGTGGAAAGCATTGGGCACCTTGACAGATTTATTCTGATCTATGGCTTTAATCTGCCTTCTGTTACCTCCTTTTCCCAGTTGCTGTGTGAAAACAGCCACCTGCTGAAGTGGGGAAGAAAGAGCCATTTCCAATTCTATGATCTAAGTGTGGTTCTTGCTAAGGATGTTTTTAGCTGTGCCTAAAGGTGTGCAGGCTGTGGTGGCTGCTGGGCCATTCCCTGAACTGGTGTGGCTCTCTGCAGAACACATCACAAAACTTCACTCAGCTGCTCCCTTGAAGAGAAAGCTTGGCTGGACCACAGCAATGCTGTTCAGAAAATCAAGCATTCTTGAAAGTGCATCAAAGTATTAAATCCATCTTTTCCTTGAGTAGTTTATTCCAGTGCTTAGAGCTACCCTCGCTGTTCAACTTGTGCCTTATTTCTTTGTGAGCCTTTCTGGCTTAAATTCTTATTCCTCATTCTTGATTTGCCTGTCTTAATATCTTCCCCCAGTATTTCTGCACCTCATAAGCACCTTGATAAAATGAGTGCCTTCGCTCTGCTACCACCACAGATTCTCTAGGTCATGACTGACTCATTTTTGTAATACTTTTCCTTTATGTCTTCCCAAAATCATTTTCGTTTTATGGAAATACTTGCTACAGAAGTGTTTGGTTTTGTTAATGTGATACAATCTGGTGTTTTAGGACACTTTGTGTTAGAGTGTGATATACAATAATAATTTCATTTTCTGGGCCAACCTTAATTTAATTTTGTAGGGGAAAAAAAACCCCTGATATTATTTGATTCTTGATCAATTCATGTCCCAGTGTACTTCCCCTTTTACTCTATTGCTAAGTATAGCTCTGTCCTGGAATTATTGTTCTTCAAACGAGTATTTATCTCTACTGCACTTTCCTCTTTGGCTCTTTACCTCTCACATGCCAATGAGGAGACAGAGCACGTTCTTCCTGCTTTCCCAGCTGCTTAGTCCTGTTCTTAAAGCTGGGCCAGGCAGGTGTGACAGGGTCCAACCAGGCTGTGAAGGGCAGCAGGTGAACAGAATTTCACAGAAAATAGGACACTGAAGTAATAAAGCTTAGAACAAAGGGAAGCCAGAGCCATTTTGCTCCTGTAGAATACTGTAGGATACTTGCAGGATTTCCTGGTGTGAGGATTTCCTTTGAATTGCCAAAGAACAGTGAAGAGGTATCACCACTATGTTGTGATACATTCTCAGAACTGGGTAGGCTATCCTTTGGAAGACACCTCAACTTTTGTGGAATTAATTAACTCTGGAGCCTCCAGCCAAGTCCCATGAAGGAATCAGACCTGACAGAAGAGCTTGCTGTGCATCAGCCTTTGCTGTGTCTCTGCTATGATAAATTAAAGGTTGCTTTGGGTAGGACTTTAACACATTTTGTTTGACCATTCCTGCTAAATGATTAATATCCTCTCTTAACCTCAGAGGTAAGATAAGGAACTGCCAAGTTTCTCCACTGAGAAGGTTTAATGAAAATTGTTCTTTGCCAGAATTTTGAAGGTCAAAACCAGCTTAAATATGTAAACAGATATTCTATCAAGGTAAAGTAAAAAAACTTACAATTAATCTCTTCTAAGAAGTCACTTCCTTCCTTTGAGAATTTTGAATAGTGTTAGACAAGGTTCTTCTAAATTTCCTTCATCATCTCTCTGAAGATTCCCTGTTAATTAACTTCATCGTTTATAAATGTTATGAAATCATGTTATTGACTTATTTCTATTTGTAAAGGCACCAGGAAGTTTGTGTACTGCACCTTTTGAAAAGTAATTAATGTTTCACTCCAAAAAGCCTATTGGTATTTTTGTGCTTCCTATTGATTTGAAATTAATATCTCTGCCGATTTCAAGCTCACATGCTGCTTTGTCCATCTTTCAAAGAATGGACAGGACAGCATTGCTGAGCTGATCTACTTAAAATTATGACCCTCATCTGATGACCTCAAGAAAAAAACACTTGTGAGGTTCTGCCTGGTCTGGGCTTCCTCTCTCTCTGGGCTGGTGGAAGGTGGCCCTTTCCCACGTGATTTGGGAGGGGTTGGGTAGGTTTTAACTAACTAGTGGCTTAATGATGGGAGGAGTAAGATCAGAGCAGTTTAAGTGCATGTTGTAATACCAATGGCAGAAACCAGTTGATGCCCTTACCCCAGTGCTGCAGGATTATTAAACACTCTGGGCAAGGCCTTGGTGATGTTTTGCAGGGTTATGGGTGGTGCACGAGTTGCTCTCGAGGTCTCCCTGCTTACCTGACTAATCCAATTTGCTGTTCTGGAGCTCAGGTAGAACCTGTACCTGAGAAGTTTCACCTCTGTGGTGCAAGATGTTGCTGGATTTTCATTCTGTGTGAGAGATTTGCTTCTCATCAATGCCTGACCTGTGGTGGGATCCAGGAAGCCCCAGTGGCTCCACTCCTGAGGGCAGCTCAGCTGCTGCAGCTGGTCAGGCTGCAGGGCTGGTAAATGCACTCAGGGTGGGTGGCACCTTGTGAGCAGCCCCTCTCAGCCACTCCTCAGGCATGGCACATTCTCTCCCTTGAGCAAGGAACATACAGGCAATTCTGCACAAGTTTGGGATCTTTTACTGCTGGGTAATAAACACTTTTCTGCTCTGGGGAACCAACCTTAGTGGAGCTCTTTTAGCAGAGGGATGCTTTGTTGGTTGTAGAGGTCATACTTTGTTGGCAGTATTGCCTCTGCTCTGCATGGGAAAATCACCTATTTGTACTGTCAGGTACCCCATATGTAATTACTGGAGGAATCAGATATGGTATGATTAAAGGGATTCATATTTGTTATTCAAGGGTTTTCTCTGTATTAAATACTTCAGCAAAATTTCAGTAACCAGTGACCTCTTTTGAGAAGTGACTCATTGCATTTTAAAGGCTTTATAACCAAGTCATCCCTTCTTGTTAGGGACAAGGAAGATGAATAGATCACTCCTGCCTGCAATTTCCAGTCTCAGGGGAAGTCCCTTTTCACTGCCTGTGGTGATGCTCAGCTGCATCACCACTTTTAATTACCTGCAGGCTCCTGCAGGACTGTGTGTCCCCTCTGGCATGACCTACATCCTTGCAGAGCCATGAATCCCTCAGCTCTGGTTAGTGGAGCCTGAGCACAGGACAGAGTCCTGTTGTTGCTAATCCCTCACTGTCTCCCAGTGCTGGAAGCTGTGTGACAGTCTCTTGTTTGCCTAAATTCATCTGCCATTATTTTGCCTGTAGAAGGATACAAATGAATTTTCTGTATTAAAGATGATGGTAGAAAATGTGAGTGGTGTCTTGAGCATTATGGATACTGGGTGTGGTATTACACTGAAACCCTGGGAAGGATGTGTTAAAAAGAGCACAGCACCTTATCAAGCCAGGAATTCACACATCATAATATATATGTGTGTTTTTTCTTGAGAGAGGGAATAAGCAGTGAAATAATCATTCCAGCTGTAGCCTGAATTGCCTTGCTGCAGGTCAAATCACACTGTATGAATGTGTCAGATAGTTCAGTTTAATTTGGAAGGCTTGGGCTAGTGGGGGAATAAGATGATGATCTTTTGGGTGAGTTAAAGTGAACATTACAGTCTGTTATGGGCAGGAAGAATTTATAAGATGTAAGGTCATCTTGCTCATTTTGGAAAGTTCTCCAAGAATATTTGTTCCACCATTCTGCAGCACTGGAAGTGTCTGGACCTACTGGACTTGTAAAACAGGATTGAAGTTACTGGTCCTTTGCTATCCAAGTCCCAATGTTCCACAGGTTCATCTGTTCTTTCTTAGTGCTTTCTGTGCACTAATGGCAGATAAACTGAGAACATTGTTCTCCAGCACTTGATTATTTTGTCCCCCTGCCCACCTTGCAGTTTGAATTTACTCATAAGCAGCAGTCTATTTATTTGTTCTTGAGCAAATGTTGCTGCCAAGTTTGAGCAGCTTTTTTTTCCCGTCTTTGAAGAGTTTATGAGCGATCATATCCACTTTACCTTTGCTAGGCTGACCTGTCTTTTAAGTTTTTCTTGGGAGATACACTCACCAATTCATCTACTGTTATCCTACTCAGTGTCTCCTGCACTTGTCTGATCTTTCTCCATCAGTGATGCTTTTGTGCTGAGTTTTATCTTGGGTGGTAACAGTACATTTTACAGAGACATTATCTTTCCAGAAATGCCTTTCTCTAGAAATATCTTCATGGCTTTGTCATGCTGAGGGCTCATAATTCAGCTGCAATCAATGGCTCTGCTGAGGCTGTTATCCTTCCTTTGAGTTAATGTATACCAGACTTCCTATCACTGTAGGAACTTGCTGTCAAACTTAATCTCACCTCCATTATTCCCCTTCTGAAAGTCATCTGGAGGGATCTCTAGTTCCCATCTGATATTTCTGTTGCCACATCATACTGATATTGCCTCCCAGTATGGTGCCATTAATTTGTCTCTCTAAGGTCTGTCCTTAACTGGTGCATAAATGAAAACTGCCTTTGCTTTTATGCAGATTTGTACCCATTCTGAAACTGTTTGTAAACATTTAATGAAGCCTCAAATTTTCCCAGTGAGGCGAGTAGTTTTACTTCCAGTAAATGACTGATAGTTCTCCGAAACAGGGAGCTGGTGACTTTTTCAGCATCATGCCTTGAGTCAGAAATAAGCACTGATGGCACAATCTGAAGTCCTTGTTCTAAAAGTCAAATAACACTGTATGCTCTTTATCAGGAAACCATCCAAAGGCTTTTATAAAATGGGGAATGTCAGTGCAAACTTGAGGTGGGATCTGGAAAGCCATCTGGAAGATAAATTTAAAGGGAACTGAGTTTTCAAGGTTCTTGGGTAACTTCAAATAGTGAAGTTTGGATATTTTAGCCACTGATGTTTTGATGGATCTGATTTCTAGGGTACTGTACCTGCACTTCTCCTGGGCACCGGTTCAATACCAGACTGAGCTTCACCATTGTTTTTCTTTATGTATTTATTGAACATTAATAGCTCAGGTGAGCTGATAGTGCGTAATGCCACACTCATCTGCACTTGCTGTTTCAGTGGCACTTGCCTTGAGGACTTGTGGCAAGATTCATTTTGAACTTTCTAACTTTTGAGCTGCATGCGCAATATCTCTGAAAAAAACCCACCCTGGATGTCCACGTTGCTCCCTGATGCCCCCAATTCCAGTTGCTGCTGTTGTTGTGTTTATTGTGCAGATTAATCTCGAAGCATGGAGTGACTGTGGGCTTAAGCAATAATGGGGAGTGAAATCTCCTCAGCAGCCGAGTTACAGGGAGAGCATTCCTGAGAAAGCGAACGCTCAATCGCATCCGGCTGTGTAACGTGGCACCTCCCTTGTCGCTGGGATTACTCTAATTCCCTCTGCTGCCTCAGCACCGCCTTGCCTTGCTCCATTTCCCCGGGATCCCAAACACCATACACCTTCCCACAGAAGTTGCCACTTTGGGATTTGCACACAGTTTTTTACCTGCCCATCCTCTGCAGCTGCGCTCCTGCCTCTGAGCCAGGGAGGAAGCTCCAGCTGAAAGCTTCTTAACTTAAAAAAAAAACAAAAAAAAAACCCAACAACAACAAAACAAACCCTGGGCAAATTATTGTTTTGTTGTTTGTTTTGGGTACAGGGTAAGACTATACCAGTTGTGTACAATGGTTGAGAAGAGTGTTTAGCCCCAGATAGGTTAATCTTTTGATGACAAAGGTTCAAATTTGCAATTAAATTGTTGCAGCTTAGGAAATCATAGCTTTGTGTTTGTGTGTAAGAGCAATTGGTCTACAGTGGCTGCAAGCCTAAACCCTCTCTCCGTGAGCCAAAAGAAGTCAAACTACTTCAGGGTTTTGCTGTGGAAGTGCACAAAAGGGGGATCACTGTGGCTCCCACATGGCCAGAACAGGAGTCTCAAGAGCTGCTGTGGCTGAGCTGGATGCCAAGGTTTAGAGTGAATAGTGTTACAGGGTTCCCACTGCCAAAAGTGGGGGTTTTTCCCCTAATTTCCCATTGTTTCACTTGCAACCAGAAAATCCCCAAATCAGTGCTGTTTGTGAGCATTCACAGAATTACATATCTGTGCTGGTTCACAGCTCTTTGGGTAACAAAAATCTAGACAAGAGGGTGCATCTTTGGTATTTTAACTCTCTGGGTCACATTCCAAAGGCACAATCAAATCCTGAAGCCCCAGAGTGAGGGTCTTGTTGCGTGCACTGATCTGTGCATGTTCTGCTGTGGTTCCTCTGCTGCCCTGACCAGCCCTCGGCGTGGGATGTGGAGCAGAGAGACTCAGAATTCCTATTAGAGGCAACGGGAACCTTTCCAGTGGTCACAGACCAAGCCTACGGGGAAGGAATCTGCCCTCTGCACAGGAGCAGCCCTATTGCTCAAGCTCAGAGCGGATACAGCGAGTGCGAGGTGGCCTTGAGAGGAAGTTTCTTTGGTGAGATGTCCTAGTATGGGGTGTTTGCATAGCTGGGCATTGTAAAGAGGATTTCTCAGGAGCAGCTTTTAATCTTTGCCGAAGTGGGGTTGTGCAAACACCGTTCTGACATCAATCACGCTGACGACACATGTACACAGAGTAGCAGTCACTCCTTAAATATGGGAATAACAAATACGTGTTGACAGAAAAATATATTTAAGCAGTTTCCAGTGCGAGCTGTAATAACTAAACCAGCCATTGTATTCCACAGAGCTGCGTGCTTTAAATGCCTAACAGTAGAGAACAACCCAAAGTGAATCACAGTCATAGAAAAGGAAGTGTTTACTCTCTCAAAACATTCTGTACAGTAATCATTCCTTCTTTATAAATTTGATTTTGGCAAATTTGAATCCAAATGAGATGAAGTTTAAAACACAGGCTTTCAAGGTAAGGTACACCTCGGTGTGTAATCTTTTGCAGGTGGCTGTTATTCATTTATTGTTTGTATTTCCATATTGCTTAGCAACCCCAGTCCTGGACCAGGACCTTGCAGCCGCGAGTGCTCTTCTAACACCCATGGAATGGATGGCTGCTGCCTGGGAGGACACTCTGTTTTGTAGTGAAGCCAAAAGTAAACTAATGTTTTCTCATTCTGTCCCCTCCAAGTGAGAAATGATGAGGGCCAGCTGATATTTAGCAATGGGATTATACTTCTTGAATTACTGAGTCAACACAAATATTTGGGGGCCCTGTCAAGCATGCAGGCTCAAGTGGGTGTAGTTTTCCCAGGTTTTGTGTCCTGATGACCAAAGCAGGGGGCACAGGCTCCGAGTGTGGGGTAGGATTGCTGGGTTGCTGCTCCCTGGATAACCATTCACTGACAGAATTGCTCAGGTGAGCAAATAAGTACTCATGCTTTGTGCATCCCTGTAATTAAAGAGGAGCAGCCTACCCCGCATTGCTAAGCACTTACTAATGCCTCCTCTGCCTGTGGCAAGCACCTGGATCCCTCAGACAGCCAGTGCATACCACGCTCTGTGCTTTCTCTCAGGAAGTTATGTAAATCAACATTTGTGGAGCTGTACCCGAGTCCTTGTCTAACCTCCTAAGCAGAGATGTCCTGATGTTTCAAGGGGTTGTAGAAAGCAATAATACCTCTGTTTGAGAGCTGGGAAGTTGGAAAAAGTAGACTAACATTTAGTCTCAAAGTCCTTTCATCAGCAAATTCCACACAGCTCCGGCACAGCTGTGCCTGAGCACTTTGGAGTAGGGATTTGCTGCTGTGGAGCAAAGAGGAGCCACTGATCATTGCAGCTGGTGTTTGATAGTCATGGCCAAGCTCTTAAATGGTGAAGTTCATACCTGTGCTTCAAACCCTCCTCTCTCCCTGCAGCAGCCCTGCCTGCCTTGGACAGTGGACAGGATGCAGTGCAGTCCCCCTTTAAAAAGGAAACCAGATTGTCTGACACTGGAAGGGGGTTTGAGTGCTAAACTGGTAAAAACTAAAACTTGAACGGTGTTTAAATGCCCTGGGGGGAGTCCTTTGGAGCTGTCTCCAGTGCTGTACCAGGATTTGTTTGGCTCAGAAGTGGTGAGAATAATTTTCTGCTCTGTGACAGTGCCCAGATGCCACTCAGGGCCAGGCCAGGGCCAAGGCTCTGCACAGCTGTCTCAGGACATTGGTGGTTTGCATTTAGTGGTGTTTTTTAATAGCAGATCCTTGTGCCTGGAGGTCACACAGGGGAGCCATGTGAAAGACCTTTGCATCAAGAGGTTAAAAAACAGCTTATGCTAATTCTGGACTCCAGCCAAAGTGACCCAGCTGTTTAGCTGAGACTGGGAGCTGACAGACCAAAAAAAGGGCACACGCAATTAAAATGTCACTCTCTGGAGAGACAGAGAGAGAGAGAAAGGAGTAGCCATCAATGAAACCAAAGTGTGAACACTGTGGGCATGTGCTCAGCTTCCCCCCAGGTGCCCTGGGAGATGAGACAAACCTTCCTGTGATGCACTGATGGCTGCTGGGGTGCTCGTGGTAGCGAAGGACACCCTAAGCTTTAGTTGCTGGAGTTGTGTGACTGCAGTGTCACTAATTGAAATTTACATTTGTGACTAAGGATGACAAACACCTGATGCAGATTTGACCTTTGTTGCAGGGAAGCAGTGGCAAGTAAAAGATTTTTTTAAATGTTCAGTTTATGTTGGTTCCTAAAGCCATGAGCTTCTATATTTAATTTCTCCTGATATGGTACTGATTGACTCATCTGTGACTGACATTTTGTACACAGCACTTCTTAATGTCTAAATAGTGTCCTGCTCACAGGCCAATTACTGCTCTGTAAAAGCCAAATATTTGGGCTCTGAATGCAATGGCTCATGCTTCTAGTTTGAGTCTTCTCCAGCTTTATTCTCCCTCCCTCCTTTCTGCCCACAAAACTCACATTGCTGCATGGGAGCACGTTTTGTTGTGTACTTCCCCTCTCAGTGCTTTAACAACTTGAGCAAACTTGCTCAGCAAACTCTCTACCCAAATACAAAGAGATTCATCTTCAAACTTTCCCAGCAGAAAGCTGGAAACTGGTGAAATGTGCATTCAGATCAGCTTCCTCTGTCAATAGGTGGTTCTGCTGAGAGCTTTCCAATGCGCAGCTCCTTCAGCAGTTTTTTTCACAGCAGTTGTGACACAAATGCTGTCCTAAAATGTGACATCTTCTCAGCCTTGACATCATTGCCAGTGGTTGAAAATCCAAACCACCTATTTTTCTGAGTTTGTCTGACTTTTTTCTACCTAATATGACACTGATAGTGTTATGTTTGGCCAGAATGCAAATGAAATGGTGTCACGTGCAAGCCAGTCCAAAAGGTCAAAGGAAGGAAAGTTTAATATCAGTTTAGGGAAAAGAAAAATAACAAACATAATTTCATTTTCTATCTTTATGGGCCTCCAAAACATCCATGATAGTGATGTAAACCAGCAGACATTGATCTTTTCTCTAATAAAGAGAAGCATTGGTTGTCAAAAGTAATTTACCTTTTAAAGGATCCTGAAGTGTGAATACATAAGTCCTTTACACAGGAATAGAGATGAACAAAAGGTAGGGAATATTTTTCATAGACGCCTGATGAAGTTTGATTCTTTGTGGCCTTGTCATATTTTTTTAATGAGAAAAGAAGGGTAATTTCAAGCTCCAAATCCAGCTTAGCTGTGAAATGAGGCAAAAAAAAAAAAAAAAAAGAAAAAAGAAAAAAAAAGTTGTATCTATCTTTCTGAATGAAGGAGAAAAATAATCTTCCTGTAAAATAATCTAAAAGTGATGCTTATTCTGTTCTTGTGTGCTCACAGCTCACAACACCCTTTCAGAAAAGAACTCACTTTCCTTTCACCAGGGACCTGGAAATGGAGAAGTTGTGTGGCAAAGGTTTCTTAAACTCATTACCTTGGTTGCTTCCAGAGCTATGAATCTTGTTTCTCCTTCCTCCCAATGTAGTTTTCTATCCATTGGAAAAAAATCTGATTTATTATATACACGGCCTGTCTTGGTACATACCTCTATCAGAATGTTTCATTCCTATTCCAATTCTGTTCTCCTACTTTGCTTTAAATTGCAAGTAATATGTATGTGCTACGTGAAGACCACTGCCTTTAGAAAACTAGAGACTTAAACAACATGTAAGTTTAAACTTGGGCTGGAGAGACAATAATACATCACTCTTCTATGCTACCTGAAATGCTAAGTTAAAGCAAATTTCTGTTTGTTGCCAGTTTGTCTGTTTTCTTTTTTGTTATTAGAAATTAAAGCACTAGCCTGAGATTTAAAGTATTTTTCCCCAACAAACTTCCATTCTGCCCAAGCTTTCCCCTGTTGTCAGACTAATTAAATCCCCTGGAACTTTCACTTATGGCCATTTGTGGAGATTTCTGTTTTTCTGCATGTCTGGAATCACCAGGAACAGACATTTCTGCCTTTGTAAGTACAGGAGCAAATGCCAGGAGTGAGAAGCCGATCAGTCTAATGCCATCTGACAATGGGTGTGTGGGATTTACAGCACTGAAATCGGTGAACTGTTCAAAGTTGCTGCACCAGTTTAGAGCTTACAGAGCCAAAAGAGACTGGTGGAAGCTGGGACATGCCCCGCAAAGAGGGGAGGAGCTGCCGGGCTTTGCCCCTGTGGGGTGGGAGGCCGGATCCGGAGCAGGGAGGGCATGGAGGAGCAGGTGGAGAGCTGAGGCTCTGGCTGCTCTGTGGCTGCCAGCTTTGCCCTGCTGCCGGCCACATCTGTCAGGGTGGTGGTTTTCACTCTGGTGCTGTGAGCTGGTGAAGATTTGCCCGATGTGGGGCGTGGGGGCTCCCCCGTTATCAGCTGGGGGAGTGTGGGGCTGTGCTGGCTCTGGTGTCCCTTTCCCCAGACATCAGCTGAGATAACACCCCTGTCCTGTCCGCACCTGCAGGAATGGCTGTGCCCTCATGTGCTGCTTGGAAAATGCAGTAACATGGTTTGCTCATGTAGGGAAAAACTTTTTTGCCTTTCATTTTCTGTGTGGCCTTTTGATATTAATAGCTGACAGATTTCCACTTCTTAGCATTTTTTATCTGCTTTGTATGTGCCATTTGTTATCTCTTTTGTATATGACAACAGCGTGAGGCTTTTGTTGTACAAATTTTTAATAAAAAAAGCCAAAATATTTGAAAGCTAAAGCGGATATTACTTTTCCCATGGAGTACACAACTTTCTTTTGATATCCCAGACCTTTGATAAAATGTGTTGTAAGCCAGGCACCATATTCAGAAAGCATTTAAATGTTTGGTGGTGGGTCTGTTTTCTTTGCAACAGATGAGCATTTTACTCTCAGAGGCGCAGTGAGAAACAGTTATAATTACAGATAGTGCTGACACGCGACATTCAGCCTTTGATTCAGTCCTGAGTTCTTTCAGAACCCCAGTGCTTGGGCCTGGTGTGAGGAGGGTTGAGGGGCAGAGGAGGCAGGGGAAGTGTGAAGGTGTGGCTGTGGGAGGGAGCACAGTGACAGGAGGGGAACCCCATCCTTTATCCCGGATCCTGGTGTGCTGGGGGCTGAGCAAACACCTCCTGACAGAGCTGCAGAGGTTTTGCATCTGCTTGTGAGGTAAGGCCCAAGAGGCAGAGGAAGGAAGGGACAGGGTTAGCTGGGATCAAAGCTCTGAGCAGAGGTTCCAGCAGTGCCAGCCGAAGCCCTGGCACCGTTCTGGGAGGTCTCCCGGTGGTTTGGAGGGGCTTTGGAAGCAGAGGCACGACCCCGGCCTTTGAGGCTGTGGGGAAGGGCAGGCCGAGCCGGCGGCTGCTGGGTGCTGAACTCCGGCGAACTCCCCGTTCTCACCCTGATGTTTGTCTCAGAGGCCCTGGGCTAGAATATTGCTGTGGCATTTCACCTCCTGGCCCGCAGCCCATCGCGATGCCGGTGCCTACCCTTGCACAACTGAGCTTTGTTGTGAATGAGTGGAGAAAGTGCCATTACAGATCTGCTGCTGCCGGGGGCACTCCCCAAAACAGCTCGCAACAACACCCTGTGTCTATAAAAAACCAGCCACCGCATGAATTCGCAGGGCCCTCGGTGCGCTGATGTTACAGCAAGGTTTGGTGCTGCACATGACCCACTTACAGCCTGGGAATGTTTTCAGTTTTGCTTTTTTTTTTTTTTTTCACATAGAGAGCCACACTTTCCCTTGTGCTGTCCATTTTTAAAAAGGAGAGAAAATATAAAGACACAAAAAGAAGGCTTCCCTACAGATGTGGCTTACATCCTTGCATAAATCCCTCTGTCATTATGATTTTCACGTTGGCCTGCTCTTGTGTGTCTTTGTTATTTTGCCTTTCTGTGGGATATACCCAGTTCTCACACTCCCTGTCTGTAGCAGCTGAGGTGAATGTAATGCACACCCATCTTCGTGCACATCTGTCTCTGTTTCCTTATTGATGATCTTCATGAAAGTGCCTTCATTTTACGGACAGAAAATAATGAACAGGAAGGAAATAATGAACTTGAAAGGAGAGTGTTGAAACTGCTCATAGTGGAAGTTTTTCCAGCGGCGTAGCTCAGCTTGAGCCGTGGTGACAGGATGGACCTACCAGTGGTGGGAGAGCTAGAAAGTGCTCTTCCCTTGTAAACAAACTGCTGAAACTCCTGGCTGCAATGTGTTTATGCCCTCTGTGAGAGACAGGCATCTGTTCACGTAACCCTTGGCACTGATCAGAAGATCTGGATCTGCTTTATCAGCTGTGCTGTGGGAGGATGAGCAGAGCGGAGCTTGGTGCGCTCCGAGGCGCTCACTGAGCTGATCCAGGGCCTCACCTGAGTGTGCTGGGCTGATCCAGAGCCTCACCTGGGTGTGCTGGGCTGATCCAGAGCCTCACCTGGGTGTGCTGGGCTGATCCAGAGCCTCACCTGGGTGTGCTGGGCTGATCCAGAGCCTCACCTGGGTGTGCTGGGCTGATCCAGAGCCTCACCTGGGTGTGCTGCTGGAGCCCCGTGCTCAGGGCAGTGTGGGGTGCCCTTCCCGGACCCCATCCCCACGAGGTGTGGCAGCAGGGTGTGGACAGCAGCCCAGTGGGAGCCGCTGGGTCCAGTGTGAGAGCTGCATTTAGCCCCCGCTTGGTGCCAGTCTCTCTTATCTTGCAGCACTGCTCCTGAGCAAAAGGATGCACTGCTGAAACACACACACACACCCTCCCCACCATGCACCTTTTTTCTACAGGATGCCCATTTTTAGCATCTTTTAAGCTTCAAGTATTGTGGCGTTATCAAGATACAGCACACACACCACGTGCTGAATGACTTAGAGCATGGGCTGTAATCTAAGTGCTGCACCTCAAGTTATGAATTTGCTAATTAGCACCTCTCCCTGGCACAGGCTTCTGGTTAGTGAGGAAATCCCATAACCTTTCTGCCTGGAATTGCTCTTTAAACAGGTATTCTAATCTTTATGGACCCTGATGGTTGTGCTGTGCTGATTTGCTGGTTAATATTTTCAAAGCACTTTGAAGCTGAAAAATGCTGAGTATTATTGGCCTTTTATCTGAAAAAGACATTTTAAAACATGGAGCTAGGGAAAGATCTGCATAAATTAACACGTGTTGCTTATGCTCTATCTTTCCTTTTCATCTGAATGTATTAAGTAGCAAGAGAACTGTGAGAATTTGTATCTTTCCTTTTCATCTGAATTTATTAAACAGCAAAAGGACTCTGTGAATTAGTAATCTAATTTGAACATCAAACTAAAAGCAAAATTCTTCCTAATCCATATTGCAGATCTCTCACCAGCAATAGAGTTTTCTTCCATATTTCAGGTTAAGAATGAAGTTTCAGGCTCAGGTCTTGATACTTTCTGGATTGGCGAGACCGCAATAAAGAATTATTTTTCCAGTTCAGCCTGGAGAGTCAGTAACAACACTTTGCAGTGAAAAAAATGACAAGCATCAGTCAAACCCAAGTTGCTCACCCAAATCAGTAATGTTGAACCAGGTAATTTTCACTGACTTTGGGAGGGAGCTCTGCTTTAGAAAGTCCTGTGATTTTCTTGCCATTTAACAGAGTAACATTAGTTCAGTCAGTCAATGTTTTTCTTCAGTAAATGATAATAACTTTTTGTACTTTGTGAAATTTAATTCACTCTTGCAAAATCTTTTCAATTGTGAAGAGCAAGATAGTATTACCTTGTGATTTGTTAATTTTTTTGCTTCCAAAATGGGAATTTTTTGAGAAATATATATTACTAATTTTAAAAGATGGTATATAGCACAAAAGCTAATGAAGTATTCTGTCTTGGCTTCATGATTTGAGGCAAGTTGCAGGTGAAAAGTCTTTTTTCCCTCTCCAATTTCCAATCCCTGGGTGAAGGGAGCTACAGATATTTCGTGAAAATCTTTGAGGAATTTTAAACCTTCTCAATGATAGACTACACCAAGATGTAGGGAATGGAGACAGGCTCCTGATGAGCCAGAAAAGGAAAGGCAAAACCCCAGCTACTTAGGGAGAAATTCCAGAAGTCAGGGTCTCTCCAGATTGGTGCTGATTTCATCTGCAGATAGATAATTTGATTTTATGCAGCCACCAGATGAAGTGAGAAAAAAACGAAGTGTTGTAGTTTGCTGCTTCTGTTTTGAAGTGTTGCAGATCCTCAAAAAAAAAAAAAAAAAAAGGAAAAGGTAAAAAGACCCCAACCCACCAACACAAAATGAGAATTTAAACTTTGAAATGGCAGAACATTCATTTACCAACAACTTTTTACCCAGACATCATTGCCACTGTTCTCCCCAGGACCAGAACAGTGGCTGCAGACATGGTCCCCATAATGGTCCCTTAGGATGAGGGGCTGCAAGAGGCAGCCAGAACATCATTCCAGAGTCCTCACCCTCAGTTTCCTGCATCTGAGACCTTGAGGTGGCAATACAACCCCTAATCCCCTCCTGCAGTGGGATATTTCTCTGGCAGTGACACTCAGAAGGGGTTTATGTGTACGTTTGCTGTGCTGTGAAGTTACTTTTTAAAAATTTTTTAATAATTTCCTCCTTGTGCTGCGGTGAATTGTTCTGGGTGGAGGTACCTCCGTAGTGTGGGATAAAAATTAAACCTCATCTTTTTAACAGAAATTAAAGTCCTTGGCAGTCACTGGAGTAGCTCTGAAACTCATCTGCCAGTCAGCTTGGTGTTTAAGTAATTAAAGAGGTCAGGCACAAAAATATCGTGTACCTGGAGCTTTGCCAGCCTCTTTCTCCCATCTCTTATCATGCCTGTCCATTTGGGATTCTTCCACAAGCTTTGTTATATTCATCGTGTAGATTAGTGGTCTGCAACTATTAACAACAAACTTTGATGCTACAGAGTGGGAATTGCTTGAATAAACAATTTCACAAGTAAATGGAGTCACAGCTCTGAACCAAGAGAGCTCCAAACTTGTTTTAATTTACAGAGGTCAAAAAGTAAATGGGATTGTTGCCTGGGGAGGTACTTGAGGAGAACATGCAGTGTTCCCTCAGAACAAAAGGATGAAGGGCAAAAAATTTGATTGACTTCTGGAGTTTGGTTTTAATTGGCTTTATTTCTACCATCGCCAGCACAGCAAGCAACCCATGTGAGCAGAGGGATTCTGGTAGGCAAAGGTGAATTTTTTTGTGTTTTGTCACATTTTCAGAGCGGTTCAGTACAAATTCTCCACAAGGGATAAGCAGGAGAGTTTGGTCCAGAAAACAGGAGACAGGCAGTGGGGTAGGAAAGGAGCAAGTCTGGGGCATTGTTTTCTGCTTGGGTTTCCTCAACGTCTTTTTTCCAGATGCCCCGCAGCTGCTTCTGAGAAAGCAATTTTATTTTGTTTATTTGCTTGTAGTCTCGATTATTTATGCAGAGGAGTGGAGTGCCATTTCCATTCTGCATTTTTAATTGCAGAAGACTGTCACTTCCAGTGCACAGGCAGTAGGGTTTACTGAGCATTTCCTGAGAGATTTAGCAGGATATTGGGAGATCAGTTAAGTGTCTGTAAAACATCTGACTGTTCACTCTGGATTTACTCATAGCCATTCTCAGTTGCCAGTGGTGACTGCCAGGGCATTTCTGCCTGTTTGCCAGCCCCTTCCCTCCTGCCCAGGTGCCCTGGGTGGTGGGATGGGGTGGGCAGGCACTGCTGCTCCTCTGCCAGCCCGTGTCAGTGCAGGCATGAGTTGAGGGATTAGGGAATGATGTGGAGAAGGCCCAGTTTTATGGAAGTGTCACAGAGAAGTTGGGATGGCTGGAGGGGCACGGGGAGATACATGGAGCACAGACCAAGCTTCCTTAGAGCTCAGCTGCTGGTGGAATCATTTAATCCCGGGATTATTTTTCTTCAGAGCTGTTGGGAATAATGGGGAAATCTATCACAGACTTTCCTCCTAACCCAGCCAGCTTCCCACCAATTCATCCAACCTCAACACGCATCAGTGATCAGAAACTTTTCTCCAGTAGAATTCCTGACAGAATTGCAGAAAGCTGCTCTTCCTCCATGCTTTGCCTTCACTGATGAAGAGAATTTGGCTCTGCATCCGGATCTGCATCCTCCCCTCTTTATCCTCACCTAGCTCTGCCTTCAGCAGCTGAGCAGGAGCCTGACCCAGGGTGTTAATAAGTGTCACCCCCAGCAGTCAGCAGGTCCTGGGGCAGGTGCAGGTGTCAGACAGGGACCCCCAGCTCCCCCTGCCCAAGGAGAGGCCGTGCCTGTCCCCACGGTGCAGCCTGGCCCCTCCTGCTGCTGTGCTTCCTGAGGACCTGGCCCCGGGCACAGGACAGGCTCCCCGGACAGCAGCCCTGCCCTGGTGGCACCTCGGTGCCTCCTGAATGAGCTGTGAAATATCGTGTCTGAGCTTCCCATGGATAATTAAAGGCGACACAGATGGCGGTGCCTGCCATGTTTGCCGTAAGTCACAGCACGTCACAGAAAATGAAGTGATAGTTTTAGGTGGTGGCACATGTAGCTTCAGGTGTTTGTTTAATATTCAGCGTTCATGCTCGGTGAGAGCTGGGATGTGAGCTTTCAAATGTTACTCCATGGCTCTGCATCACTGCACATTTTTTTCTTGTTTTTCCTTTTCAGGGCCTGACAGATGGTGATGTTTAGATTAAAAGTAATTTCTTTATTAAGCCAACACCCGAGTTGTCAGTGATTTTTAACAGGAGCTTCGTTTGTTGAAACAAGACTGCTGTGCAGCAAAAGTGTCTGAAAAGAATGGAGGGCTTTAGAAAGACACCTAAGAGAAATTTGGTGTCTGAGGAGCAAATAGTGATAGTCACACCTGGGGCTGGCAGATCCAGCTTCTGTGTCTTTGGTGTTGTCAGTGAGACCTCAGGGGCACCATCAATTCAGCCTTCCCTTCCAAAGTGCTCTGATTTTTGCATTCCTAAATGAAGAAAAAGATGCAGAAATTAGCAATGGGAATTCTGGACAGACTAAAACCAGGCTGTTTTTCCTATGCTGTTTTCCAGGCAGGTGTTCCACTGTACTGACCATGGCTGTATTGTATGAGGTAGGTGCTGGAGGCAGCCTATGCGAGGAGGAAAGGCCAGACCACTCAAGTATCCAACTTCCATCCAAGAGTTGGACCAGCTTCTGACTTGTGGGCCTCCTGAGGAGGGGCTGGAGCTTAAATCACATCCCTCAGCAAACAGGGGCTCCTGGTGGGGCTGTGGTGGGCAGGAGATGGAGAATCAGAGAGAGGAACAGAGGTTTGCTATGGGTTAGAGTGCAATCTGAAGCCTGTGGGGCAAATGCCTGCCTGTATGGAGCCAGGGATATGGTCCTGTGGGTACTTCTGCCACTGGCTGGTTCCCTGCATTCCCATGTTCATATCTAATAGTTCTCAGGTAGTTCCTGGAGGATATCAAAATTCCCTGCAGGTCCAGTGTGGTTCCCTGTCCCAGGCAGTCTCCTGCCACAGCCTGGTCTGAAGGCACAGGCTGTGGCTCTGGGCTGCCTTTGGGTTTCTGTACAAGGGAGATGGGTACTGGGAATATTTGTAACATCAGACCCATTTTATGGGCTCAAAACACAGTAACAAGTTAGTTAGCTTGAAGTTTTCCACTCAGCACTGTGCTGTAACATGGTCTTCTTGTGAATAAAAATGTCTGTCAAAGAAAACCAAATTTCAATTCTGCCATTGAAAGCCATATTTTTTTTTTCCTTCTAAGTTCCTATGGGGAGGTAGGTAAACCTTCAAAAAATGAAAATGCACTCTCACTAAAATTATTCTGCTTTTGGGGTCACATTTTAATCAAAATCATACCTGCCTTCAGGAAAAAAAAAAAAAAAAGAAGTAAAACTGATTGAATTTAATAACTAAAGGAACATAAACTGTCTGCTTTGAAATGTATAATCTCACATGACATTTATTTCATAATGTGATCAAATCATATATGTTGTTATGGGGACAGTCTTTATTAAAAATGCCATTTATTTTAACAAGTGCAATAAAAAGAAACCCATATTTTTTATTGTGGTAAAGGAAAAAATTGCTATTAGTCTGCTTTCAGCTAAATGAAAACATCTTTCAAGATTTGTTCAAAAATATTTAAATAAAGTGCTATGGAATTTATTCATTTGCTGCCTTCCAGCATGAATTAAATTATCTTAAATACAATAAATGATATAGAAGAATTTGTTTGGTTAGGGATATCCTTTGCTGATGAAGAATGAGATCATTTAAACATAACATTTTAATATAGGGCTGTAATTATGTCATTGAAAGCTCAGTTTGATCTTAGTGAAGCACAGAGTGAGCTCTGCAGCTGCAGCCAGAGCTTCTGAAAGGCACCGAGGGGGAGCTGCTGGGACAGGGCCCTGTTAAAAAGGGAGGCACTGGGAGACCTCGGGGCACATCTGCCTTCAGTGAGGGGAAATTCATGGCCTGACCCCGTGAGGGGAGTGAGGGCAGGGATGGATTCCTCACCCTGTGGGATGGTGATGGGGAGGAGGATGAGCACAGCTCTTGTTCTTCACAGGATTCCATGGAGCAGGTGCCCCACTGCCAGCAGCCTGTGGTGCAGTGACAGCCAGATGTGCCCAAAATGTGGGGATGCTGCTTTGCTTGTTCTTCCCTCCACATTTCCCTGGAGCAGAGCCTTTCCACCATGGCTCCAGCCTGGTGGCTCTGTGCCACAGCCTCCCTGCAGTCTGAATGCCCTGATTTCCCAGTCCCATGCTCCAGAACCCACATCACAGTGCCTGGAACACCTGATCTGGAAGGTGGGGAAGGATGGGACCTGGTTAGCCCTTGGCTGGGGGAGATCCTGGGAGCACTGAGGCTGAAATGCCTCCCTCTGTCCTGCCCAGCTGGCAGCCCTCGGTCTCTGCCCTACAGACTGGCTCTACTCTCCTCCCACAGCAGCCTGAATAACACCAGAACCAGGAGAAATGTACACTATTGCTTTATTGCAGCTGCCAGGTTTGCAGATAAAAGTTAGGTGAGATGGTCTTCCATTAACTAGAATTCCAGAAGCCAGACTAAAAGATAATAAATATAACTTGGATCACTTTGGGAACAATGCCCCCCCGATGAAAACATTGAAGATACTCCTGTTCCCAGTCTTTCTGGACTTTATTTGGAAGTCGGGCAGGACCATCACAGAATCAGACTTCATTCTCCACTTCACAAGTAAGGTTTGGGGCCTTAACGAGTCAATAATTAGCCTAATGCCATGAGAAGCTAAAATGTGTGTAGCAACTAAATGGGAAGAAGAGCCTTTGTTACAAGCTGGACAATGCAGTCTAATTGTTCCTGCTGCTTTTCAAACTCAGTGGGAAAGAAAGGCCACCTCTCTTAGTCTTTATTTCTGGCAGCTTTTTGGTGCTTTTCCCTTAAGAAGCAATGACAAGTCCTGGAAAAAGACAGTCAGTTTCCTTTCAAACAGAATTCCATTTATGGTATATGGAAAGTGGAAGATAATTTGTGGATAGGCTTTATCTGTGATGTTTTCTTGCAGAAGTATTTGACATTTCTAGCCCTGTATATCTTGTAGCTATATGGATTATAGCCATAGAGCTGTTAAAAAAGGAACTCTCTACCCTTCCTGCTCATCCCTTCTAGGTCATGTTATTTGACCATTATTGACCTAAAGCACCCATAGACAGCAAGCTGTCTCCCTCCCCCCGAGGCTTGCCTGGAAGTGCATGCTCATGTTTTGTTTGTTTGTGTGGTTTTTTTAGTTGTTTGGGATTTTTTTAGTTGTTTTGTGGCTGCTTTATCCACTGTGGGGTTTATGCTGTCCCAAAAGCAACAGAGCTCATCTTGGCTTTCCACTGACTTCCTAGGACTTCTCTAGCAATGTCCTGTGAGGTTTGCTCTGACAGTCCCTGCAGACTCCTGGAGTACAGAGGGGCATGGGCTGACTTGATTCTTGGCAAAGAAATTAATTGTGGATGGCATTAGAGAATTCAGGATGAAATGCTACAACCAAGCTTCTTTCTGAAGTACCTCAGAAAATGCTGAACTGTAGTTTGGGTCTGAAAGTCAATGAATACTTAATGCAGTTCCATGAGAGCAAGTGATGTTTAGGTCAACAGTGTTCAACCAAACAAAAATGTGATTCTCTCATCTGAAAATCCAGAGGTTTAAGGATCAGTCTTAGCTAAGTACAGCTCCCAGTGTTGTTTACTCCATACCTAACTATCATAGATCTGTTATAGATGGAGAACTAGGTCTAGATATGATAAACATATTAGTTGAGCTTTTCCTATTTCTTATAAGGAAATAAGATTATTAGTCATCAAAGGGGCTGTATTTGCCATATTTTATCCATATAAGTCTGTTTCAAGAAATAAAAAAGCATGGTAGAAAAACTCTCTGAAAGTATAAAAGTACCAGTGATGCAGAGTGATGCCCTGGAGTGGAAGTGTTTTAAAGTGAATCATGGTTGTGGAACTGGTTTACCTAAACTAATTTGAAATCAGCAGAGTGACAGGCCCAGCACATTAAGAGATGAAGGATTGCTCTGTGACGCCGTTCAAGGCACTGGGTTGGACTCTGTGCAATCATTTCCTTCTAAATTGGTTGTAGTCCCCTTTCAAATTGTCAGAGTAGTTTTCTTCTGCTTCGTTGCACTTGAGAAGCAGGTGGACAGCAAGCTGCTCAGGCTTGTTTGATCCACACACTGCTGTTCAATGGAGAGAGCAAATCAAACTGGAAGGGATTTCTGGTGTGGCTGTTCCGTGGCTGGATTAACAACGGGGAGCTGCTGCAACCTGGGCAGGAGAACATCTCTGATTCTGCCTTTCCTGGGGCATATTAAAGAAGACAGTGATAAATTTAGCTCCTCAGTGCAAAGAATGGCAAGTGTCAGTGTGACACTTGAATACAAAATGCATAAAGTCAGTCATCACTGCATGAAACATCGATTTATTGGTTTTGGAGCACAGAGTGGTCTAGTTCTTGAAGTACAGGAGATTTCATTTGATCTAGCTCCCAAATCACTTTGGGAGTTTCCACAGGCCTGCTTTCCCATCAGCCATCCCTCAGGTTCCCCTGTCTGAGAAAGGGGGGAAAGAACAACTTGGCAAGTCTGTGGGGCACAATTCACAGAAGTCTGCAAAATATTTTTGATTTCTTGCACCCAGAATGAGGGGCACACATCACTTTTGTCAAGGTGTTCCTGTGCTCTCTTGCTGCACTGAGCAATAACACAAAAGATGCCAACGCGCTCTCCATGTTTGTTTCCTACATAGGTTCCTTTGCAAGGACGAGCCCTGGCTTATTTGAAAATTCACCAGAGGTTTAGGCCATAGGTTGTGAAACAAAATGAGAATGGAAAGAGAACATTTCTTGTCAAATGGGTTTGTGTTCTCTCATAATGAGAAATCAGCATCCTGCAAAATGAATTTGCAGAGAAATTCCTTGGAGCTGTTCCCTACCTTGATCCTAGTGAAAGCTTAGGCTGCTTTAAGGAAAGGGCACCCAGGCAGTCATTTGAATAGCACCTCTGCAAAGCTTCTTTCACCATTGAGCCTTACAGGATGCCTCAAAGCTATGACATGAGCTGTACAAAGCACCCAGGCACAGCAAGTGTGGTCACACAGAGTGAGTGGTGATATCTTTGAGGCTTCTCACCTGTCACTTGTGTCAGTGACAGCCTCGATGGAGAGTAAACTCTCCCTGCCTTTGGAGGAACCTTACACAAGCCATGGCTCCTGATGCAGCCAGGTTCTAGAAAAGATGTGCACATCACTGATGGCCTTATTTTTCTCCTCTTTCTCTGTAGCAACTTGGCACAAAATATTTCTTGATCATCTCTGTTCTTCATGAGACCAGCAGACTGGGTTAACAGTGCATACACATAATATTTGGAATTTTTTTTTTTTTTTTTTTTTTTTCTTTTTTTTTTTTTTTTGCATACTGTGGTATTTGTGCTGGTTTTTTCTCCCACTCGTGGTGTGCCTGAGCAAGGAGGAGCAGGGAGGTCAGCTCCATCAGCAGGAGCTGACACAATGACAGAGGAGCAAGAAATGACCCTGCAGTGTGGGGACAGGAAGGAGAGGCCAGGAGACTGGCACAGCACCTGCTCTGCTGCCTGGTGCTGCTGGGAAGGACCAGCTATTTGGAGATGGAGGGAAGCATTTGTGTGTGTCAGGGGGGATGTTGTGCTTTCAGGGAAGGCTGGGAATTGCTCCTTGCTGGCTGTCTCACTGCCCAGCACTGATGGCTCAGAAAATGCCCTGAAACTGGAGAATGGAAAGAACTGTGAAGGGAGGATGGGCAGGACACAGCTCAAGGTCTCCTTGGCAGGGAGGGAGTCTCCAGCTCTTCCACCACGTTTCCTCATGGGCCACATGCTGGGGATGCAGCTCTGGAGGGGAACCAGCAGCAGATCCATCCCTGGGCAAGGAGGAGACTGCAGGGAGCACATCCCAGACAAGGGAAAGGAGTGTGGTGAAAGGAAGGAGGAGGAGGAGTGTCCCCACAGACAGGGCTTATTTTTGAACCTCACTGACACAGATGTGGAGCACAGCCCTGCCATGCTGCTGCTCCTTGGCTCTGGTCTCTGTAAATTCCCCTTCCCTGCACTTGGACCTCCAGGCAGCAGAGTGGGAGCTGTGAACCCCGAGCCCAGGAGAGGCAGGGCTGGGCTGAGCCACAGCCTCAGGACACGTCCTTTGTCCCTGTGTGCCACGGGACACCATCACCCCTTCCCCAGGTGCAGCAGCATGGACAGCCCAGCTGGAAACAGGCACAGGAGCTTGAAAAAGGATGCTCCAACCCAGTTAATCTGGGCCATGGCAGTGCCAGGTTAGGAAGCCTTCCATTGCTCTGCAGCACCAGGATTTTCTTACTCTGTTTCCTGCTAGTGGCCTTCCCCGGTGAGGTTTCATTTCTCTCACACTTTATACAAATATAAAATGTGGGAAAGAAACAAAATGACACATAATTCTTGACACAGAGTAAAATAGGGCTGGATTTTCCTTTTAAATCCCTCTACCCACAGATCCTGTGAATTGCAATGGCACAAAATTGTTAAATTGCTTTACATTTGGGAAAACTCAGTTCATAAAAAATTGCTAACAATTTATTTTTGTACTACATGGTTGACATCCTTTTCTCTCTCTCTTTTTCTCTTTTCCTCTCACTCTCTCTGCTGGTTGTATGCTGGTTTTTTTCTCTGCATGTCTGCTGAGATTCCAAGAAAAACCCAAGTGTGTCATACAACATTGCTTTCTGATTTGCAAGTTAAATAGTTTACATAGGCAAAAATGTGGAGCAATTGGAATATTCCCTGCCCAAACACTTAGGGACTCAAACTGCACATTTTAGCCTGGCAGGCCTCCACTGATATTTTTAGCTAGAAAAAAACCATTCTGAAGTAACAAGGAAAGACAGATCAGATCTAGGAGAAAAAAAAAAAAAAAAAAAAAAAAAGAAAAGTTAAAGCACTATTGGACATGTTTTGTGAATGTTGCAGGTTTGGTGTTAGTTTACACCTTGCCCTGTGTATTCAGGAGTGCAGCACACATAGACTCTGAAAGTTGAGGCTCTTCTGAAATGCCTGTTCCCAAGATGGGGTTAGCCTTCTTGCTGATTGATTTAGTCTTTTGGAAACAGGCAAACCATCAGGAGCTTTCTGCTCAGAGAGATTAGCATTCATAGCCTGCTGTTTTTTAATTAAAAAAGCCATTTAAATACAAGGGTTGGGGTTTCTGCCAGCAACCATTAAAAATACTTGTTTTGTAATTATCCCCCAACCTCTTTTTCTATTTAATTCTTTTTTTTTTTTTTCTTTTTGTTTCTCTCAAGTCCTTGACAGATTCTCCCTGTTCCATCTACCTGCTCTTGTGGCACTGCACCTCCCACCAAGGCTGGCAGCTGGCTGCAAACCCCGTGCCAGCCCTGCTGCAAGCAGCTGCCAGGAGGTGTGGGAAGGATGAGTTCAACACCCATTTTCCAGTGACTGAGCTTATCCTCTGCCTCCTGCTTGCAGGATGAGGGGCACAAACCCAGCTTTGTCACCACTGCAGGACCTCAGGGGCCCCTTCCCACCTGGGATTCCCCCAGTGTAATCATGGCTCTGTTTGCACACACAGGAAGGGGACCTGCTGGGGCTGGGATAGACCCTGGGTGCAAGCTTAAGTAGGTCCTAGCTCCTCTGCCAGGTGGTAAACATGGTTTAGCTGTGCTGTGTGTACCTCTGCTTGTCTCTGGTGTGGAGATTGGTGAGTAGGAGCTGTCCAGACAACCTTAACAACATGGTCTGTTCATGGTGGTTTTCAGTCAAAGGTTGGAGCTGATGGTCTTGGAGGTCATTTCCAAACTGAATGATTCTCTCTAGGGCTTGGCTGAATATTCTGTATCACTGGGTTCTGCAACCACCCTGGATTCCTCCAGGTACTATGCCTGTGGTAGATTTGTAGCTGTAGATATATAATGTATATATATTCAGGCATGTGTATGCTCACTAAAAATGTGGTAACCAACCTGAGTCATGGCTACCTTTTTATTGCTTCTGAGGGGTTTACATCTAATGACTTTTGTTGTCTTGAGTCTTCTTGGACTATGGCCTTGGACTAGTGCAGAAAGTCTGACCCACAATATGAACATCATCATTCAGCAGCCTGGTTTGCACAGAATCTTTAATATTTTTACTGTTCTGCAGCAGTGTGTGGGGTCATTTGAGCTGATGGGGGGAAGAGATAATTCCTGTTTTGGCATCTGACAGGTGACTGTCAAGTTCTCAGTTCATTTTCATTTACAGTAAGAGTCTCACTTATGAAGTTTCAGTCTGTCCTGATTCTGTTTTGTCCCTTCTGCTCCCTCAGCCCATTGCCACCTTCATCTCCACCACCTCCCCCTGCATTTGCAAGCTCCTTAGAGGGTATTTCATTACTGGTACCCCCATGCACATCCTTCAAACTGCTCAAACCATGGAGGCAAGGTTGTGTGTGACTGTCTTGCCTTGGTGCTGAGAAATGAGGAGGGAAAGTTCAGGTTTGGTCACCACTGATACAAACAAAATGTGCCCCTCTTGGTGCTGCCTTGGCCTCCTGGCTGCTGCAAGCTTCTTTTCCCTTCTGTCTTTCGCTGCCTTTTCATTGCCTTTTCCTTCTCCCCAGCTGCAGTGCTCTGGTTTAGTATTACTGGTTTGAAAATTGCATGTGATAATAGTGCTTTTGACCAAATATTCTGCAGTTAGGAACAATTCCCAGGGACAACCTGCTGGTATTAGGGTGAAGGTCTAACCTCCTCCAGCAAATATTTAACACCAGAATGATCTCAATTGCATCTGGCTGAAAACATCCCACTGTGGTCCTCGAATCACAAGAAATTTTTCCCCCAATAAATCCAGACTCTTGTATTCTACACAAATTGATAGCCAAGTAAATGGCCAACAATTCACCTGCTTTTAAATGCATACTTCTAGATTTTCCTTTAATTTCTGATGGCAGTTTTCAGTTGTATTCTCTAGATAAAAATGATCCACATGCTATTTTACAAATATGCAAATACTGCTCTCATCTGACTTACAGACTGCACAAAAGCTTAGTAAAAAGTGTTGGAGAAATATTAAGGCTCATAAATGTCTCTATTCAAATCAGTGCTTAAAATTATCTTCAATTTGTGCTGGAAATGCAATTAGACTAGAGCAGAATACTTTTGAAATCCCACTTGAGGCGGTTATGTAAGTTATGAGATATCTACTATCCAGTGTAAAGCCCATGGAGATGTTTTCATTCCAGGGGAGCTTTTTTTGAACCAGTATTTCCTCTGCCCTTTTAGGCCAGTAGTATCAAACACCACCTTGCACTTCCAGCATAAATGTCAGTAAAATAACTTGTTAGAAAACGCCAAACATTGATTTTCTTGTTTGCATTTCCATTTTCTTTGACAGACACTGGGTGAATGAGTGCAAACTCTTACTTGAGGGCTATAAGGCATGAGAGCAGTGGCAGGGAGGACCAAGCAAGGCAGGTGCCGTTTACCTGGTCCCTGTGTGGGGCCAGGCTGGCAGGGGAGCAATGTGAGCAGCCAGCTCTGCCTCCAGTGGCCTCTTGCAGTGGTCACAGGACAAGCTGCAGAGCAGGGAAGGGATTCACCTCAGTCCCAGAGCAGAAGGGTTCCTAGAAAGACATCCTTCTTACTGACCATGGCTAAAAGTGCATCATGTAGAGCCAGCAGAGATGCTGGTCCTCTTGGTAATTTGGGACCCTCAAGTTCCTGTGAAGGTTTCCCTGGGAAGTTGTCTTCCCACAGCACTCTCTAGCTCTCTCTGTGGAGCCAAGGACTCCAGAAAGCTCTTTTCTCCCTCCATTTCTGCCTCCATGCAGACCCCTGTGAGAGAGCAGCTGGCCCATGGCAGGTCACCCATCGGCCTGTGCCTGCCCTCCCAGCCCAGAAGTGACAGGCTGTGCTTGGCTGGTGGCATCCAAACCACCAAACTGTGACACACTGGGCACTCCAGCAGTGTCCTGGGCTCTGCTCCCATCCACAGAGAGCAGCCATTCCCACATTAACCCAAAAGTGCTGGTCATGGACCTGCAAAATGCAGTATAAACATGAACAGCTCTTGCTTCTTCAGTACCCAGCAAGCAGATTTTCTAAGTGACTCATTCCCTGTGCCAGGCCAAGCTTTCTTATGCCAGAGAGAGACAGAGCAAGGCTTTACTCCTGTCCTAGCAGAGGTTAGTCCTGCTCTTGGTGTCATTGAAACAAGGAACAAGGTCTGCATTTGGACAACACAGGCCAGGAGTAACCAGACCATGAAGTGGAGATTTTGGCTCATGATTCAGAGTTAACAGAAGTGCCTGTGCCTGCCAGTTCATACGTGTTTAAAGCAGCTGGAATGGGTCTTAAGGTTCTTTATTCTTAGTACTATTTTGCTGTCAGGAAACAGCCATGAAAGCCAATAGCAAAGCATGTGTCTGATCTCATCTCCTTTCAGAGCTGATTCTCAGATAGGATGAAGGCTTTTTGCTGCTTTTGGTTACTAGATAAGCTCACATGCTGAGAGCTCTAGGTGGATCTGAAGGATCAAACCCTGTTTATAATTCATCTGTGCTCAAGGTGAGGCTATGTGATAGAATTTCCATTTTTATAAGTTTGCTTTCTTTAAAAAAAAAAAAAAAAAGGAAAGAAAAGAAGAAATGGAAATACACCAAAGAGATTTCTTCAAAGAGCCCCACCTTAGGAAATGGCAGAATGAAGTTGGTTTTGGTCTCTTTTCTGAACTCTGGCAGGATGGTGTTAATAACCTTCTTTTAATGTAGATTTTGAGCGTGCAATACATGCAGAGAGGGGAGTGTACTGTGCTTAACATGTCTGTAAATGCCAGATCTTACAAAGCACAAAAGTCAGACTTATGTGGGCTGACAATGGCTAAAATCCTCTTCTTTCCTTGTGTCTTTTGTATTTTGAGTCAGGGGGTTTGTACAGAATTTCAGACGTTGGTTGAAGACACTCATTTCAGGGGGTTGGACCAGATGACCTTTAAAGGTCCCTTCCAATCCAAACCAGTCTACAATTTTACAATTCCATGTTTACAGAAGTGCTTTATTAATTTTGTCACGCAAAATGCAAAGTTGATCATTACATGAAAAGTGCCATTTGAAGGGGACCTCCAGTTGGACCAAGAGAAGGAGCAGTTTGTGGTGTTGCCAATGTTTCCTCTCTTAGTCTGGGGTACCCCAGACCCAAAAACGTTGTGGGATTCCCATTTAGGCCTGGAGAAATCCCCCATGGCCTATAAGGAGTGAGAGGTGGTGCTTTGTGTTTTATTATGGAGAACAGAAGATGCTCATGAAAAATAATGCACTGGTGCCAGATCTTAGCACCTTGTGGAAGATCCTGTCACCACCCGAGTGATTTTCCTGTACAACAAAAGTCTGGGGAAAGTTGCCAACACCTGTTTTGTTGAACAATGTAATTTATGCACTTTTTCTTCTCACTGCAAACATTTTTGTGTAATGTGAGATGTCGATCTGTCTGAAAGCTATTGATGGGTTCTGTGCCATCTCATGGGAAGAGTGAAGCAGTATTTTAAGTGATATAGTCATATAATATCTTTGTTTAAAAACATAAAAATCTAACTGCCTTAACACTCCACCACATAATTCCGCAGGACATGTGAAACACAGCACGCTGCAGCACTTAGTCTGGGAAGGATTCCCTTGTCACTGTCAAAATTGTTTTAGAAGTCTAAATTAATGCATAGCACTGCATTTATTAAAATGTGAAATAATCATAAATTTTTCATTCTTTGTACACTTAAGCTAATTTTCACATAAATGAAGCACTTGGCAGTTGAAATTCCACATATGGTTGACAGTGATGTTTGATGTCAGAACAATGCCCTGAGCTCCATGCAAATTAAACATATTTTAATTATTCGGGATATCCATTCTTCTTTTACAGTGTGTCTAAGCAGAATATTAAAAGGAATTTTAAGTGTAATGTATTGTCAGCAGCTGACTCCATCAGCCAGGGTGAATTCTCTCGTCTCTTCTGCTGCTGAAAGGGAAGTGACCCAAAGTGAAAACTAAAAAGAGCACAAGAGAAAGTAAAACTTTTCTTAAGCTTCAGACACTGTCTGGCTTAAGGGGAACAGACTGAGACTCCCCCTCCAGCAGTGACCTTTATGGCCACAGGACAGAGCAGAGGAGGCTCTCCAGGGCAGGGAGCTGAGCCAGAGGCACATGTTGCTTTTGGAATGGGAACGCTGGAATGGGAACTCGAGCTCCCACTGTGGCTGCCCAGGCACCAGGTTTCAGTTCCCTGTGACAAAACCACTGGGTTTCCATGACAGTGATGATGTCATTGCTTGGCCAATTCCATGGTTGGCAGTAGCTGCAATCCCAGCCACGCTCCTGGCACGCTGGGCAAGAGGCTGGGGTGATCTGGGGCTGTGCATTTTTCTCACTGTTTTACAAAGATATTTAGGAGAGAAACATCTGGGCATCCTTGAGTTTCAGTTTCTCCTTTGGCACTGTCGTGTTGTGTGATCACCATCTTTATGCCAAATGTTTTTACCGCTGACTGAAGGCAGATAACTGGACCCTGAATTTCGTAGGTGTCTTTAGGTGTGTTTAGTTTCCCTCAAGAAAAGGAAAGGAATTCAAGAATCTTAAAAATGCCTTTTTCCATGACAGTTTAATAATGTTTAAACATTAACAGGGAAAAAAACCTCAGCCTGGTATCTCAAGGGTATGGTTTGGAGGGTACCCCAGCCCTTCTCTGCCCTTGAAGCTGAGGGGTGTGTTGGCCTGAGCTCCCAGTTAAATACAGATTTCTAAGTAACAGAGGCACTTTTAGCAGACAAAAATAAACAAGGCCTAGTAGGCTCCTGTTTAGGCAAATGAAGAGTTTTTCTTAACTTTGGCTAAGTGCTATTACACAAACAGGAGTTCAGAGACTCTCTGAAAAGTGGGATCAGGTGTATCCCAGGGTCCTGTGCAGATGATTTGGGTCAACTCTGTGTAGTGAAGTCCTAAAACAGTACAAGCAGTAATTAATTCTTTAGGATTGTTTATAAACATTGACTATTGTTTAGGAGCATTGCTTTGCTAGGCTGCTTAGAATTTATTTGCACTTTTAGTAGCACTTGTGATTATTTTTAAACATAAGGACATTGATCTTAAGAAAGTGGAAGCCAACAAACATGTAGCAAGTGAGGAATTATGGTCTTTGATTATCAGTTCTTCAAAAAAAAAAGAAAAATTTAGTTTGAAAGAGAAAAAAAATCACCCCCAATGGAAAAGAAAAGGGATTTTCCAAAATGCCAAGGAAATTTAGCTGAATTTCAGCAGAAGCCATTGATTCTACCCTGTATTTATTTAATATTGGATGACTTGAAAAATTAATCAGGCTTCTACTTTCCTTAGGATTACTTTTTCTTTTGTGTAAAAGAAAGACATTTTGCTAACTATAATCTGAGTAAATCTTTACCATTGTGTTCAGGTGCTTTGTTTTCCTGAAGGTGGGAGGATCCCATAGTCACGATCACAGGCATTTGACTCAGATCTTGTTCTTGAAACAAAGACAAAGCCTTGAGTCTCACTTGTTGCTTCTGGGTGGTTGGGTTTTTTTGTATCATCTGTCCTCTGGGTAAATTTAAATCTCTGACCCCCTCTAGCTGCTGTATAAAAGAGCTCCTTGACTCCTTGCCTTTCTCCCCTCCACTGCAGAGATGAAGGGTGAATTTCTGAGGTTGGGGCAGGAAGACTAAGGAAGATTTTTGGCCATAGGAAGAGGAGATGAGAGTGAAGGCATGGAGCCAGTAAACCTTAATGGCTCAAGAGTCAAAAAGTAGCTAATAAGCTTCTAGATTACATGGAGGAGAGACTTCATGCAGTTTTTCAATCATCTTATTTTCTGTGGAAAGGTTTTGGGTTTGAAATGTAGATGTAAGCACTCCAGTAAGTTCTGGCTGCCTAAACCTTGCTCCCAAAGGTTTCAGGTGGAGGATCAGCTATTAAAAATGTACAGAGGCACCGTTAAAGAGGAGTAAAAAATTCTGACACTTGTAAAGTATTTTTTCCTCCTCTCAACTTTTCCTGTTTCAGCTTGAGGAGTGAAAGCTTCAGTGCACTTATTAGCTTCCCAGTTAATGAGATCTTGAAACAGGGGTGTTTTGCTTTGCTTTCCCCTGGCTCATCACACTGCCTTCTCTTCGGAGAGTGGCCACAGAGTGAAGATGAGGGAATAAGAGTGCAAGAGTCATTTATCTGCTTGTTGGTTGTTGTGAGCAGATAGATACTGAATTGGCTTTTTTTCAACTCAGTCCTTCCCCTGTGTGTGTTCCAAACTTGCTTTTTTGGCACCTGCAGACAGGCAAAATGTGCTTGCAAACTTTTGTCAGGCGCCTCAAAATGAAGATCTAAAACTCTTGGAGATTGTCTCTGTTCCCTTTCTTGTTTTTAAGAACCTCTGCCACCTTCTCTATTTGTGTTCCTATAGTAAGGCAGAGCTAGGAAATAATGTGGACCATCAGATCAAGTTCCAGCAAGAAGTTTGCAGTTAAATAATGTTGACAAGTACCACATACAGGATATTAAAATTCTGGCTAAAGGAGAATACTTATTTCTTGTTTCTCCCTGTGGGATTTCCAATAGGTGATGAGACTGGACTAGAAGGCATGGGAAGAATAGGCCTCTGCTTTGGAAGGAAGGTGAGAATTAGATATTCAGATAGAGAAACTGGTCTTGTTTAAACAGTCAAAAGATAGAAACACTTCAGAACAGCTGAGCATTGCACAAAGCTGCAGAAATACTGAATAGCCCTCTCTTCTCAGTAGAGTATTTAATATATTCTCATTCATAAAGTGAACTGTTCCTCAAGTAGCCATCAGCTCCTTAGAATTAGATGTGGATTAGGTTGGGTTGTGTGAGTGTGCATGTGTTTTCTTCTTTTTCAATATGCTGAGTGTGAATCTGGTTTCAGAGACAAGTGGATCCAAGGTGGTGTGGGAACAACAGGGACAGCTTCTTAAAGAGGTGGCAGAAAGGCAACAAAGGAATTAAGGGTCTGTTTAAGTTTTATAAGAAGTTAAAGACACGGGCTGAGTTTGGCTACAGTGGTAACCCTGGGTACACATAACTGCAGCACTCTGAAGGAGAGGGAGGTGAGTTGGTTTATTTGTAGATAAAAGAGCAAAGTGAAGCCAAACAGAACATCTGCACAGAGCAGCAGGACCCATGGAAATAGGAACTCCTCTGAAAGAAGCCCAGCTAAACCTGGCACTAGCTCAGGCCATGAGACAGAGCCCCCTTGGGCTGTTCCCACAGGGCTGAGGGACCCGTGCCCTGTCAGCAGCCTGGGGCAGGCCAGGCCAGCAGGGCTAAGGGCTGTCCCTCCCTTTTCCCCACGCTCCTACCACACTTGTTATTGCTTCAACCCAAAGCAGATGTTTCAGCACATAAACAACCCTTTTGCTGTACCTAAAGGTTAATAGGGTTAGTGCTGGCAAACAATGAAGCCTGAGCAAATTGGTTCTGCCCTGCCTTGTAAGGGTTTAACAAACTGCTTTGTGGAGGCAGCGAGGGACAGGCTGGGGCCATTCCTGAGGAGATTGCACCAGTCTAATGAATTGGTGCTCACAGCAGGTGTTGCTGGGGATGTGGCACCTAAAGATGGATGGGATTGCATCCCCAGGCTTTCCTGGCTTCAGCTGTGGTCATCCTCTTACTGCTGCTGCTGCACATCACTAATCATTCCATTAAAGTCCAAGAGCAGTGTCCTGAAATGAAAGAAAGGCCTGTAAATGTGGCAGGATAACTCACAGGCCCCCTTAGCTCCTCACTTACAGTAAGAACTACTCAAGTGATTAGGAGAAGGCTGGGGGATAGATTTCAAATGTTTAGGGGGGAATTCCTCTTTTTATATGGCTTTTTTAAAATCTAGGAGGGGTGAGAAGGAATAACAGGGAGGCCAGGATATCTAGGAATAGTACACACAGGTTTTCATAGCATATTCTCATTGGCTGAAATATGACCTCCTGTACTGACTGGTTGAAAAACTGTGTGAAAAAGAACTTTTAACCATTCCCTCATGAACATTTGCACAGTAAGAGAGGGATTTTTCCTTAGGAGAAAAAAAAAAAGAAAGAAAAGGGAAGCATCAGGAGCCAAAAGGAACATTTATCATCTTTAAAAATATATTTTCACTTTTACACAAAACTAAGCAAAGCACTTTTGTTACCTTAATAGGAAAACAAGCAAGGTCCTGGGTGTTGCATTCTTGGGAGTAGGCAGCAGTGACAATTACCCTTCAAAAACAGACAAAAGGCCTTCAAAAAAGGCAAAAGGCATGTCTTTTGGTTTTGTCAAACCCACCACTGTTTGGCCATTTTGCTAAAATGAGTGGAATTCCTCCCTTGGTGGGCTTCTGACTGCTGCTCAATAGGATTAAATTAGAACTGGGATTCTTCTAAGAAAAGGCCTGGAATCAATTGCAGTATTGACACTATTCCAGAAAAGACAGAGCCAGCATGAATTCAATAAGCCTCAAATAATGCCCAGTGCCTTTCATTGTTAAATAGTTTCTGAAAAAAAAGGGGTTTTTCCCTTGTCTAGGTCTTTAATTACTCTTTCTTCTCTTAGTCTTCTGTCATCTCTGGAACAGTTAAATGTACTGCATGACTGACTCATCCTGGCCTGTGTATCTGGATTAAGAGTTTGGCATAAGCAGGCAATGTTTGCAAATATGGGGGCTGGAGGACTGAGCCAGGTAAAGCAATTCAACTGTCTAAAAATTTGTGTGAGTGCTTTGTCAAACTTTCAAAAGCTTAACATGGCTGAGTTAATAAGTAGGAAGTAGATGACTTGAAAAATCTCCCTTGGTCCCTTGTCTGTATCCTAAGGTCTGTGAGAAGTGTTAAATATTTTAAGATCTGGACCAAAAAGTCTGTGGAAGTCTAGAGAAAATATCCATTGACTTCTGTGTCTTGGATCAGACTTAGAAAACTGGAGGAGGAGTTGGGAAGCACATGTGTGCTGGAAAGGATGTGCTGTGGGCTCTGTACATCCATTGTCTGGGTTAGTGGATATTGAACCACAATATGGGTCAAAACCAGAACTTGAATCCAGCATATGGAAGTGAAAACTTTAATGTTTGGTGTACAAGGTTAGGATGAGTTGGCTGAGAGAGGGAATAAATGGGCTGGGACCATTCCAAGACCTTCTTGTTTCCCCACTGTATTAACACTGAAATTCCTTGCACCACTCTGGTTTTCTTGCCATCACTAATGTTGATGTAGGACAATTTACAGTGCCTTTCAAGATGGCAATTAAAGAAGCCAACCACCACACAGTCAATTAGTGGGGAAACAACAATCAATAGAACATACAATGAACCCTAACTAGCAGGAAGACAATTAAGACACTGAAGATAAAACAGTGACCAGTGACAAGTGCTAAATCTCTTGCCAGGAGTGTGGGTGAGAGGAACAGGCTTGGTCCCAAGGGATAGCTAGGTTCTTCCCTCAGCCCTGCTACTGACACACCCCATTGCCTTTGCCATATCTGTTAAGCTCTAAATTATTTGTGCCTTAGTATAAGTCTTCAGTTCCTTCAGGAACCAAAGCAGCAATGGGAATTTGAGTCTTCACTTTTCTGCGAGCTCTGTTTTGATGCCGTAGGTGCTGCCTGGTCAGCCATAACCTCCTGGTGCCAGTGGTTGTTCTCACCTGCTCTCAGGGACATCCAAAACCATGGAGGTGAACTTCAAAAACCATGGCACTGATTTTCGGGGTGTGAAGCTCTTTGGACTCTGTGCTTTGGCCCAGTTTCTCATCATCAGTTTACTGTGAATTGCATTGTGGCACTTTCAAGGAGGGTCATTGCTCCAAATTCCATTGGGTTTGCAAAGAGAAAGGATGCCTTTGGGCTGGCACGGGGCCTCCATGGCCATGGAGAGAAGTGCTGCCTGTTGAGTCTGACACTGCTCAGAAGTGTTTGCTGAAACAGGAATCATTACATGAAGTTGTGCAAGCATTGCCAAGACGAAAAGCTTTAATGCGCTGCGTATCTGCCAAAGGCATCCCAGACCCAGTGGGGGTAGCGATGCTCTGAGGGCCAATCTTTTAACAGCAGTATCCATGTCTGCTTGACTGATCTGCTGTGGTCTTGAAGAGCAATAGATAGGTTTAATGTGCAACAGCAGCAGAACTGTGTTTCCTCTCTCTTTGGTGCATTAGTAGTGTCATTCATAAGTGTTCCCGAGTTACCCTGCCATACTGTACTAGTGAAAAGTGCAGAAGTTCATGAATAAGTTATAACCTGAACCCTATTAATAGTCCCACTGATGATATGTTATGGCAATCCTTTGGCTTCTCCCTCACCCTCCAGCTTAACTCTTACCCTGCCTGGGCTGTGAAAAGCCTTCCCAACAGCACTGTGAGGGCTGATTGCCCTTCTGTGGATGTTGGTGAGCTGCAGACCACACATGTGGAACTGCTTTGTTCTCCTTCAAAGGAAAGTATCCCTAAATGTTGTCAGAGCCACTGATCTTCATTCAGAGTTGGTGAAGGTGGGATTTTCCAGGGCAGAACCTCCATGTTTCATTCCTGCTACTACTGAAAGACAGCTGGTGCCAGGTTTGTTTCCTCTCAGCCAGCGTGGTAGTGGTGTTTGCTAAGGCTGATGTTTAAAGCCATGAGGATAAATGGGAGGTGTCAGGGGGTGTTGGAGCATGGCTGAGACAACTTCATTCAAGAGATAGCAGACTATGTCACTTCCACAGAACCATTAATCTTCTGGCTTCAAAATATTTGTTATTAAGGACAAGATAGGTTGGAAAAATGCTACCTGGACTTAGAGAAGTGTTTTCCTTGACATTACAGGGGGGCTTTCATTCTGTGATACCAGTGATGTGTACAAGCTCTTCTTTGCTGCTGACTTGAGCTTCTGAGCTGAGCAAGTCTCTACCTTTCTCCAGACCATAACAAATACCTCCCAACTCCTGCTCCAGCAAAGTGCTTCCTCATTCCCTCTGCAGGCACAGGCTTTACTCCTCCATCCCTGTTCCATCTGCACCATTTATTTCCTCCATTCCATCTCCAAGAGCCAACTCTTGACAAGAGTCAAGAATAAGGCTTTTTAAATGATTGCAAACTTGATCTTCATATTTACCCACATTGGGATAATTCCATGGAGCTGGAGTGTAAATTTGGCAGATGCTACTTTATCTTTGCCAACCTCAGTCTAAATGCATGGCCAGGCCAGCAGGACTGTGCTTGAGTTGGTCACAACCATGATGTAACTCAGCAAAATAAGCACATATTGGTGCTACTGGTTTTGAGCTTGAACAGCTTTGCAAACTTTTAGAGAAAATATTTTTGAAGGCCACTCTCAGAGGTGGGGACTAAAGTTTTCCATATACCACATGCACCTTTGCAACCCAGAAATCTTCAGCAGCTGAAAAATGATCCTTAGGGCCATTACTGAGAGAAGAGCTGCACTGAAGTGAGCCTGTGCCATGCTGGAGCCTGCTGAGAACAATGGATAGATTTGCAAATAGGGGACCAGTAAACTGATATGTAGTAAGAAATTGTTCATGGAAGAGTTTATGCAAGTGTGATGATCCAAAACTATCAAAACCCTCTAAAAATTCAGGTTAGAATAACTTTCAAAATACTTCCTATATGTAACCACAGACTTCCCAACTGTATGTGTTGTGTGAACGAAATTGAACTTTGTTCCTTCCTTATTAACATAAAAAAGGATTAATTCTAATTTTATGGGAGAACAAGAGATTGTTCATTACTGATAAATGTTGCATTAAAGCTCTATCTAGACTTACAGAAGAGAAAATGGGGAATTTATCCAATATTTTAAAGCACATGCCCCACAGATTTTCCAGCACCATGGAGAAAAGCTTTATAAACCAGCTCAGATAGATGGAAGGCTGTGATAGGTCTTCAGCTGAAGGCACTGCTGAGATATTACAGTGATAGTCATGTTAGAAAAGATGATAGATTAGATGCAGCCCCACTGGAGGGGGCATGTGTGCACGGACTGCTGAAAGCTCTGTACACATAGAGATACAGCTCTGGAGCCATCACTTAGCAGCTCTGAAATGTCTGTACAATTTTTTATGCTGTAATTTTGTATTGTTCATAAATATTCATAGGTACTCCTGCTTTTCTTGATCTCATTTTAGTGAAGCAGCACAGTCTGTTGGTTAGGAAAGGAAGCTTGGAGGCAGACTTCCAGACTTCTGCCCAAATGCCACTGGATTCCTGGGTGGCTGGAAACCAGGCACTTAACCTCATCAGGCTGCAGTTTTCATATCTGTGGATTAGCTATCACACAAATAAGTGTCCTCCTTGCAGGGGAGTGGGAGGCATTAATTAATGCCTGCAGAATGACTCGAGCCCCTCCATTGAAAGGTGCTCCAGAAGTGCAAATGGATTATTGTCATTATGATGCTTTTCCATACTGAGCCATATTGAAGGGAAATGCTCTGCTTTGATTACCTATCCTGGGGCTGGATCAGCATCAGTGGGGACAGATGTCTGCATTTGGGAAGGGTTGCTCCCATTCACTGCATTTTGGACAGGTCCCACCTTGTTAAGCCCAGCAAAGGTGGGGATCAGGGCATCAGCTGGTTAAAGTGATGGGGGGAAGGGCAGGAAGAGTGGAAGTCCCATGCTTTTGAGGAAAATCGGCACTGAAGTCCTGGGGACATTATGTTAATGGCATTACTCAATTTCTGGAAGCAATGCTGATTAAATATTCATTGACTTTGATTATACTGAAATTAGGACTAAAGCGTGAACTCAAATTGAGTGGAATAATGGCAGTGTAAATAATGCATACTTTCTAAATTGAAAACACCAGCTTGTGCTCTGCTCCCCCTCTCCCCACCCCCTCGGTTTGTCATTGTGCCATTTGTTTAGGAGACGATTATACTGATGTGTGCATATCCAGCTACCATTTTTACCAGCTGGGAAAAAATGTGAAATTAAAGGTTTTCTACATTGTTTGCTTTTCCCTACTCTTGGAAAACAAAAGTAAATACAGTGCAACAAAGACTAAGCTTGTTTCAGGAGAAGGGGTTAGAGGCTGCTGCTCAGCCTTCATCCTCTGCATATCTCCTAAAGGATGAGGAATGCTTTTCCCTCGGGGAAAGAGGCCAGGAAGAAATCACTGTGGGAGATGCAGGGAACAAGGGGAATAGGGCTGCTCTAGCTGTAAAGCTGACAGATGTTCACTTGGCTTAGTGCCCTGGTCCTCTGGAGACCCCACGTGTGACCTGGGGGACAACACCTGTCCTGTTCTAGGTGTGTGCTGGAGCCTGAATCGTGAGTGCTCGTGGAGAGCAGGCTCTGAGGGGGCTGTGGGCAGGGATGACAGACAGTGAGAAGTCTCCTCCCTGCCCATCACACCCAGCTGCTGCCCTTTTCTGCAGCTGAAGCTGCATCTTGTAGAATCCCCCAGTTCCTGCTGCAGTGTGTGCCTTGCACTGGAGAACGTTCAGCACTGCCCTGCAAGCAGCTGTGAAAGGTCACCCTCAGGAACGCCCTTCCCTCCTGTCCTCTCTCTGGACAGGGGTAAGAACAAAGCCAGGCCCAATCCTCCATTCTCACTGGCCCTGAAGGATCCTTCACTCCTACCCTGAATCCCTCTGGTTTCAGAAGAACCCATCTGACTCTGGGTCTGCAGTGTTCATGTGAGCCAAACTGCCCTGTTCCAGACTTCTTTTCTCATATTTCTGTTACTAAAAATGCATCATTTTTAGCTTTTAGCAAGGTGATGTTCCAATGGCATATTTTAAAAAACTCTTTTTAAAATCAGAAGCACATTATTTTTAATACAATACATGATGCAGAAATTGCAGGGAGGCTCTTTTGGCAGGGTTGCCAATCAGGCGGCTCCTGCACGGGGGGAACAGGGAACTGCGTGGGTTCCGTGGGCTCAGGACTGCACACTCTGGAAACCAAACCAGTAGTTTTTCAAAGTTCACATGCTGATTGCAAAGAAAAAGCCCATTAAAGAGCAAATCGTTTAAGGCACAGCCTTCCTTCAAGCCCCAGGGAACTTGCTTTCTGTGACAGCGTGATGGAAGGGTTTCTCAGTCACACTCAGCTTTTCCCTGCACAGCAGGGCTCATTGCTACCTGAGATTTACTCTATTGTGAAGTCCTCACCAGAAAAGAGTGGGGGCAGGAGTTCTGTCGAGATCTGCCTTTGCTCCTTGCAGGCAGAGAGGTGCTTGCTCCCAGCCCATCCTGAGCTCCATGAGAGCACTCGGTGGCCGAGGGAGCAGGGCTGGCTGGCACAAGGGAGATGCTGCTGCAGTGCTCACGAGGCTGCAGCCTGACTGCAAACACCACGGGCACTTGGGCCCATTCAAGAAGGTTTCTGCTTTCCATCCATGAGTATTTCTGCTTTCTCTTTGGTGTGAGTCGCCTTCCCCAGCACCCAAGGCTGGGAAGGTACCGAGACTGTTACCTGCAGTTCCCAGATACACGAATCTGCCCCATTCTTCCTCCTTTCCCAGAGTGGCTGATTTCCCTCTGGGTCTTGGGGAAGAAGAGGTTCATCCTTGGTCCATGTTTCTGCCACCTTTGGTTTGGATCAAGGCCCTTTCTGTGGCTGTGGAATAACTCCACAGCTAAGCTATGACCTTTATGAGTTGTGTGATACGTGCCCATCTCTGCTCCCAAATCTGTCCCTCTGCTGGAGCTGTGCTGATGCAGACTTGGGCTGTCACCCCCTGTAGTTCCTGCCTGGGAGCTGAAAGGGTGGCACAGCTGTGTCCCAGTGGCAGGGATTAGGAGGGGTTTCCTGTATATCTCTGTCCTCCAGCCACTTGGAGGGTATCACATAGAATCAGGACCCTTCCCTGCACTGCCACATCCATGATCCAGCAGGCTGCTGGACTGGCTTCAGCTGCTGCTGGGGGAAGGAGAAATGCCCTTCATCTTTTATGGTAAATTTATGCCTGAAGTGATTTACTTAATCCACCTGCAATGCCACAAAAGCCAATGTGAGAAGGAACTATGGGCCCTGCTAAGGCTCATGGACTCCTGCTTTTGTTCCCCCCTAACCTATGAGGGGTGGTGGGATTTTGGAGTCACTCTAATTAAATTTTATCTTTTCCAGCCCTTTTTTTGAAGGACTCATTTTTTTCCCCTCGCCTCTGACCTCTTACTCACGTTTTCATAGCTGCAGATGAGGTAGATAATGATAGTTCTGCTTTTGCTTTGGATTTTTTAATGACCAGAGATTCCCAGTCAGAGGAGGAGGCTGTGGGGCATTTTGCACTAGAGAGTCTTCTCTTCTGTGAAATATCTTTTATTAAAACTGTTATTCACAAATCAAAGCAAAGTCACCACCTGATTAATACTTGATAGGATTAATTTCTTTCCAGGCCGAATTAATTTAATGACATAAGCATAAAGATTTGTCTTTTTCCTCCTTAGGAGTTTCCTCTCATTAATTTTACCACTGCACCACAACACCATTTCATAGAAATATCTGGATTTGCAGAAAGTTACCAAAGTGCTTTTTGGTATGCAGAATGATAACCAAATGTAGAGGAATTTGCACAGATGTTAAACAAAGATTTTTGTTTCAGGCTGAATGGTTGTGCAGTGGCCATGGTTTTCAGTTTTCTTCAAGGGGCAGAATTTTTTCCATAGCCTTAAGAGTGTCTTAAGCTAATTTGAATTTTTTTAAATGAAATATTGAAAAATGAGATCATCCCACCTGAATAGCTGGCCAGGCTCAATGTTGTCATTTAGCAATAATTATCCAGCTTTGGGCAAATCTCCAAGAATTACTTGATCTTAGGAAAATATTGTAAATTTTAGACAGATGTTGGAAGTTTTATTACTAAAAAGAGGGGAAATGTTTGCTTCCACCAGAGTACAGTCTACTTGAGGAACTCATGGGCATGCTTTGAAATGGATTGGGTAGATGGTAGATGTCTGTCTCTGAAGTCTTGGTTGTTCCTCAACTTTCTCCTGATTCCAGGTAGCACTTTGAGACACGTTACGTGGAGAACAGGTGAACAGTCACTGGAGAACAACCTACCTTTCATCATGTTTCCCCATGCCATGTATTCCTCTGAGGCATTTGGGTAGACTTATGGCTAAACACAGCTTTCCTGCATGGATGTGTTGACAAAAGTGTTTTCTCTCCCCACTGTAGCTTGCTACCAAACTGGGAAGTCACAACATTACCTGTGATGTCCTGGACCAAATCTGTGCTCTGAACCAATGTCCCAGGAGCCTAAATGCAAATTTCTGCATCACAGGATATCAAAGCACTTGGATGATTGTTTCCAAAAAAGTTTAGAGTCTGTTTCTTCCCTTTTCTTTTAAAAAAATCGCTTTGCAGCCTGGCACGTACTTAATAATCTATGCTTGTCTCTATGTAAATAATTAATCAGAAAAGGAAAATAATATAAATCCTAGCTATCATATTGCTATTAAAATTGCAGAAGCATTAGTGCATCCAATAAGTATTGTTTCTGTAATTAGATAACCTTTCTGGGCTGTATCAGCACTCAGAATAGGGAACATATGAACGTCTTCTTGGAGGCACCATGGAAGGAAGGAGGAATCTTGCTTTTATTCATAGACGTGGATTTCCTTGCAGAGGGGAGGAATTAGCCCAGCACAGGAGATAATTTATGCCTCTCTCATTTCCCTGAGAGCTGCCTGAGCATGGTGGTTGATGTCTGCCTTAGCTAATCCAAGGTCAGGATCACCAGGATCCATGTCAGCCCTGGCCACACATCCCTGTGTGTCACTCTGGGTGTGACATCCTCCAGGCTTGTGCTTGGTCTGGAATAGTCATTTCCACAGCCTGAGGTGAGACACCTCAGAGGGGGTGAACAGTTGAGCTGAACAACTGGGGACCTGCCAAATTTTTCCCTGGTTTCTGGTTTTTTTTGTCTTCATTGCAGAGCTTTCAGTCTGCGAGGAGATGGGTAGGGGAGGGAGCACACTGCTGTCACTGGGCTCTGGCCTGCGACTTAAACCCAAGTTCTGTTGAGCAAAAGCAGGCAAATATTCACTCTGTCCCCACTGTGTCACCTGCACCACTCCTGTCAGACCAAAGATTCCTATTAGCAGCATCTTAACATTGGAAGAACACAAATTCATAACCATGAAGTGTTTTTTCATATAAAGGATACATTCTCTTTTTTTTTTTTTTTTCTGAGATGCCAATGAAAGCCCATCAAGACACCTCTGAGTTTCTGTAAGAGTGGCATTCTCAGTAATACCAAATAATCAGGTTTTTGCTTGCAGTTTGAAGTCTTAATACTCATGGCAGACAACCAAGCTTTTGTATCTGGGTACAACCATAAAATAATTATGCAGATAATTCATCCTTTCAAAGACTCTGTGTGAGAGTTTTTTACAATGTGTTTGCCAGGCAACTTGGGCTCTCCCTGCAGGACACACACGGGCTGTACCTGACTTTTTCTCCTGTGGAGAGACTGTCATACTCTAGATTACATATGGGAAGGAATCTGGCTCTGTCACCACTCTCATTACTGCATATTCTTTTCCATATGGCAAAGCTAACATATGGTTAGTGGAAATGAGGGGATTTCTATTGCCCAAGTCCAGAGCTGGATTAGAAGGGATGGTGCTGTCCAGGGCAGAGACATATGGACAGATGCTTTAGGAGCATCTTATTTAGCACTCATCAGATTTATGCACTGCAAGAGTAAATTCTACTAACTTGAAAGTGCAATGCTTCTCCACAGATTAATTTAAACTGGATTTTTCCAAGGAGCCTGAACAGATTAGGTATCAATCCCATTACATTTTAATGGAAACTGGACACTTTTCATTATTAGGTCCTTTTGAAAAATCTATCACTTAGAGATCAATCAGTGGAATAATTGAAATTGGGCCATATCTTAGTTAACAATTAGTTGAGGTTTGAGGGCTTTTTTCCCCCAGCATCTAAATCACTCTTAAATGATTTGGAAAAACCCTCTGTGTGTGCTGGCACAGTGGGTGAGTTTCACAGCCTCTGTTCTCATTACACATTACTGCTGGACACAATTAAAATCCCAGATAAACTAAACCCCAGCAGGACAATGATTGCAAAATTCTGCAATGCTTTGATGGATATTTCTAAACCAGCCAACCCCCCAATGCTGGTGGGGAGGATGGTCCATATCTCCCCTCTTCCTTCACTGCTGTGTCAAAGTCTGGGACCTGTAGTTCTGCAAAGCTGCTGGACAGATATCCTGTGTCCATGCCTAGCCCTTTGCAAGGTTTCATCCATGAGCAGATGCATTTTTGCTGTTGCAAATGAAGACTGAAAAAAGTATTTCCTCTCCCGTAGAGAAAAAAAAAAAAAAAAAAAAAAAAAAAAAGGCAAAGGGGGAAAAAAATCTGCCTAGAATAATGTTTCCAGAGTGGCTTCATTTTCCTTTGAAACCTCTGATGGATGAAGCTGGTCAATCATCAAGAAGCTAGTTAATGTTATTATACAGGATGAGGACTCCAAATCAAAAATAAATTATCCTGCAGCTGTTCCTGAGTTCTCCAGCATGTCCTATCACAAGGATGCTCTTTGTACAAATGTTTCTATGAGCAACATGTGCTGTTCTGATAGCACTCATTAGCTCTCAGAGCTTCTGCCACTCAGGTTAATGCTGAGTTATGGAGAATCTCCTTTCCTGCAGGGGCACTGCACTGGGCAGCCTGGCCCATGGGGGTGCAGATTTCCCACTTGTAAACCCCTCCATCTCTGCCACGTTAGGTGCAGTTACATGTGCATTGTGTAGGAATATGTGCTGGATAGGAACTATTGGAATTATTTAGTCATCCGTTCACATTAGCTGATGAGCTAATTTTCGGCACAGAAATCCATATATGTGTGGGATTTTATTTGCTGTTGGTAAATGTTTCCTCTATATTGATGTTTAAAATAAAATTAATACTAATATTGGATGGAGGTGATAATGATTTAATTGCTCCTTGATTGAATTGTTACAAGAGGAAATGAACTGTGGTGTGTAATGTGTTGAAGTTAAAATAGAGTGGTATGAGTTAATTTTATATTGCTATCAATTTTGTAACTGTAATGCGCCTTTCCAAATTGTTGTTTTCAATGACTCTTGATTCTCAACCTGAAAAATTTCATTTATTCATCTCTTGATCTCGTGCCTATTGTCTTTTTGCCTTCTGAGGTTTTGGTTCTATACTTTCCCTTATTTTCCCCAGTCCTAATCCTAAAGTGAATGGTTTTCAGCTGATTAGAAGACGGTAATTAAAAAACACACATTTCAAAGTATTCTTAAAATTCACAGTTGATATATCTCAAGGGTAAAGGGAGCAATTAGCAAAAACTGTGTAGGAAAGAAGGTGCTGTTTTGCCACACCTGTGACTCAGCAGCACGTGTTGCCAAATTCCATTTTTCCCTGCCAATTTCCTCAATGACTTCAACGTGTAGCTGGAGGCTGTGTCTGTAAAGAGGAGCAGAAAGAGGGTGAGTGGGTTGATCAGGGCGCGTGGGATGTGTTTGCAGCTGGAATACAATGTTATCTACGCGGTCCTTCCAAGTGTGAAGCTGTGGTTTGCTCGAAGGGAACCTTGACTCTTTGTTGATGAGGGGCTGCGAAGCTGGGACCGAGCCCTGTGACCAGGGACATCTTTGCAGCCCCGCCGCCAGCGAGGAGCTCTGGCTTTGATCCTGGCCCTGGAAACCCGCAAGGTCTTCTGGTGGCAGAAAACATCCCCTGTTCAGCGCTGGTGTATTTGTGTCACCCCGGTTTAAGCAGGGGGGGCAGCGCATCCTCCAGGGGTGTTCAGGACTCCAGCGCCGCTGCCACCGCGCTGAGGTGAGAGCGTGAGCCGGGCTCCTGCTGATGAGCAAATCTGCATTTTCCTAACTCAAATTCCCTGATAAATCTATTAGCCTTGAACCCCTCTCTGCCTCATCCTTCGCTTTTTCGCCGTACAATGAAGGCGGTCCTTCCTCGTTGCACCGAGAATTATTTTCTTGTTTTAAATTTCAGTTTGAAAATGTCAAAGTTCAGGTTTTGGAGAGTCTGGGTGCTAAAAGCAAGAATGTTCTTTTTAATTAGAGTTATGCCCTCGAGCAGTGAGAAACCATTATGTTTTTATTCTTCCTCTGTACTTGTTCCAAAACCTTTTACATGATCAGACTAAAAGGTAAGTGCAAATCAGTAAGCAGCTAAAGGAGTAAAGCAGATTCATTAAAAAAAAAAAAAAAAATCCAGGGAGAACTGCAAGTCTTGCTAGTTTGTATTTATGAAATAATTGACACTTTAGATTATGCTGTTGTTTCTGGTGACAAGATATTTGAAAAGACCATTTCCCTGCCAGAACACTGAACTTTGGGGGTGTGTGTGTAGCTAAGCTCTGTTTTTATGATATATTTTTAAGCATTTTCAGTTACTTGGTATGAGAGGTGATGTGATGCTCCAGCCAGGGAGGCTGAGGAAGATGCAGCTGTGCTTTTCCAGGGCCTGATACAGCCATGTGTGCACCAGTGGGTGGGATGTCCCTGTGGGTGCCCAGGGCTTCTCCCTCCCCCTTGCAGAGTGACCAGAGAGAAATCATTTACTCCTTGTCTCGGTTTACTGCTGAGTGTGCTTTAAACCTTAATGATTGTAATGAATTTTGGGAATGAGGACATTATACTACTAGTGTAAGTTACTGGAATAAAAAAGAAAAAAAATGAGACTTTTGGGAGGGGGAGCAATGGATGTTGAAAACAAGAAACAAACAAACTAACCCCAAACTCCAAGGCTTTATTATTATTTTTTTTTTTTCCTTCTGGTGAATGGATGAAAAATGTATTTGTGTTTATGGATTTTGCCACGGGTCTGTGTCTCCTTTGGCACATGCCTGACCTGGAGGTGCCAGGACTATTTAGTGCCTGCAGCTGAGGTGGCAATCACCATGTGTGAGCTCCTGTCCCAAAGCCCAGCTCATGTCACACAGTCGTGTGGTTCCTTCCCAAATTGTCTCTGCTCTGCTTGAGCACCAGGAGCCTGGTTCTGGAGGAGCAGCAGTCTAGAAAACTGACTGAGCTTTTGCCCATAATCATCAAATCCAACTATTCACACAGGTTCTGTGTAAGGTGTCCACTTGCAGAGGTGCCCTATGCAGGAACAAGATAGATCCCCTACCACACACACTTGCAGATACATTCCTGCATAAATTATATTCATGTATTACATGAAAGACACATCAGCCAATGTGTGAAACCCTGACAGGCAGGAAACTTTGAGATAAGAGAGGGAAAACAAAGATCTCACCTTTTCTGTCTTATGTTTTTCCTGATAAATTTTCTTGCTGTGAGTGTTATAAAGGAGGCTGTTATTTGATACAAGATACAAAAATAGGAAGGTGTTATCATGGAGAGGAAGGCACTTTGTTTACCCTCTTCTGTCTTTGCCACAAGGTTGTTCTCTGTCTGGAAGAGTGTGGGCAGAAAGGCCTTATTTCCAGAGGTATCTGGGGCTTTATTTTCTTTCTAAGGTCGATGTTTTGCCACGGAACAGTACGAGGCTCTACAGGGAGCTGCCTTGTGGGGCTGTAACCCTCAGGCTGGGAGGGGTGCCCACTGTCAAATTATTCTGCAAATCCCAAAATAGAGGAGGAGGTGGAAGCTGCAGCTGTGTGTTCATCTCTCAGTGCATTGGATGGTGAGAATCCAAGTCCAGGGCTGATATCCTTGAATATGGTTCAAATGCATGGCAGAGCCCATTGACCCAAGAGCCAAGTGCTGCCCATGCAGGCAGCAGAGATGTTGGGACACCTGAGGGCAGCAGGAGTGTGTGGCTGGCCCTGGCACCTGGGGACTGACTGGGCCAGGTGCCTCTGGACAGCACTGTTGGGTGTAATGTGATGGGAACAGGGAATCCTTGCTGGAATATCAGCTTGCAGAGCCAGACTGACTGGAAGCTGCCAGCATATGCTAATCATAAAGAAAATACTGCTTTGGGGATTCCCCCTGACATTAAGGGGACCTGCAGGCAGTCCCTGCTGAGCAGAGGCTGCATTTGCAGTGACCTTTAGGCTCCCACTGTTCCCGTGGGAGGGTGGTGGTGGTGCTGGAGGGGATGGACCCAGCCCTGGCAGTGCCTCTGGCTGCCCTGGCTTGGGCAGCAAACAGCTGAGATGAGGCTTCTGCGTGGTGGTAGCTGCTTTTCCAGCATCCACTAAACTAAATCATCTCATTAGAGGGATGCCTGGAAAAGAAATATCATGGCTGTAGTTCTGCTTTGGACCTGAGGTCTGAACAGCAGATGTGCCTTGGATCCAGGAGCCTGTGTGTGTCTGAGAGCAGATTTCCTCTTATGGGTGAGGACTTGGGAGGATGAAAGGGACCAGGAGGAGAGTGATTTAATGGAGCACTGATAAAGTCTGACTAAAGAAAACAGACTTCTGTTTAGTTTTGTTTTTCCTCTTGCTTTTGCTGGTTCATTAAAAAGTGTTTTATTTACTTTAAAGGTTTTATATTTATTCCCACCACAAGGGATGGAGTGAAGGAGGGCAGAGAAATCAAAAAGAAACATTTTGATAGCAGTTGCTGTCTGTCTAGATGCCAGTTTTCTTCAGGGAAAATCTTAACTGGCATGCTAGCTTGTTGAGTATTGAATAATAAATAATGAGGTGCAAGGTGGACAGATGGGTGATGGATGAGTTTTGCAAGGCTTAGAGAGGAGAGTTTTCTTTTACTGTTTTTATTTTAAGCCTGATTCAAACAAAACAGAAATAGATTATCAGCTGGGAAAAAAAAAAAATCTACATTCTCCCATTTTAATGGAGTTTCATTTCAAATACGTTGAAGAAAATAACATTTGTCTTACTTAATGTAATTGTGTCTTCATGTGCAGGTTGTCAGGGATCCTTGAGTTGCTCTAGTGGGCCAGGTTTGTGTTACTCTCCCAGGTGTTAAAACATGAAACAGAGGATGTTCACTCAAGGTGCTCCCCCTTAGTGACTCTATCTTCATTTCCTTTTTTATTCTCCTCAGTAATGAACCATTTGAGTCTGGAAATAAGTCTTGGGCTGTGTATGGCAGTGCAATAATAAGTGGGACTGTGCATCTGTTTATTTTGACAGGGACCATTTCTCGTGAAGGTGTTTATTGTAGGTTCCTGTTTCCCAGGGTGCTGGCAGATGCCATCTCTGTGATGCAGTGTAGATACCAGGATTTTATGGCCTGGATTTCTGCATACCCCATTTTGGAAGTGATGGAAAATTTACTCCAAATGAGTCTGTGAAGGGCTGTGGGGTGTTTTCTGCAACTCAGAAAACTGAGAAGATGTGTGGTACCTGTGTTGGGCTGGGTGTGTGTCCCTGCATCCCACTGCCAGCTGTTTCCCAGCTGCTCCCTGCCAGGATTTGGGGCAGCTGTGGTGTGCCAGGAGCAGCTGAGCTGAGAGGGGGATGCAGCAGGATGAAACTCCTCTGCCTCTCTTATTCTGCTGGGAGATGTCTCCTGGCTCTTTTCCACTGGGCAGCAGTGCTGGAGCGTTCACTGTTTCCCTGGGGGATTACAGGAGGCAAAGATAAGACAAAGGAATGAAATGTGATGGCCTAAATAGGAGCTCAAGGTGCACGATCAGAATCCCACTAACGCTGCTGCCAAGGTGTCCTCTCCTCTGTCTCCCAAGTGAGGTCCCTGCCCTTCCCAGGCAGGAACAGCAGCTCTCAGCAGATGCAGCTGCTGCTTCCCTGAAACGTCTCCCTGGGGGCAGCAGGTCTGGGCTGAGTCCCAGGCTGGGCTGCTCTGATCTGTGCCCTCTGCACACAGCTGTGAGCTGGTCCCACTGCACTGACCCCGGGGAGCCTGAGCCACCTGGGAGACCAAGGGCAAGAACTCTGGTTTTGGGGGTTTTGTGCAGCCCATCACCCCCCAGCCTGAGGGGCACTGAATTGAATTGGGGGTGCTTGATCAAACTCTCCACTGGAGGGAGTTGTCCTGCTGGTGAGAGCCCCCAGCTTGTCGTGTCCCCTTGCTGCTGGCACCTGCCAATTCCACCCCTGGCGTTATCAGAGCACCCAGACCTTGGGTGACCTCTCTGAAATGCTGTGTCTCATGCAAACTGCATAAGAGAACTTCTAATCTTTCAATTAAAAAGCCAACTATAGAAGAGGCTGTCTCAGCTGCTCTGCCTTGATAAGAAGGGAAAGCTTTACAACTTGCTGTCAAGTCATAACTCCTTCGTGCACACACAGGTCTGCTCTGCCAAAAGCAGGCAGAAATGCAGGAAGAAAACCTCCCATCAGTTTCATCTCTTTATTGAAAGCTATCTTGTCTGACAGTGAGTCTTTTGAAGATAGATGTTTTCCACCTGTGGAACTCACCTAGGACTGTCAGCATCCCATCCCTGTTGCCTGAGGACTTTCCTGCATTCCTTCATTGAGTCTTGCAGTCTGAGATTCCCTCTCGGCTTCTGCCTATTGAAATATGAAAAAAAAAATAAAAACCAGGCCTTAAGAGCACAGGTCTGGCTGTTAATCACAAACATATTGGTGCTTAGGCATCAACAGCTTAATCATCCACTATTTATCCACTGCTGGGAGGACACAGTGTTTAAGTTGGTGGCAACAGAAGAATTCCTACAAGTGTTTCCCTATTTGTGAATATTTGGGATGAAAGGAAGTAACTGCCTTAGGCTACAATATAAAACTTGCCTTGGACTTGTGGGTTACTGATCAGGAATTTCTATTATTTGAACAATGCTTCTAATCAGCTGAAATAGCAAGTGCTGTGTCAGAGGATTATTCTAAGAAATGAGTATTACGTTTGATTATAACATTGATTTCACACTTATTAAATCCTAGCCAAAGAAGGTGTTAAAGAATATTATTTCTGCCCAAAAGCATTTTGTTACAGGCAGCATTTGTGCTTGCTAAGCCTTCTCTTAAGCTGGTGGTTATCCATTAAGGGCAGTGCCCATTGCCTGAAGGGAGGACACTGGTACGCTTTGCTGAAAAAAGGGAAGCCCAGACATTTAAAACAGTTTTTCTGTGCTTCCTGGAGGTGCCTCTGCAGAGGTACACAGAATCATAGGATCATTTATGTTGGGAAAGACCTACAAGTCCAACTGCTAACACAGCACTGCCAATTCTACCACTAAACCATGACCCTTAGCACCACATTTACAGGTCTTTTACATCTCTCCAGTGATGGTGACTCCACCAAAGTCCTGAGTAGCCTGTTCCAATGCTTGACAATCCTTTCATTGGAGCCATTTTCCCTATTATCCAGCCCAAACCTTCCCTGGCACAACTTGAGGCCATTGTCTCTTGTCCTGTTACTTGTCACTTGAGAGAAGACACTGGGCCCCTTCCTTTCAAGGAAGGGTAGAGAGTTATAAAGTCCTCCCTGAGCCTCCTCTTTTCCAGGCTAAACCCCTCAGCTCCTCCTCACAGGGTGTGTGCTCCACACCTCACCAGCTTTGTTGCTCTTCATGTGCACATCTGCCTGGGATGGGAATGGTGCTCCTGCCTGCCCAGTGGCAAGGGACACTTTTTTCTTCAGTGGTTTGGAGCTTTGGAAAGCTTCTGTAACTATTTACTTGGAGAGTTTGGCCTCTTGATGTGTTTGAGCCTGGGGGCCTGAGCCAGGCTCAGGGGATGGCAGGGGAAGAGTGTTCCCAAAGAAACAGGGAATAGAAATTAGTAATCCTAGGTTGAATAAGCAACTAGGCACTGTTCCACTGTTTCATTATTTGTAGAAATGTAGGATGGTTAATATAGAGGTTATTTATTTAAGTTGTGAGTCCCGTTTTTAGCACTCCTGTGAATGTTGTTTGGTACCTTCTAATTCCCTGTACCACTAAAACCTGGACACTAAGAGGTTAACTAGCTCCTTCCTATCCACCAGCTAAAGGCTATGTGCTGCAAAAAAGGGACATCAGGAACCTGGAATGTGGTGGTCTCCTTCTGAGTCAGCTAATCAATAAGCATTAATCTATTATGCCAATTAAATGCTTAGAGAAGGTGAAGCACTATGTAAGTGCCAGGTGTTGTGGGAAGCCTGAGGTCACTGCAATGCCAAAGGTGCTGTCTGATGGATGGGAGATTAAACAGAAGTCTCCACTACAACTGCTCATTAATGATTCTGTAGCATTTTTCATGACAGAAATCTTTCCTGGGAATTAAAGGTGAACTGATCAAAATCTGAACTTTTTTTTTTTTTTTTTTAGTTTCTGGTCAGTTAAAATTGGATGCAATGCTGAAAAGCAGTATGAGCTATGAAAAACACTAACCTGAAGGTAACAGATGGTAAAAGAATAATGATGGATCCAGTCAACAATAATTTCCTGTCCTATAATTTTTTCTGGCTGGGGCACTACACTGTATGCTGGAAGGCTGAGCTAATTTCCGGACTGTGCCGTGGGCTTTCTGTATGAGGAGATCAGATCATATAGGGCCTTGCTTCTCATTTGGGGTGCCTGGCTTGATTCCCCTGGGAAGGTTTTGAGCTGCTTGTTCTTCCAGCCCTTGCTCTGGCTGTGCTTGGGGCTGGAGCTGGTCCTCAGGCTTCACAGAGAGCTTGCAGCCCTGTGTGCCAGCAGCAGTGCTGAGCAGCACCCAGGTGCTTCGGATCCTGTGTGATTTGGCCATCACAGAGAGGGGACCCTGAGCCAAACCACCCTCTAGGTCTGGCCTAGTCCTTAGCCAGGGAGGGATACTTCCAAGCAAACCAGTGTCCAGCCCCTGAAAGTGAAGTCATCCAGCATATTGCTCTTTGTAGGCTGGAGGAGGAATGAAAACCCCATCTCCTTTGCAGCTGCAGGATATGGCCAAGTTCATTAACATTTATTAGGTAATGATGAGCTGTACTATTGAAAGGCCTGTAAATAAGCAAACCATCTACAGATGGCAGCTTAATAGGCTCTGCTTCCAGGTTGTAGTACCTGACCCCAGGCACAGATGTTGCTTTCCTTGAACAGCTGGGCCGTGCAGTTCTGCTTCCTGCTGAGCAAACCTTCCCTACCTGCTCCAGCTCCATTGCAGGTTCTGGAAACCTGAGTGCTCCCTCCCCTTCCCACCTCACCCCCGTTCCCAAGGCATTCTCATTTCCCCAGTTTGCTGTTTGGAGCAGCAGGCTGTGGTGCCTGTCATCCTCTGTGTGTGCTTTGTCTTTGTGCCAGCTCGCATCCCGAGGAGCTGCAAAGTGGCACCCGCACTCCCTGTCTCACAGCAGGCATGTTTTGCATTTCCTGACACATGGGGAGTGACTGACTAATACTAACATGAAAACAATTCTGACAGAACAAGGGCTTGATGCAGGGGGGGAAAAAAAGTATATCCAGGAAAACAGAGCGTGTTCAGCATATGCTATTGCCTTCACCAGTTCAATAAATATTTATTGTATTTCTTATAATTGAGTTTCTCCACTGTAAACCTAAATGGGAGAGAGTGTAAGAAGTTTAGGCAGATGGCCTTTGGAAAAAAATAAAATAAAATAAGATTGTCTACCCAAGCACACCAGCAGAGGTTTCTTACAATATAAATGAGGAAATATTCCAAAAGAAATTTCTCCCAGGAGCAAAGAGAAGGGGAGAGAGAAAAACAACAATAGAAAAAGCAGAGGAAATGCAGCCCCTCAGCCTTCCCTCTGCCTTGGCTTGGGACTTGGGGTATGCGTGTACATGGGAGCCTTCATCCAGCAAATCTTGATATCAGATGAAGCCTTTCATCACCAGAGCTTTTAAACACTTATAAAAAAATAAATCTGTGGTTAGGAAAAGGCAGAAACCAGGGTCATAGTAACAGACGGTCTGAATCCATTAAAGATGAGATGGTAGAAAAACTACTTGATCTGGTGGGAATAAATCTGAAAATCCATAGGTCTCATGTTGGCTTGTTGTTCTGCTGGATAGCTTTTCCCTGGTCACCTCTCCTTCATTTCCAGAGCTGACTGCTGGACGTGACTTTTTTTTTCGGTCTACCCAGTCTGCTTGCCTTGGTTGAGCTGTTAAAGCCTTGGATTTAACGAGAATCTTCAGGCTGTTTGGAATTTGTCATTTTTAATGCTAGTTTTTGGCAGAAGCATCCATGTTCTGTGACATTTCCCTTTAATTTAGAGCCACTTTGGAGCATCTGTAAATGGTCATGGGATAGGAATTTTAATTGTTTTAATTATATTTCTATCTTCCCCAGCCCCCTCTCTCAAATGGACCTTTTTTACATTACATCAGAGAGAATTTTCTTCCCCCCAATACATTTTTCAGATACTGACATCTGGAGACATTCATCAAAGAATAACTTCTACTAGAAACCAAAAATCCATTAATGAAGCTGGAACTATTTGCATAGTAGAAATTATACTTAATAACCTTTAAGGGGAGAACTCCTGTGATTGATGTAGAATACAATTATAGTTAATGGTCAGGGTGCAGGGGTGTTCAAGCCTGTTGTTTTTCAGGTCTGCTCTCCATCTGTGGCACACTGGGGCCACTGGCCCTTTGCAGGGCAGGGGAACTGGAGGAGGGGGCTGTTCCCAGTGACCCCACTGAAGGGCATCCTCTGGGGTGCACACTCCACCTCAAAGCTCTCCTGATGAGGGGGGAAGGCACTGAACGTGCAGCAGGGAGCTGGGCTGGTTTGTAGCAGCTGTGCTGTTCACCAGGGCCTGGATGTGCAGATACAAGAGCATTTCTTTAGGATTTTTTGGAAAAAAAGCAATCAGTAGGGACTGCTGTGCTAGGGAAAGAAAAAAGCGTAAGGGTTGCTTCAGATGTAAGGGTCTAAAACCAGCTGCTTTTGCCTCTATGTGTAGGATGTAGGGAAACTCCAGGAGGAAAATGTTGCCTGTAGTGGCCATGGATAAAAGAGGCTTCTTGAAAAGGTCAGGAATTTTGTGTGTTCTGCGGAGATGGGCTAATAGAGCTGGCAGACAAAGAGCCCAGAGGAGCACACGAGGTGACATGGATGCTGAGGGTGCCCAGAGCGAGTCAGTCTTTGTCAAAAAAAGAGGTTTTGCACCAGAGTGGAGGAGGTAGCTGGGAGTGGGACCTGTGTGCCCTCCTCCTCCCCCTGTGCCTCGGCAAGGATCTGGGCTTGCTCCCCTGCAGCCGTGCTGCTGCCCCATCCCACCTGGAGAGGGTCAGCTCAGCTCCCTGCTGGGCCAGGGCAGCACCCAGCACACAGCCAGGTGACAAGAGGGTAACGTGGAAAGTCTCCAGTTGCACTGGTGTGCCTGTGGGATCGAGTGAGTGGGCTGTGCTCTGGATTTGAGGCAGACTTTGAGCCTTTGTGATGAAGTTGTTGATATTTCTGCAATTTGGAGTTTATTGCATCCAGTGCAGAGCGTTAGTGCTGGGGCTGTGGTGCCCATGTCCAGGAAGGGTTAGTGCTGAGGTCTTGCAGTCCTTTAAAGAACTATCTCAGGACATCTAATTATGCTGCTATCGAGCTGCCCCTTTGCAATCTCTACTCTTTCTGCCCTTCACTGCTGCTCGTTGTGTTTTTGTTTTCCAGCTCTTGGGTCCTGGCCTTTGGCCAAAGAAACAACAAAAAAATTAATTCAAATTCAACATAATGGTAAAAGTGTAGGGTTATCTCCTGTGTTCGAGGTGAAGGCAAAGGGCTGAGCTCTGGGGAAGCAGATGGATATTTCAGAGTCTGTGTGTACTAGGAGCAAAACAGAGCATGGAGGAAAAACAAGCCTGCACAGAGGGTTCTGAACTATTTAGGGGACCTCTTGTTTGGTACAGCTGGCCACTCAACTTTCTCCATTCCTGCCTGAGAACTATCAATCCTAAATTCTGCTTTCTTTTTTTAATATGCGAGGTGGCAAGCAAACCATGAGGGTGGGTTTGCTGCATGAGCAGCACTGAGGAGCAAATTCTTCTCTCCCTCTGTCACATCAGGCCCAGAAGGGAGCAGAGACATCAGTGTTCCATTGCCTGCCTGTGCTGGAGCCCGGGCTGCTTCGTCCAAGGCACAATCCTGCCAAGGCAGGTGTGGGGGCCAGACCCCTTCTCCCCACAGTTGCAGAAAATGTGCTGCGTAGGGGGATGCCAAAGCTCTGTATTCCTCTAAGGATTTCCGGATTACAGAGTTTGTTTTTCTGTTTTTAAAGGGATCAAAGTTTCTAAGCTGATTTTTCATTCAGATGTCTAACTGATAGCAGTGACAGTAGAGGAAATCAAAGGAGGGAATTATTGTCTGTGCATCTCAGTTAGTCATTCTCGTGGCTGCCTTTATCTGCCAGAACATTTCTGTTCCTTAAAGCCACACTTAACATAAGCATAAAACCTTTTTGGCAGGTGGGCTCTGTGCTGGTACTTGGATTTTTGGATTTCTCTGTGACAGATGGAGTCTTTGTCCCTTTCAGATCTGGGGCTTTGCACTTACAATCTGTTTTCAACTGCTTTTTTATTTATTACTCATCAAAGGGAAACAGCATAAAGGAAACTGGAAAAAAGAATATTTAGTAGTTTTTGAGGGCAAATAAAAATACATTCAGACCTTCCATCAATACTTCATGAGCTTGGGGTGGTATTAGTATGCTTTTTTAAGCTGATTTCCTTGAACCAAAGCATGATTCACTATCACAGGCAGTCTTGCAGTTTAGAGCTGCAGGATTCTGTGTACTGAAGAGTTTGCCCTGAGAAACTACTGGTAATGATAGAGGACAATGGCTTTGCATTCTTGTAGATGCTGACCACCATATTTAAAATTTTAGTGGTTCCAGTCCTTATCTATCCATAATATAACCTGATAAGATGTCCCGGTACAGGCTTGCCCAAGCTGAAAAGTGGTTCAAACAGAGAGGTCTTCTTGCTGTACTGTCTGTTTGCCAGTGCCTGCTCTGTAGTCATGCCTGTAATTGAACTGTGAGCACTCTCTGTGCTGGTCTTGCCAACCTTAGATGAGTGCGAGGCCTGGAGGGGCCACTTGACATCCAGACTCTTCATAACTATGGAAATTCAGCCTTGACATTTAGGGCATGGCCTGGGCTTCTGTGGGAGGCAGCTGCAAAGAGCCAGGCGATGCCTGTAGCTCTGGCTGAATCAAAAGGTGTGAAAAAGGCAGGGCACAGATCTTCCTTCTGCTCTCCCTCCCTCCCTCCCTCTCTGCTTCAGACCCGATTTCATATTGCAGACATCCCTGCACCTGGTGCCTGCACAGTGGGAGGGGGAGTTCAGTGGGGAAGNCTTGCTGTACTGTCTGTTTGCCAGTGCCTGCTCTGTAGTCATGCCTGTAATTGAACTGTGAGCACTCTCTGTGCTGGTCTTGCCAACCTTAGATGAGTGCGAGGCCTGGAGGGGCCACTTGACATCCAGACTCTTCATAACTATGGAAATTCAGCCTTGACATTTAGGGCATGGCCTGGGCTTCTGTGGGAGGCAGCTGCAAAGAGCCAGGCGATGCCTGTAGCTCTGGCTGAATCAAAAGGTGTGAAAAAGGCAGGGCACAGATCTTCCTTCTGCTCTCCCTCCCTCCCTCCCTCTCTGCTTCAGACCCGATTTCATATTGCAGACATCCCTGCACCTGGTGCCTGCACAGTGGGAGGGGGAGTTCAGTGGGGAAGTTGCAGATCGAGCCCAGCTTGGACAGGAGAGCGGCCCCTCCCTGCCCAGGCTCCTGCTCTGTTGTTTTCATTAACCACTCCCACAGAAAATAAACACAATTTAGCTTGCTGGCCAGGGCAGTCAGATCTGCCTGAGCAAAGCAAATCAGCTCACCTGCTGAAAGCTGATCGAGGATAGGAAACAAGATAGGAAATCAAGATCCTATTCAAAACGGAGCCTGTGCATGATTATTCTTTGTCTTACCAGTCCTTGAGGATGTTTAGAGGACGTTAATGACTTGTCTTTCACTCAGAGAGATCCCAGAGCAAATTGTACATTGCACACAGTGTGATAAACCTATTCTGCAGTCACAGGCACGCCTGGGCCAGTCTGAGGCTTGTTTCACTTGTGCTACAGTGCCATTAGGTGGCATGAAAAATAATAATTTGTCAAGCTCCCACGTTAGCACTGTGTTTGAGCTAACCTGTGAGCCCAGGGCAGCTGCAGGCCTTCCCCTGTTCAGCTGGGGCTGGGGGCCTGTGTAGAGCTCAGGAACCCCCAAGCCCAGGGGAGGTCTGTGTCAGTGAGTTAAATCTGGATTTATCGTGCTGGGGTGCAGATATCTTGAGGGGAAGTTGTTCCACCCAGCACTGAAGGGCAGCTATCTGCAGGGAATATGTGTTTGCTTTTAACCAAACTGCTTGAGATTGTGGCAAATAAAATGAGATAAAATGTGGCAAAGATAAATTAAAATTGCTCATACCGGACTTATTCTCTGGAGTTAGATTCTTCCTGGAAATAACTGATTAAGGTTTTGGTCTTGAGTTTTCTCTAAAATCCTTTTCTTTCTTCTCTCATTTTTCACCTCCAATCTGATCTGAGGCGTGGGCTGTGAAGTGGTGCTGGTGAAGAGAACTGTTTTTCCTGAGTCCAAGTTAGAATTTCATTGACTGTCTCCAGCTGTAAGACTGATCCAGCCACAGGGCCCAGACTTGGAGCTCTGATGGGATCACAGGCGGAGACTGTGAGAGGAACAAGTGGGTTGAGTATCAAGGCTTTCCTCAAAACAAACCTCACTACCACAGATAATTGAATAGATCTTCTCTGTGCATGTTCCAGTTTTGTGAACTCAAGAGACACATTTCAATGTGCTTCATTTTACCCCCAATTAACTTTAATTCATCGTTTCTTGAGCTCTCGAAAATGGAACCCATGCCAGATTGGTTGTCTTAATTTCTTCAAAAAAAAAAGAAAAAAGAGAGAGACAAAAAATGTGAGGTTCACACTGATTGCACCAAATTCTTTAAAATAAGAGCATTCAAGTGAACTATTAAATGTTCACCTCAATGGAAATAAGGCTGTATGTGCAAAGTGGAGAGCCTGACAAGTGATTATTACTTTCTGTGCAACATAATTGCCTTGAAGTAACCTAGGAAAAAAAAAAAATCCAAAACCCTCTCACTTTAAGTCATTCATTTGGAAGGATCTAATGAGTAATATTAAATGGTCCTACCAGAAAAACACATTTTGGGGGTAAGCCACTGCCATTCCATTTTGCATTGAGAGTAGGTTGCATTAGATATGACTGCAGTTCTTGTTGTCCACAGAGGCATAAACTTGCTTTGGAGTGGAAAGAGTGGAAGGAAACAGCAATGTCTGTGGGTCTGAAGCTGGCCTAAGTGGTGCCATTTTGCACTGACGCTCCATTTTTTGAGAAAGGAATTGTTTGCATACAGCATTTTCTTTTTCTTGTTCCCCCCGCTTTTCAAGACGCAGAGATGACCTTTCACGCAGGGCTTTGAGTGCTGCTCTGGGCTTCTGTGGGCAAAGGAGGCTGAGACAGAAGATAATAATGCTGAATAAAAACAAGAAACAAGGTGCTGCAGGTACAGATCTTCTCAGGGATGAAGTAAAAATAAACAGAAATCTGTTGGACTTGGATTCTTCCAACATGTGACCATTGAAATATACTCAGCTGAGCAGTATTGCAGTCTGGGAGTACAAGTGTGGCAAAACATTGAGCATAAGCAAGGTGGAAACTGGAGAACCAGTAGCAGAAGTGTCCCTTGTCTTTGAAGTTGTTTTGCCAGCAAAAAGTTATTCTTATTGCTTTGTGACTCTTTAACCTGGCAATAAAGTCTCCCATCTAACAAGAACACTTATTATTACTGCCTGATCACCTAAAATTGCTGTGCAACAGGAGAACACCTAATAGCCAGAGTGTTATCCCCATGGAAGGAAATGATCCATTAGCAAAATGCTATAAACTGGCAGGCAGGAGGGCAGCTAAGCATTTTGACCCTATTAGCCTGGAGATAGCAAACCTAGTAATCCTAAATGTGATTGCCTCAGAGATAAGTTTAATTACTGAAAATGCTAGAACTGCAGAAAGCCTGTGAAAATCCATCTTTCTTTGGGAGCAAAAGGAAGCAAGGAGTTATTCTAGCTGCTAGAAAAGGGAACAAAGAGCCCAATAGTTAGTCCATTTCATCCTTATGTAATGTTAACACATAAAATATACCAACTCTTTCCAAGGGGTTATGGGATGCCCTCTTGAATAAGTTATTTCTCCTGCATTTTCCTTGGTTTTTTCCTCTATCATCTGAGTGAGGCCCTCAGTTCTGAATCTGTGAGATGCTGTGTCCCATCCTTCCAGTTAGAGGGTGCAGAGAAAGTCTGGTCACAGCCATGGGCATGGGAAAGTGAATTCCATCAGCAAAACTCCACAGTGCTGTTAATTGTGGCTGTGACAGGAGATCATGGAAGTTACTTTGTGTGAAGTGGGAAACTTCTCAGAAACCAAAGTATTTTTCTTCAGAAAGTTTTAGTATCAAGCATAATGACAATTAATTTAATCAAGCATCCAAGTGGGGATGTGAAATACGATATGGGTGGTTTGTGACATTCCTTTGACAGCTGATCCCTCTGGGAATGAAGGCCTAAGAAAGCAATTCATGCTGCAGCTGAGGTCTGGAGGCAGCAGTCCTGAGGGATGGGCACTTTGCTGTCCAAGCCTTGTGTCCTCAGATCTGGTTCAATGCTCCAGGGGCAGGGAAGTGTTGTTCAACCATTTGACTATGCAAATCATAAATAACTATGCCTATACCCAGTTGTAGACTTACAGAATGGTGTTTTTTTCACAGTACTGTCTCTGTGAAAGCAGAAGCAGCAGTATTCCAGGGTATCATTAATTTAGGTCCTTGCTGGAGGTAGTTGACTGTTAACTGATGGCTACTTTAAATAAAAAGGCTATTTACATTGCATGAACTTGTTATAGATAATTCCACTATCAACAGCTAAGAGAAATGCCAGGAAAGGTGGCAGTCCAAGCAGTGATACATCTTGTATTTATGGTGACAACACACCTTTGGCATCACTGATTTTAGCACGTGGCTGTTTAAGTGGCTCTTGTAGAACAGTCAAAGTTATCTTAGTGAAGTCTTAATAATCCCCACCATGTCTCCAAAGAGAAGTCTTGTTCTAGGAGCAAAGCCATGGGCAGGGGTAGAATTAAACTGTTGGCATCAAGTGGAGCTGAAGTTTAAGGTAGTGATTCCTGCCTTTTTTCCTAATCTTTTTCAGGAATAAAATTAAGACCTAAAATTCAGAAGTCAGGTGCATCAAATAATATCAAATGTTCAGTGCCAGTTGCACTGTGCTGTGCTTTGGGAAGTAGTAATCTCTTTCCTGAAAGGGTTTGGCACATTCAGTGTGGACCCCATGTGTTCTCCTGCTGCTGTGAGCAGAGATGGATATCAGCTTTCTGAGAGTGCCTGTTGTGTGAGAGGGTGAGAGCCCTGAGTGGAGACCTTTGCATCTATTATGGTATGTCAGAGAGTCAGTCCAGGGAAGCAGCTCAGCAGCAAGTTCCACAGATGTGTCCTCAGAGCCTTGTTAGTTTAATGCTTAAAAGTTTTCCAGCTAATCCATGGGAAACAAAGTACAACTGAATCCACAGGTGGGGACTCAGGCAGCCCAAGCCAGGAAAAGAGAATGTTCCCTCCCTGGGGGAGGATGCAGGGGGATTCTGGAAGCCTCCTCCTCACTCTCAGGGACTGGAAACCAACCCAGCTCTCCAGTTTAGCTGAAAGCCAGCGAGAACCTTGCAGCTTTTATTTCAAACACGATCAGATGGGGAGGAAAAGTTAAACTTCAGGGTACTGTTGTGCATGTTATCTGACCCAACTGGTTTGCAAAACAGTCTCCATGACTGAGGAGAAATAATTGTGCTCTTTAGGAGCTCAATAGCAGAGTATATCAATCATGTGGAAAAAACCCCTACCCTACCCACTAATTGAAGCAGGAGTTGATTAGCAGTGGGTGCAGCACCCGCTGCCGTGGCAGGGAAACTGGCTGCTAAGGAATCACTTGGAAAGGACTGGCATTGCTGATGAGCTGAAGGAAGAGCCATGCCCTGGTGTCACTGCAGGACTGATGAACTGAGGCTCAAAGGGGTGACCCCAGTGCTGGTGGAGAGGCAGCAGCCTCCACCAGTGGTTTGCTTTCCCCTTCCCAGGCTTTAGAGTGCTCTTGCATGGGGCTACTTGGGAAAAGCCTCCAGCAAGTCTGAGACTTCAAAAGACCAGATGAAAGAATTCTGTTTTAATGTGCTGACACTAAGCTCAGGGTCATTGATAATATCTTGAAGAAATAGCAAGTGATTGTGTAAATATGTGTCCCCCAGCCGTCTACTTCTGTTAGACAGTGCTGGGTATTTTATCACAAATTAATCATGCATTCTGACAGTAGCTGGAGTGGCATTTTCTGCTAAACTTATCCCTTTAATTAAATGTAGATGCTCCATCTTCAGGCTGACAGTCTCAGGACACCTGTTTAATTTTTTAATTGGGGCCCGTGCTTTGCCTGTTCATTGTGCTTTTTCCTTTTTGCATCTTCTCATCCCCACACACGCTCACAAAATGTACCAGGCAGAGCTACAGATATTGAACAGGACAGGATGGGCTGACAGCTAAGGTCACTCCAGCAAAGAACCAGAGTGCTTGTGTGCTTGAACTGAGAGGGCTGCTGTGTCTGTTAAATGCAGATTGACAGAAGTGTCCAAGGGACAACCTTTCTTTTCCATAGGAAGCATTTAATTACTGCTTTGCATTCTGTGGAAATGCTCACAAGTTTCTACACTCAGATCTCCCTGAATCATGATGTGTCTGATCACAATTTTCTTTCTCTTCCATCCAGCCTGCCTGAAATGTGTTTGAGAGAGATTTTTGTGAGGGATTTTGAGAATTAAAATGGCCTTTTTGATCCTCTTAGAATACCAAAACAACGAGTGGGTGAGCTGCTCTTTTCTTGTGAGAATCTAGATGTATGTGCCTTTGCTCTGTGCAATTTCAAAAGGCTGGTTTGGAAATATTGTCTTGTTTAGTGATTATGTTCTGAAGTGTTTTACGCCTCATTCCTCCAAGTGGAGGATTTGGCATTTTCTTTACTTTTCTTTGGATTCACAGAGCTTTTCTGAAGTCTAG